>CM062806.1:879903568-880503568 GCA_031772625.1 Pinus tabuliformis | reverse complement strand
TACTTGTTTTGCTAAGGAAAGCTTTTTATTTCATTCATTTATTTTCAGGACTAGGTCTTGGTGTTAGTAAAGTAAGAAAGTAGGCACTTCCTCCCTTCCATCCTTGTGGAAATCATGTGGTAGCATCTGGTCCATTTCTCAAAGAACCAAAGATTCCATGTCCCTATATGCTCACATAGTATAATTAGAAAAGAAGTATCACATCATCCACACATCATTTCTTTTCTTGTAAGGAACAAACATCACATAGTGTAATAAGGGAAATTGTAAAGGAACATCACATATTGACATAAATTCACACTTTTTATGCTCACAATTTAACTTTCACACACATTCACCCCACACACTAAGCTCGCTCAAACTTTGCATAAAGGGTATCCTCTTTCTAGAACCTTTGTACTTAGTTTCTTTGAGTTTATATTTTGTTGCACACCCTAACTGAAGCAAAGCCTTTCTAAAAACAACCTTAAATTGCACAAAATAAATTCTCCACAGGAGCCAAAAGATAATTTATAGTTGAAGATAGGACCATGACAACAGGAACCACATAATCCATCATGGTTGTTTTTCATATTGTAACATAGACAATTTTATTTTGGGGATATATCCAATGAAAAATATGGTACATGGAAAGAAACTCATCAAGGGGGTAAGGCTTGGGTGGAATATTATCACGAAACTTCATGTTGTCCACGTGGTAAGGGTTCTGGGTCCAAAATTGACAACTAGAATTTGAGATTCATCCATTCCCATTGGACGTCGGTAATTTAGTGGCCAAATATTATGGCATATTTACCTATAGGTTGAAGTGTGGGAGAATGTATACCTGAGGTGATCTTGGTCAGGCTACTGGAATTGTCACTAGCTCTTTCAAGACGTAGCCCTAGCATGACAAACCACTATAAACTTCTCCATACCTTGGTTAGTATTTTGGCTATTGGAAGCGTCACCAATAACATTTATGATATGGATCAATATGGCCCTATTTTAAAATCTTCACAAGGTCTAGTTACTACTTGAGCGGAAGGATGTTAGGTACTTTTAGGATTTTTTCTCATACGTAAAACCTCACAAAACATTTTTTGTTGATTTTTTCACACATTAGAATTAAAGGAAAAATCAACCATTTATTTTTTGCTTTGTCTTATGTAGATTCATTTGGTTTTCTAAAGAAAATGTATGTGTTCAAGGTTATTTACAGATGCCATAGTCTCTGGTGTTGTTGACTTATTTCCTTTCTTGCCAACTTATTTCTTTCTCAGAATATAATTCTTATAATTAGTTACATGTTTCATAGGAATTATGTAATCTTTAGGTTCCTCCTACATACAATTCACATTGTCACGAAAATTTGGTTTTCCAATAGAAGTGTGAGTTCCTCCTTTGAAGAAAAGTGTTCATACTCATGATTTGACCCATCAACGGATGAGGAGATTTAATTGTCCTGATGTATAACAGAATCTTTGACTGAGGAGGAATGCTTTTACCTTTCATCATATTTTTAGTCACCCTTTTTGTTGGCATAGGGATTGATACTGGTGTGATCTTCTTCAACCCATCTTTCCTTGAGCTTGAAACCCTTTTCTTTTCATGTTTCAGCTTAGAACCCTTGGTCCATGTCGACATCTACTACCTAGCTTCCAAGTCTCAACTTGTTTTTCATTTAAATTTTCCATAGGTTTTGTGACTAAAACCCTAAGGTTTCCAAATTTATTTTTAACTAGGATGTCATCCCATGTTGACACACAAGGTCATTACATCATGGTTTACACAAGCAATATACCATTTTTTTCCTTCTTTAAATCTCTCAAATTTGACAAAACTCACAAATGATCCCGTTTCTCGTAATCAACAATGCCCCCCCATGCCAACCAATTTACCATTGGATATCCCTAAATTCAAAGGAAAATAGGGGAATATCCAACAAATCATATCATTACCTTCCACCTGTGGTAATTTTGTAAATAAACATGTGCAGATATACTATTCACTTTCCTTGTGATGGTGATTCACTTGACTTACAAGTATATTTTGTATTCCACTATGCAAGGATGGAAATTAATCAATTGTATAAGGAAGAAGATGTGCCCTACCAAACTGATCAACCACATGATGATCAATATGTTCCCTATCAAGTTGATCAACTGCTAGAGGAACAACATGTGGCTTATCAAGTTCATCAATAGTCACTAGGGGAACAATATATGCCATACCAATCTAGTCAACCAGTGGAGGAAGACTATTTTCCCTATCAAGTTGATCAACCACAAGAAGAAATGGTTGTTTCCTTTCAAGTTTATAGGATAACAGGGAGTTGCAGTGGTTTGGAAAGGGGTCGAAGGTTTACATAGAATTTGGGTGAGAGAAGAATAAAGGACCTTGGGGAGCATATCCCTTCTTGCACTGTTAGAGAGCATGTCAATAATATCATTCAAAAATATTTTGAGAAACATTTGGTTGTTGCACAAGCTAATATACTACATGAGTTGACAAAACATAACAAACTAAAACGTACCACAAAGATTTTTGGTGTCCGAGATGCTAAAAGCAGGAAGAAACGTATGAATGTCACTAAAAATATATCAAACACATTCACTATGTTTGGAAAATAAAGAAAGCTCAAAGTTTCAGTTGTGCACAGGGAAATTACAAGTTTTATTGTTGCACCAAGTACATCATGAAAAAAAAAGTCCACAACAAAGTTGAAATTTCTCGATGTCTCAAGAAAAACATTGCACAAGCATACCAAATTCAGGGTTCGAGTAAATGAAAATTATGAACCTTCTTGTTGGGCTCTTATCTACCAAGACAAGCTTACAAAAGGAATCAGGTCACTTGTGGTAGAGTTTTGGGAGATCTATTCCCATGCGTTTCTAGATATAAATCATGTCATATAATATCGCATAACCAAAGGTGAGTATGTAGATCACATGAAGCACATTTTAGAAATGAAAAAAGTTGCACTATTAGAGGAATTTCAAGATAGAAATCACCATGTGAATATATGCATAAGGATGTTTTATAAATTGAAACCATGTTTTATTAGGCCTAATACAATCTGTGACATGTGTTGTTACCAATATCATGTTGAATTTCAACTTCATTATGACACTTTTTTAGAAATTTACAAGAAGAATTGTCATGGTGACCGCCGTCCTCCTACAATACATCATCTTGTTTCATCAAAATTTTGGAGAAGGAATCCATAAGAGTTGTTTTACAAGAAAAAATGTATATGTGGGAGAAGATGCACTGAATGTGGTGATTCTCATTGTTCCATAGGAACTTTCTTATTGATCCCAACTAGTATGGAATGTTAAATTTCATTGTCACATGGAATCAATATGAGTATTCCGTGGGAAATCAACAGTCTTCTTCAACTTTCATGCCTAGGAGGATCAAATGTGTTGAGGATGAGATTCCTAATTCACAATTATTGGGGGTGTTTCAGAAACAGATGTATAAATACATCAAACACTCGCATAGGTCCAGGTGGCAAGCTTTTGAATTAAGAATTCTTGCGGAGTATTCCAACCAAGAACAATCTTATCAGTGGTATACTTTATTCAGAATTACCCATTTTCTACTAAGACAAAGATATAAAGTGATTACTATCACTTAGTCAAAGTTTCCATATTCATACATGTTTTGTATAGACATGCACAATTGATTGTTGATGGTAGGGGTAGCATTGACCAGTCATGTGATTTGATTAAGGAGTATCACTTTTGCATCAACGTGTTAGGAAAAATATTCAGAGGGGGCGAGGTGAAGAAGTATTGTCAATTGACTTAAACTTTCAATTTCATATTCTGAATTTTGTACACTATTTTCCTTAATGCAACCCGCATGTGTACACAACTTTAGTGAATGCAAAATGCATATATCCAGATAACTAATTTTTTCATATGTTCCATCAACTATTTATTCTTAACCAATGCATTATTATTTCATTATTCATTTATTAAGAATAAATCATATTAGTAAAGAGAAGATAACTCATTAACACAGAATAAACATATCAATGCATATGAACATCAAGATTTTAGGTGGAAACCCAATGTGGGAGAAAATCACCATTGTGATCATCTCTATCTTCTTATTTTATTATAAAGAAAAACTTCATTACATCTTGTACTAGAACGGACCGTTACCAACACATAGGCACCCACCTGTAGGAGGCTACAACCTCCATGCATTCTCCAACACCCACTAGAAGGGAGATACAACCCATTGATCTCATTTACTGGATCCTACCGGAAGGGATCACCCACCACCTGAACAAATTTACTAGATACCTCTAGAAGGAATCTCAAACTCCCTTACTGAAGGCCCCAACCCTCAACAACTCTTATGGACCATGTTTCGCAATATTTCAAAGTGGATCCACTTGTCAAACAATGATCAAACAACCTGTAGGCCACCTTTCATCAAATTTTCACACCGGACCCACACCCAACATTATGATCAATACCAAAATGAATAATGAATATGAAATACAATAATTGAAGAAAATAGATCACTGAAGAAATTGAAATACTGAATACATGACCAATACAAAATCATCATAACTAGATCATACCAATGCATAATGAACCATAATTAAACCATCCCATGAATAGCCAGTCATAAATCAAGATACTAGCCACACAAAATTAATTTGCAATTATCATAAACCATTATCAAATTTACTTCACAAATTATGCGTGATTATTATGAAGCATACACACGTATATACACGGTTCCTCTAAATATAACATGCATACATATTTTTTTATTACTAAATGCTGAAATTGAATCACTGCATCACCCACTAAGTTATTGACATACTAAATCACAAAAGAAGCTTATTTATATATCATCATCATGTAGCATCATCACTAACCAATATTCCAATCCACAATCAAATCAACCCAATCAACACTGGAAGATACAAACCATTCTTATCAAGACATCATTTATAGACAACAACAAATAGAACAAAACTCATCAATTCTCATAATCAAAAAGCACTACTAACATTGACCAAATATATAACTTAGAATATATAGATGATCGTTATTAAGAAGACCTACGTATATACGCTCTTATCATGTGCAACACTCACATATAACTTTCAATGTATTGGAAAACATATCTCAAAATATATACACAACTAAATAGAAATAGATCCATGTAAGTACACAACAATCTAGAAACAAACATGTGTGTAGATATCAAACCTTTCCCTACAAACACAATTCACATTCTACAAACTTCACTGTCACACATTCACATTATTATAACCATAGATTTATCATTGTTAGCTACTTAAACATTTGCAGCAAGCAAATCACTCATCATATATATCAACATATCTTCAGATCTTTGAAAGTTAAGTTTTCTCCTTACTCTCTGGTGTGCCCCTATTCCAAATCAGATCACACATGAATAATATATTACTTGCACACCTAACACCTTGTTCTCCGTCTCCTTATATATTTTTTTCCTCGGCCACCACCTTAGGTAAATTCGTTAGTATTGTTGTTAGTATTTGTTGACGAGATCAAATAAATGTTGCCTGAATTAATATGGGAAAATACCATCGTAATGACCCATGGTATCCATATTTCCATGGTTTGGATTAGGTACATGACTTTTGTTCATAGGACTTGTGTATGTACGTGACCCTTCTTCACAAGAACTGCATATTCTTTTCAAACTTCACATTTTTCATCCTTCTATAACTGAACTATCATTTCTCTATCCATATCCTCTATAAAATTTGCACCAATATTCATGATATCTACATTAGTTCCACAATCATCATATTATCATCAAGGGAATATTTTTCAAGAAGTTTTCCATAAAGGATAACACATTAGCCATAATGCCAACAATATCCACCTTTTGACTTAATAGCAACCATTTTGGTTTTTGGAAACCACCTACAAAACCTACAAACACATCTGTAAACACAAAGTCTTCTCTCCAGACACCAAGTCTCTCTCCCTCTTTGACATCAAGGGCAAAGGGTTGAACCAGGCTAAATGAAGTACTTCCTCAATACTGTAAATCTGATATGCTAATATGAGTCATGAATTCTTCATATTGACCATGCTCCCCCTGAGAATATGCTGGACCTTCTGAAGATATGCAATACAAGACTTGAAATATATGACCTTTCCTATCACCAATGACTCTATGCTCCCATGATTACGTCGATCACCATACATATTGTGTTTACATATTGGACCCGAAATTTACATCAATTACCCAAAATTATGGGGTTACATACATGACATGGCTTAATCCCAATATCCCATTCATGACTAAATTTTACAATGATTACAAAATGGGTCTTTTCACAACCTTTACATCAAAATACATACATAATCATAAAAATAATCTCAACAATGAAGTAGCAAAACCATGATAGTCATCAGCCACCACCATGAGCCATATAGGAATATGAAACATACTCATTCGATGGAAGAAACATAGATTTCATTATGACAAAAACTTGAACATCCTCATCATCAAGGATTAATGTAAGATAAAACAATGTAGCATCAAACTCTTCAACATAATCAACATGTGACCAAATATGTAATGCTTACAAGCATCACTAAGAAACTATAGCAGAATCATAGGATTGTGTAATAAATCTTTGTCTTCCCCTTTACCTCATGTCATTAAGGTCAACACGCTCTCTTCATGTAGAGTAAGAGCCACAATAAACAAGAAACAATTTCAATCACTTGAACCACAACAACATAGGTAGCAATCATATGTGCAAACAAAAAGTACTTCCAAAACCAAAAATCATTGAGTAGAATAGAACTGATTAGCAACATCGTCAACCAACATCTTTAATGAGCATAGCATATATGTCTTCCTTATCGTGTATCAAATAGGTTTAGGACACCATTAACTTCAACAAATTCAACTGGGAATCATCCATGACTTCACTACACGCATTCCATGCATCATTGATATAACATAATGACAGCAACATATGTATCTTCATTAGTAACAATAGTAATAACCATACATCCATATTACTAGTGATGATATGTACTCATCATAGTCAACATAATGCAACAAGGAGTTCTCAAGAAACCATAATGCCAACAATGAACTATTAGAAGCATAGCAGATGCTCCCCCTGAACATATGTCAATTCTTCATCACCAAATCTGATCATATCCATCTTATCAATCAACAAATCCATAAAAAACAATATGATATTTTTCAACAACTCAAGAACCAACATCATTCTTAAGCAACATACGAGCATCACCAACAGACTACATCAAACCAATGTTAGAACCAAAAAGACAAAAATGAACTGATGGAAACATATGAGAAGCTCCCCTAAATTTGTGCCACTTCTTTCTCATTACTGATAAGAATAAGGGGCTTTATAGATCAAAAATCACGTATACATGTGACTATCTTTTAAGATATATGCATACAGAATATAAATTGTTGATTCTTTACAACTCCCCCTGAAGCTATCATGTATGTTCATGTTCACTATTACTTCATCAGATGTAATGTCAGTAATATACACATCACCAAAAGAGGAACATATGGAATCATCAAGATACACATGCATAGCTCCCCCTCAGATCATACGCTATTGATCCTATGGACCTGATAATCATCACTTGTTTTCCATGAGGCAACTATATTCTTCTTATTCACTTTTGCATTCATTGTTAGAATTATGATTTTTATGAATAATGGACTATAGTAGTGACCGTCTTCTTTTACTCTAAATCTAAAGAAGATGAACTATACCTCTTATTTATGCCTGAATTCTTCTTTACTAACACATATAATTTGTTTTCATTTATGAATCCTCTTGTTATAATGTTTCCAACGTCTTCTTCTATAACTTTTAATTTAGTTGATGTAAACACAATTATATGTTCTTTATCTGCTATTTGACCTACACTTAGAATATCCTTTTGTATCTCTTGAACTAATAATGCACCAACTGTTTTTGTATACTTATCAAGTTTGGCTTTGCCTTTTCCTAGAACCTTTGCTAGAGCACTATTTCCAAGAATAACTTTACCATGTTTGTTTTTCTTGATAGATTCAAACTTTTTATTATCTCTAGACATGTGATGAGAGCATCCGCTATCTATGCACCATTCATCTTCATCTTCAAATGAAAAAATAGCAAGGCCACATTTAACTTGTTCTTCTTCCTTTTGCTTAATATGAGAAGTGTTGGTCGATCCAATATTCTTCTCTGGTTGCTTAACTTGGAGGAAATAAACTTGTTGTTTGTGTGAATCCATTGACATTTCATGTATTCTTTTGCTACATGTCCAAAATTGTTACTAGTATAAAACCTTACATGAACAGAAAAGGGAGCAAAGGAATCTTAATATTTTTGTTTCATGTCCCTCCTATTGCAATTAATAGCTTCGTGACCAAACATGTTGCAACCAAAACAATATCCCTGAAAGAAATTTGAGTACCTTGGAGTCGATGATCTTCCTCTAAATTTGCTTCTGCAAAGTGTCCAAACTTATGACAGATAATGCATTCAATACCATTTTCGAGAGAACATAATCGATTGATACTTCTACACTTAGGATAAAATGATTTCCTCTTAAACTTTTCTTTCTTTGAATGTTGGTTTAGTTGACTTATTGATTCCTTTTCAGAGTTTTCTATGTTAATCTCATAATTTCTTGCACAAGCTTGTGAGCTAGATTTTCCTTTTACAGTTTCATGAAAACCATGACCATATTTAATGGCGGGAGATCTTTGACTACTAAGAATGTTATCCAAAATCCTATTACTATCTTGAAATCTCAAGTGTTTATCCTTTTCTTCTAATTTACCTTTTATAATGTTTACCTCGAACTCTAGTCTTTGACATTGTTTTTCCTTTTCCATATACTGCTTCCTCATTCCTTATTCAACCTTTCTTCCTTCTTTCAATTCCTGTTTTAATTTGATAATCTCTTCTTTTATCCCATTCTCTTATTCTTAAAATACTTGAAGTAGTTCTTCATTTTGTTTGTTTGACTTTTCAAAATCTAATCTTAGAGAGAAAATATCAAATTCAATTCGTTCACAATATTGTTTCAATTATGTTTCAGTATTTACTGATTTATCATGATACCTATTATCATATGCCTAAAACTTATTCTTAAGATTGTCAATCCTTTTAAAAGAAAAACAAGTTTTCTTATAAGATTAAGTGCTTTCTATAACTTGTCTTCTGATGAATCAACAACTCCATCTGACATAACATACCCATCGTTTGACACATCATTATTTCCTTTAGCAATAAGACTACCTATTGGTTCTCCTAATGAAAATTATTCCTTTCTTTTTCCTTCATGGATTGCCTACAAATTATCCCATACTTCCTTGCAGTTTCACAATGCATAACCTTTCCTAATGTTGAATCCGGTATGCTACAAATGATTTCATTTAATGCCTCCTTATTTTTTTGCAATTATTCACATGATGGAGGAGTTTTGGTGCAATCATTACAAACTAACTTCCAAACATCAAATCCTAGGTGCATTACCTTAGATTTTATCTTTTCATTCCATTCCTAATAGTTAGTATCACTAAGCATAAGCATAAGTTTATTTTCCATTTTTTAATCTATTTTCTCTTTAGAATGATTAATTTCACTTCTACCCATGAGTGAAATTTCAATTGATTCATTGGCATCTTCATTATCATCATTATTACATAAACAATGAAATGATGTTGGGAAAAATACTTAGAGGGGGCGGTGAATCAATGTTTTCAAATCAATAACCTTTTACATTTCATATTCAAATTTCTATATGCGACTTAAACCGAAAGAAACCTGCGTGTGTACACAACTGTCCCTAGGACAATTAGCATATATCCAGTGAACTTATGATTCAATTAATCCATCATATGTTTGTCTTTAGCTAGCGCATTAGTACTTTATTAAACATTAGATAAACAATAACCATGTGTTGTAATAAACCATCACACGTAAGAAACACATATGAACACTAATATTTAAGGTGGAAACCCAATGCGGGAGAAAACCACCCATTGTTGTCGTCTATGTCTTATTTTTAATATAAAGAAAATTTTGTTTACAATCTTGTAATGGTGCAGAATCATACCAGTACACAGGCACCCACCTGCAGAAGGCTACAACCTTCTCTCGTTCTCCAGCTTCTACTAGAAGGGAGCTACAACCCACTAACTCTTGTACTGGCTAATATGTTTACTAGTATGTAGGCACTAGCCTACAGAAGGCTACAACCTTCAGTCATTCTCCACCTGCTGCTCGAAGGCAGCTCCAACCCCCTAGCTCTTGTACTAGATTATATGTTTACCAATACGTAGGCACTGGCCTATAGAAGGCTACAGCCTTCACTCATTCTCCAGCTACTACGGGAAGGGAGATACAACCCCCTAGCTCTTATATTGGCTAATATCTTTACCAATACTTAGGCACCAGCCTACAGAAGGCTACAACCTTCACTCGTTCTCTAGCGACCATGTTTCATAAATTTACAGACTGGATACTCCTGTTACACATCAACACAATATGTAGGCCACGTTTCATCAAATTTTCATACTGGACCCATCAGTAACATCGAAGCTCAAAATAAATCACCACAATTGTAATACAACCATAAAATACAACTGCATCAACCAATCACTAAAACCCAATCATAAATCTTTGACATAACTAAAACCCAATCATCACTTTCTGAATCAGCCAATCATTGAAACTTCTAACATAACTGAATCAAGCAATCACTAAAACCTCTGACACAACTGAATAACCCAATCTTCGAAACTTCTAACACAACTGAATCAAACAATCACTGAAACCTCTGATACAATTGAATCACCCAATCATCAATTTCTGATTCAACTGAATCAACAATTCATTCAAAACTCAACCAACTGACACTTAATCAAAATTCAACTAATCAACTGGAATAGTCAAATCATTGTAACCAGTACACAGAACTAAACCTAGAATGTTGTGTCAACAACCAAAGCCAACTGTGACCTTAAAAATCATATGTCAGAATGTATACGCTACTTCAATGAGGACAACCTACGTGTATATGCGAATTTCTATAACTCAACCTACGTATACCTATAAATATACTGAATCATAAACCTTCTGAACCAAAAACGATACTAACCAAATACATTTTGAAGACCTATTGTCATATTACAAAGTTCTAAATAGATAGCAACAAAGATCATCCTTCTTATTCAATCAATCAGTCATCCAAACTCAATATCCTTATACAATCAGTTTAACTTCAGATCTAATGAAGATATCATTGACAAACAACAGTAAAATAGCAGAACCGATCAGATAGAACAATTATTTCTGAACAACAAGCCCTTCCTCTGCATATGCTACTTGGAAGTGCCGAACCTGTGTGTATATGTGCCTCCACCAAGGTGAACCTACGTATAGATATGCAAATAATGACTTATAATGTTGAAACTTTTCAAGACTTCAGATATGCCCAGATCATATAATTTTAAGGATAAAACATGTGTTAGTACTCAGATCTATCCTATCCATTATCAGATTATACATGATAAGTCATTTCAGGTCTCATGATCTCGATCCATCATTAGTGCATAATTATTTCCGATCTATTAGATCTCATCCATCGTCAAACACTCAGATGCATACTTAGTTCAGATCAAGAAAAGAATCAATAACCCATAACATGCATATTTTCTTTCAATCTAGCTCTTCATAATATTTTCATCACTTGCACACTCACACACTTTGATCTTCACCTCCTTATATAGTTTTAGCCTTTTTCGATACCTTTGGTCAAAACCATGGTTATGTCGATGGTATTCTTTGATGGATCAATATTCTTTGCCATGCTCATTACTATGGGCCAATACCATGGTAGGAACCCCTCGTATTCTTTAACCTTAATTTTCCATCCCATATGCGCTTTTCCTTCTGTGAAACTGCGTGGATACATATACACACCTTTTATTTTGTGTACCCATGTGTATACCTGACTTGGACTAGGTTAAAAAATGTACATAACTTAAAACATTATTTTTCCTCAATTTCTTGCTTCTGATATGTAATCCTTTGTCCCTTCATCTCATTCTTCTGTACCATTACTCTGTTACCTCTAAATAGACCTGTTACAAAGTGAGTTGCCATCATACATCACTTTTGAACTGATTCCTTTGAACTGCCCTGCATTTTGTCACATCTGTAAACACAACTTCCATGCATTCTGTCACATCATGTTTATACCTTTATCAAGTAGTCCATTCATCAAATAGGTTGTCATCAAGGACAACTCATCAAGTAGGTTTCTATCAAGGACAACACATAATTCATAATACCAACAATTTCACGTATTAAGCTTCTGATTCTAATTTATAAACATTCAGCCCATTATTTTGTTCCATTATTTTGTCACCTCTAATATTGTTGTTCCATCATTTTTTCATCTTTGATCTGACATGTAGCTTCATCTAGTTACCATATACTTTTTCTGTTACAAGTGAGTTTCCATCAAGGAAAACACATGCATTATAATGCCAACAATCTCCCCCTTTGGACTAGATGGCAACCACTTTGGTGTTTGGTCACCACAACCTGTAAATAAGATCAAGACAAGCACCAAGATACTCTCTAAACACCAATCTACTATGCCCCTTTAACATCAAGGGAAAAGGGTTAACCAATGTTAAATGAAGACTTCCATATCTGAACTACATAATATGAACATTGATCATGCTCCCCCTAGGCAAATGCTTAATTATCTAATAAAACTCCCCCTAAGCACATGTTGTAATATCTGATCATGCTTCGCCCTTAGTAAACACTGAGATGCACTATATTGTCCATGCTCCCCCTGAGCATATGCAGAGTCTGCATAAATATTTTTCAAAAGAATAGCATGACTCTATAACTCAACTATGTGAGTATGACCTTCCTATCACCAATGACTCATACGTACATAAATTACCCAACCAAGTGGGGATCCATATTTGACACAATCACCCAACCAAGTGGGATTACATATTTCACATGATCTCAAAAGTCCATACATGACTGGATATGACAATTATTACATCACAGTTCTTTACATGACCCTTTCATAAAATGATATGCATGATATTTATAACAAATATCAAAGACCTAAACAAGATCATGATAATTATCAGCAACTATCATGCACCATAAACATCTGTCAGTAGCATCAAGATTAAAAGACTATATATGTCCATCATCAATTCGCAAGATAAGACAATGTAACCTTAACATCATCAACATGTGACAAAGTATGCCGCATATAGATATCAACTCATTCTCTTGATCTTATCAAGATCAATGTTCTATGTTTCCTTAGTAGAAAAGGCCTTAACATAGCCTTCCATGAATCAACTAAGCATATGTCATATCTCCAAGCAGTAATACAAAACCATTCACATCATATCATATATATGTGAAATCACCATAGTCATCATCTATGACCATAACATCATCATCATAGCAAGAACTACATGATATTTTCACAACAATCCTCAATATATCAACCTACTAGGGAGTTTTCGAACATCCCACATCTGATAAGCATCAACCATGATAAACATATGTGAGAACCAAACCTATCATCATAAAATAAGAAGTCATCATCATTATGCGATTAAGTAAGCCATGTCTTTAAATATATATTTCTTCATGAAACCTGCAACAATACCATTCTCTTGGCCAACCAACAATATTTACTAATATGCAACTTATGCAATCATCCATGTATCCATCATAGAGATAGAAATATGTATCCATCTTCTCATTAATGTGAAAAGAAAACCATGAGCTCACAGTCATTTTGTCAAACTTTCTTGATACCATCTAGTGCAAAAATCCTTAATTGTGAGAGAACCAAGAAGCACAGGAATCCTCATCCATAACTACACCATATGAAATTTATGCATCTTTGAAGGCATGATGGAAGTAGCATAACAGAAATGAGTGACACTTAACATCATCAAATAATGAAGATGTGTACCCAAGCTTTGTTCTTTTCCTTGAAATTATGAATATCTTCATGTAGGCAACATAACTATATTCAACATCAAAAGGGTCATCCACAAATATGATTAGAAGCATCAAAATAATTAAGTGGCTCAAGCAAAGTACTATCTATGATTTCATCATAGGCAATTCATGACCGCAGCATGATGCATCATTTAAACATTTCAACATCACAAGAATCCTCAACATAGATAAGAATCATTATGTACCAAAGACTTCTAAACAAAATGCCAACAATGAATTATTAGAAGCATAGCATATGCTCCCCCTGAACCTGTGCCAAATGTTAACTGTTAGATCTGATCATTGCATATGTCAGTAAGAATTGTTAAGGCATCATCATCCACCAATTATAAATCAAGTCATCAACAACTTATGAGGGTCAAAATTACTTCTAAATAACATTCATATATTTTAATCATGAATCATTGAAACAGAAAAGAAAATTGATAATTGACTGAACCATATCAAACCCCATTTTTTGAGTCTGTCCCACTGTTCCTTAATCTAACCAACATATATGCAACTGTTCAGTTTCAAACTCGTGGATATACGTGTTTATCTTCATAAGCTCTACGTATGAAAAGTGGAATATTGAAATTGTATACTTTCAATTCCCCTTAAGTCTTGTTCTGACTGTACCTGGTCCTAGAACTTTTGTTGAAACATCAGTTCCAAGAATATCATTATCATGATGGTTCTTCATCAAGGATTCCATTTTACCCCTGTCTCCAGTCATGTGATGAGAACATTTATCATTGTCTTTGAATGAGCAGACAGTAAGACAACACCTTATCTCATCTTCCTATTCTTGATTCTAGGTGGATTCATCTTTTTCAAATTTTCTGATATAAACATGTTTATTTGATTGCTTACCATATTGTCTACGATGATCCATAGACTTGTCCCTGCATTCTTTCACTATATTCCCAAACTTGTTATAGGCATAACATCTTATATGTTTCATATTCCTTCTATAGAAATCAATGGCTTTGTGACCAAACATATTGCAAGAAAAACAATATCCCTTAAAGTGATTGAAAGTTGATGATCTTTCTGTGAGACGATTATTACCTTGAAACATTCTACTTTTGCACCTAGCTGCAACATGTCCAAAATTATGACAGATAGAACATTCAACATTATTCATCAGAGGAAATAATCAATTAACACTTCCATAGTTAGGAGTAAAAAATTTTCTTTGAAGACTTTCTTTCCTTGGTTGTTGATGAGGTTGACCTCTTATCTCCTTGTTGAGAATCTCATATTTTCCATTAGAATTCCTTGCCTCAGTTTGTGAGCTAGATTCACCTTTAACAGTTTCATGAAATCCAAGACCGGATTTGATGGCAGGAGACCTTTGACTACTAAGAATATTATCCAAAATATTAGTACTATCTTGAAATCGTAAAAGTTTATCCCTTTCTTCTAATTTAGCTTTTAGGATATTTACCTCAACCTGATATTGCTCTTCCTTTTCCAAATACTACTTCTTCATGATTTCTTCAAATTTTCTTCCTTCTTCCACTTGTTGTCTTAATTTGAGAACCTTGTTTTCTTGTTATTCAAATGCTTGAAGTAATTCTTCATTTTGCTTATTTGGTTTTTCAAGATCTTATTTTAGAGAGACAACCACAGCTTCAAGACCTTCACAGTAGCTAGTTCTTTATTTTACTTCCTTGGTTGTTGTGTCCTTTCCGTTCACTTCATTTCTCAATGATGTCACTTAATCGCACAACCTTTGACATTGATCTTCCTTTTCCTTTTACTACTTCTTTATTTTGTTTGCTTCCTCCAATTGAGTTTTTAACCTAGTAACCTCTTATTTGAAGGTACACTCCCTTTTGTCAAATAGATTTTGTTGATCTCTAATTTTATCTATGAGCCTTTCAACTTCTGGCTCTATATTTCTTTCACTTTTACCCATAAGAGAAAATTTAGTTGTGTCACTATCACATTCATTATCTTCAATATTGCATGAATAGAGAAATGTATCACTAGAGGACCAAAAAATACTACCTAATAATTATTTTTCTTGTTCATCTTCAATCTGAGGTGATTCTGAATTTGAATAATTGCTTCCACCTAATAGCCAATTGTATCTCCTGTTGTCATTGTTACTTTGAGATTTCTTCTTATTTTGAGGTTCTTTCTTCTTTTGCTTCTTTCCCATTGTTAAAATGGATCTCCTTGAAGTGATAAAGCTTCTACCAAAGGACCCACTCTGATACCAATTGTTGGGAAAAATACTCGGGGGGGGGGGGGGGGGGGTGGTGTGCTGGGTGAATCAGTATTTTGAAATCAATAACTTTTTACATTTCATATTCAGATTTCTATACGCGAATTAAACTAAAAGGAACCTGGGTGTATACACGACTATCCTTAGGACAATTAGCATATATCCAGTGAACTTATGATTCAATTAGTCCATCATATTTTTTTCTCCAGCTAGTGCATTATTACTTTATTAAACAATAGATAAATAGTAACCATGTGCAGTAATAAACCATCACACATACGCAACACACATGAACACCAAGATTTAAGGTGGAAATCCAATGCGGGAGGAAACAACATATTGTTGTCATCTCTGTCTTCTTTTGAATATAAAGAAAATTTTGTTTACAATCTTGTACAGGTTCAGACTCATACTAGTACATAGGCACCCACCTGCAGAAGGCTACAACCTTCTCTCATTCTCCAGCTTCTACTGGAAGGGAGCTACAAACCCCTAGCTCTTCTACTAGCTTATATGCTTACGAGTACGTAGGCATCGACCTACAGAAGGCTACAACCTTCACTCATTCTCCAACTACTACTGGAAGGGAGCTCCAACCCCTTAGCTCTTGTACTAGCTGATATGTTTACCAGTATGTAGGCGTCGACTTACAAAAGGCTACAACCTTCACTCGTTCTCCAGCTGTTAGTGGAAGGGAGCTATAACCCCCTATTGTGTTGGCTTATATGTTTACCAATATGTAGGCACCGGCCTATAGAAGGCTACAACCTTAACTTTTTCTCCACGGACCACATTTCATAAATTTTAGACTGGATACTCCTGGTACACATCAACACAATATGTAGGCCATGTTTCATCAAATTTTCATATTGGACCCATCAATAACATTGAAGCTCAAAATCAATCACCACAACTGTAATACAACCATCAAATACAACTGCATTAACCAATCACTGAAACCCAATCGTCAATCTCTGATATAACTGAAATCCAATCATGAATTTCTAAATCAACCAATCATTGAAACTTCTGACACAACTGAATCAAACAACCATTGAAACCTTTGACATAACTGAATCACCCAATCATTAATCTATGATACAACTGAATCAACCATTCATTCAAAACCCAATCAATTGACACTTAATCAAAATTCAACTAATCAGCTAGAATAGTTAGATCATTGTAACCAATACACATAACTCAACTCATAATGCTGCATCAACAACCATAACCAATTGCAACCTCAAATATCATATGTCATAATGTATACTCTACTTCAACGAGGACAACTTGCATGTATACGCTACTTTCTGTAACTCAACCTGCATATACATCTAAAGATATTGAATCATAATGATTTTGAACCAAAAAATGTACTAACCAAATACATTCTGAATATCTATTGTCATATTACAGAGTTCTAAACAAATAGTAGCAAAGATCATCCTTCTTACTCAATCAATCAGTCAGTCAGATTCAATCTCCTTATACAATCAGTTTAAATTTAGATCTAATGAAGGAATCATTAACAAACATCAGTAAAACAGCAACACTGATCAGATATATTAATTATTTTTGAACAACAAGCCCTTCCTCTGCATACGCTACTTGGAAATGCCAAACCTGCGTGTATACATGCCTTCACTTAGGCGAACCTGTGTATAGATCTGCAAATAATGACTTATAACTTTGCAACTTTTCAAGACTTTAGATATACCCAAATCATAACATTTAAATGATAAAACATGTGTTATTACTCATATCTATACTATTCATTATCAGATCATATATGATAAGTCATTTCAAGTCTCATGATCCTTATCCATCATTAGTGCATAATTATTTCACATCTATTATATATCATCCATCGTCAAGAACTCATGTGCATACTTAGTTCAGATCAAGAAAAGCATCAATAACCCATAACATGTATATTTTCTTTTGATCTAACTCTTCATAAGATTTTCATCACTTACACACTCTCACACTTTGATCTTCACCTCCTTATATAGTTTTAACCTTTTTCAATACCTCCGGTCAAAACCACAGTTATGCCGATGGTATTCTTTGATGGGATCAATATTTTTTTCCACACTCATTACTATGGGCCAATACCATGGTAGGAACCCCTGGTATTCTTTAACCTTAATTTTCCATCACATATGCACTTTTCCTTTAGTGAAACTGTGTGCATACATATATGCGCCTTTTATTTTGTCTACTCACGTGTATACATTTCTTGGACTATGTTAAACAACTTATACAACTTAAAACATTATCTTTCCTCAATTTCTTGATTCTGATCTGTAATCCTTTATCCCATCATCCTGTTCTTCTATACTATTACTATGTTACCTCTAAATAGACCTTTTACAATGTGAGTTGCCATCATAGATCACTTCTAAATTGATTCCTCTGAACTGCCCTACACTTTATCACATCTATAAACACAATTGCCATGCATTCTGTCACATCCTGTTTATACCTTTATCAAGTAG
This sequence comes from Pinus tabuliformis, assembly GCA_031772625.1. Classification (NCBI taxonomy): domain Eukaryota; kingdom Viridiplantae; phylum Streptophyta; class Pinopsida; order Pinales; family Pinaceae; genus Pinus; species Pinus tabuliformis. Next base: position 880,484,760 of record CM062806.1, on the reverse strand, counting down.
TCCATTCATCAAATAGGTTTTCATCAAGGACAACTCATTAGGTAGGTTGATATCAAGGACAACACCTAATTCATAATACCAACAATTTCATGTATCAAGCTTCTAATTCTAATCCATAAACCTTTGACCCATTATTATGTTCGATCATTTTGTCACCTGTGATATTAATATTCCATCATTCTGTCACATCTGATCAGACCTATAGATTTATCTAGTTACCATATACTTGTTCTATTACAAGTGAGTTTCCATCAAGGAAAAAACATGCATTATAATGCCAACAATCTCCCCCTTTGGACTTGATGGAAACCACTTCGGTGTTTGGTCAACATAACCTATAAATAACATTAAGACAAGCACCAAGCTACTCTCCAAACACCAAGCTACAATCCCACTTTGACATCAAGGGAAAACGGTTGACCACTGTTAAATGAAGACGTCCATATCTGAAACGCTGAATATGAACACTAATTATGCTCCCCCTAGGTACATGTTGAATTCTCTAATAAAACCCCCCCTGAGCACATGTCGTAATCTCTTATAATGCTTCCCCCATAGTACATGATGAGATTCACTATATTTTTCATGCTCCCCCTGAGCATATGTAGAGTCTGCATTATAAATATTTTTCAAAAGAATAATATGACTCTATAACTCAACTATGTGAGTATGACTTTCCTATCACTAATGATTCATACATACATCAATTACCCAACCAAGTGGGGATATATATTTGACACAACCACCCAACCAAGTGGGATTACATATTTCAAATGATCTCAAAAGTCCATACATGACTGAATATGACAACTATTACATCATAGATCTTTACATGACCCTTTCATCAAATGATATACATGAAATTTATAACAAATACCAAAGACCTAAAAAATATCATGAGAATTATCAGCAACTATCATGCACCATATATGATCTTCACCATAAACATATGTCAGCAGCATCAAGAGTAACAACATGTATATGTCCATCATCAATTCGCAAGATCAGACAATGTAACTTTAATATCAAAAACCAGTGACAAAGTATGATGAATATAGATATCAACTCATCCTCTTGATTTTATCAAGATCAATTTGCTATGCTTCATTAGTAGAAAATGCCTTAACATAGCCTTCCATGAATCAACTAAGCATATGGCATATCTCCAAGCATTAATACAAAACCATTCAAATCATATCATATATATGTGAAATCACCATAGTCATCATCTATGACCATAACATCATCATCGTAGCAAGAACTGCATGATCTTTTCACAACAATCCTCAATATATCAACCATGTACCACTACTAGGGATTTTCCTAACATCCCACATTTGATAAGCATCAACCATTATAAACATATGTGAGAAGTAAACCTATCATCATAAAGTAAGAGGTCATCATCATTATGTGACTAAGTAATCCATGTCTACAAATAGCCATGTCTTAAAATAGCTATGTCTTCATGAAACCTACAATAATACCATTCTCTTGGCCAACCAACAATATTTACTAATATGCAACTTAAGTAGTCATCCTTGTATCCAACATAGAGATAGAAATATGTATTTAGCTTCTTGTTAATGTGAAAATCAAACCATGATATCACAACGATTTTGTCAAACTTTCTTGATACCATCAAGTGGAACAATGCTTAACCATGTGAGAGCCAAGAAGTATAGGAATCCTCATCCATAACTACACCACATTAAATTTATGCATCTTTAAAGGCATGATGGCAATAGCATAACAGAAACGAGTGACACTTAACATCATCAAAAAATGAAAATGTGTACTCAAGCTTTGTTCTTTTCCTTGAAATTATGAATATCTTTATGTAAGCAACATAATTATATTCATCATCAAAAGAGTCATCCAAAAATCTTATTAGAAGCATCAAAACAGCTAAGTGGCTCAAGTAAAGTGTCATCTGAGATTTCATCATAGGCAAATCATGACCACGGAATGATGCATCATTTAAACATTTCAACAATAGAAGCATCCTCACCATAGATAAGAATCATTATGTACCAAATATTTCTAACATAATGCCAACAATGCATTATTAGAAGCATAGCATATGCTCCCCCTAAACCTGTGCCAATTGTTCACTGTCAGATCTGGTCATTTCATATGTCAGTAAGAATCCTCAAGGCATCGTCATCCATGAGTTATATGTCAAGCCATCAACAACTTATGAGGGTCAAAAGTACTTCTAAATAACATCCATAGACTATAATCATCAATCATTGAAACAGAAAAGACAATTGATAATTGACTGAACCATGTCAGACCCTTTTTTCTGAGTCTGTCCCAATGTTTCTTCATCAAACCAACATATACGTGATTCTACAATTTTGAACTCACGGATATATGCGATTTGTCTTCATAAGCTATGCGTATGAAAAGTGGAATACTTAAATTCATACTTTTAGTTCCCCTTGATTCTTGTTCTGACTGTACCTGGTCCTAGAACTTTTGTTGAAACATTAGTTCTAAGAATATCATTATCATGATGGTTCTTCATCAGAGACTCCCTTTTACTCTTGTATCTAGTCATGTGATGAGAACATTTATCTTCGTCTTTGAATGAGCACACAACAAGACCACACCTTATATGATCTTCATTTTCTTGCTTCTTGGTGGATTCATCTTTTTCATATTTTCTTATATAAACATGCTTGTTTGATTGCTTACCATATTGTCTATGACGATCCATAGAATTGTCCCTACATTCTTTCACTAAATGCCCAAACTTGTTACAAGAATAACATCTTATATGTTACATATTCCTTCTATAGCAATCAATGGCTTTATAACCAAACATATTGCAAGAAAAACAATATCCCTTAAAGTACCTAGAAGTTGATGATCTTTTTGTGAGATGATTATTAGCTTGAAACATTCTACTTTTTCACCTAGCTGCAACATGTCCAAAATTATGACAGATAGAACATTCAACATTATTCATCAAAGGAAAGAATTGATTAGCACTTCCATAGTTAGGAGTAAATTATTTTCTTTGAAGACTTTCTTTCCTTGGTTGTTTATGAGGTTGACCTCTTATCTCCTTGTTGAGCATTTTAGATTTTGCATTAGAATTCCTAGTCTCAGTTTGTGAGCTAGATTCACCTTTACCAGTTTCATGAAAACCAAGACCAGATTTGATGGGAGGAGACCTTTGAATACTAAGAATATTATCCCAAATTTTAGTACTATCTTGAAATCGTAAAATTTTATCCTTTTCTTCTAATTTACCTTTTAGGATATTTACCTCAACCTGATATTGCTCTTCCTTTTCCAAACACTGCTTCTTCATGATTTATTCAAATTTTCTTCCTTCTTCCACTTGTTGTCTTAATTTGAGAACCTCATTTTCTTGTTCTTCAAATGCTTGAAGTTGTTCTTAATTCTTCTTATTTGATTTTTCAAGATCTTCTTTTAGAGAGACGATCACAGCTTCAAGACCTTCACAGTAACTGGTTCTTTCTTTTAGTTCCTTTGTTGTTGTATCCTTTTTATTCACTTCATTTCTCAATGATGTCACTTCATCCTACAAACTTTGACATTGATCTTCCTCTTCCTTGTACTGCTTCTTTATTTTGTTTCCTTCCTCAAACTAAGTTTTTAACCTGATAACCTCTTCTTTGTAGGTACACTTCCTTTCGTCAAATAGATTTTGTTGATCTTTAATTTTATCTATGAGCCTTTTAACTTTTGCCTCTATATTTCACTTTCACCAATAAGAGAAAAATCAGTTGTTTCACTCTCACATTCATTATCTTCAATATTGCATGAACAGATAAATGTATCACCAAAGGAACAAAAATTAGTGCCAGATAATTCTTTTGCTTGTTCATCTTCAATCTGAGGTGATTCTGATTCTGAATAATTTCTTCCACCTAATAACCAATTGTCTTTCGCTCTATCACTGTTCCTTTGAGATGTCTTCTTATTTTGAGGTGCTTTATTCTTTTGCTTCCTTCCCATTGTTATAACCGATCTTCTTCAAGCGATCAAACTTCTACCAAAGGACCTGCTCTGATACCAATTATTGGGAAAAATATTGGGGGGGGGGGGGAGGAGGGTTGAATCAGTATTTTCAAATCAATAACTTTTTACAATTCATATTCAGGATTCTGTACGGGACTCAAACTAAAAGGAAGTTGTGTGTGTATGTGACTATCCTTAGGAAAATTAGCATATATCCAGTGAGCTTATGATTTAGTTAATCCATCATATTTTTGTCTTCAGCCAGTGCATTAGTACTTTATTAAACATTAGGTAAACAGTAACCATATGCTATAATAAACCATTTCACATAAGAAACACACATCACCAACAAGATTTAAGGTGGAAATCAAATGTGGGAGAAAACCGCTTGCTAATTTCATCTCTGTCTTCTTTTTAATATAAATAAAATGTTGTTTACAATCTTGTACTACTGCAGACTCATACCAGTATGCAGGCACCCACCTACAAAAGGCTACAACCTTCTCTCGTTCTCCCTCTTCTATTGCAAGGAGATACAACCACCTAGCTCTTGTACTGGCTGATATGTTTACCAGTACATATGCATCGACCTACATAAGGTTACAACCTTCACTCGTTCTCTAGTTTCTACTTGAAGAGAGCTCCAACCCCCTATCTCTTGTACTAGCTTATATGTTTACTAGTATGTAGGCGCCAACCTACAGAAAGCTACAACATTCACTTGTTCTCCAGCACCTACTGGAAGAGAGCTACAACCCCCTAGCTCTTGTACTGACTGATATGTTTCCCAATATGTAAGTGCCAATCTACAGAAGGCTAGAACCTTCAATCGTTCTGCATGGACCATGTTTCATAAATTTTCAGAATGGATACTCCTGGTACACATCAACACAATATATGGGCCATGTTTCATCAAATTTTCATTCTAGACCCATCAGTAACATTGAAGATCAATATAAATCACCACAACTCTAATACGACCATCAAATACAATTGCATCAACCAATCACTTAACCCAATCATCAATCTCTAATATAACTCAAACCTAATCATCACTTTCTAAATCAACAAATCATTGAAACTTTTGACACAACTGAATCAAACAATCATTGAAACCTCTAACACAACTAAATCACCCAATCATCAATTTTTGATACAACCGAATCAACCATTCATTCAAAACCCAATCAACTAACACTTAATCAAAATTCAACTAATCAACTGGAATAGTCAGATCACTGTAACCAGTGCATAGAACTGAACCCAACATGCTGCATCAACAACCAGAACCAACTGCAACCTCAAAAATCATATGTCAGAATGTATACTCTACTTCAATGAGGGCAACCTGCGTGTATACGCTACTTTCTATAACTCAACCTGTGTATACCTCTAAAGATATTGATACATAAGCCTTCTGAACCAAAAAGTTTACTAACCAAATACATTCTGAAGATCTTTTGTCATATTACAGATTTCTTAACAGATAACAGCAAAGATCATCCTTCTTACTCAATCAATCAGTCAGCCAGATTCAATCTCCTTACACAATCAGTTTAACTTCAAATCTAATGAAGACATCATTTACAAACAATAGTAAAATAGCAGCACTGATCAAATAGTTTAGTTATTTCTGGACAACAAGCCCTTCCTTTGCATATGCTACTTCGAAGTGTTTAATCTGCGTGTATACGTGCCTTCACTGAGGCGAACTTGCATATATATCTGAAAATAATGACTTATAACTTTGCAGCTTTTGAAGACTTCAGATATACCCAGATCATAGCATTTAAAGGATAAAACATGCATTAGTACTTAGATCTATCCTATCCATTATCAGATCATACATGACAATTCATTTTAGGTCTCATGATCCTGATTCACCATTAGTGCATAATTATTTCAGATCTATTATATCCCATCCATCATCAAGCACTAAGGTGCACACTTAGTTCATATCAAGCAAAGCATCAATAACCCATAACATGCATATTTTCTTTTGGTCTAACTCTTCATAAGATTTTCATCACTTGCACACACTCACACTTTGATCTTCACCTCTTTATATAGTTTTAGCATTTTTCAATATCTCAGTTCAAAACTACAGTTATGTTGATGGTATTCTTTGATGAGATCAATATTATTTGTCGCGCTCATTACCATGGGCCAATACCATGGTAGGAACCCTTGGTATTCTTTAACCTTAATTTTCCATCCCATAGCCACTTTTCCTTCTATGAAACTGTGTGCATACGTATACGCGCCTTTTATTCAGTGTACTCACATGTATGTGTGACTGGCACTAGGTTAAGCAACACATACAACTTCAAACATTCTCTTTCCTCAAATTCTTGATTATGATTTGTAATCCTTTGTCCCATCATCCTGTTCTTTTGTACCATTACTCTTACCTCTGAATAGACCTATTACAATGTGAGTTTCCATCAAGCATCCTCACCATATATAATAATCATTATGTACCAAATAATTCTAAACATAATGCCAACAATGCATTATTAGAAGCATAGCATATGCTCCCCCTGAACCTGTCAAACTGTTCACTGTAAGATCTGATCATTACATATGTTAGTAAGAATCATCAAGGCATCATCATCCACCAGTTATAAGTCAAGTCATCAACAACTTATGAGGGTCAAAAGTACTTCTAAATAACATCCACAAACTGTAATATTCAATCATTAAAACAAAAAAGACAATTGATAATTGACTGAACCATATCAGGCCCCTTTTTTTGAGTTTGTCCCACTATTTCTTCATCAAACCAACATATATGTGACTTTACAGTTTCGAACTCGCATATATACATGATTTGTCTTCATAAGCTCTACGTATGAAAGGTGGAGTACTGAAATTTCATACTTTCAATCCCCCCTGAGTCTTATTCTGACTTTACCTGGTCCTAGAATTTTGTTGAAACATTAGTTCCAAGAATATCATTATCATGATGGTTCTTCATCAAAGACTCCTTTTTACTCCTGTCTCCTGTCATGTGATGAGAAAATTTATCTTTATCTTTGAATGAGCAGACAACATGACCACACCTTATTTGATCTTCCTTTTCTTGATTCTTGGTGGATTCATCTTTTTCAAATTTTTTGATATAAACTTGATTATTTGATTACTTACCATATTGTCTACGGCGATCCATAGACTTGTCCCTACATTCTTTCACTCTATGCCCAAACTTGTTACAAGCATGACATATTATATGCTTCATATTCCTTCTATAGCAATCAATGGATTTTTGACCAAACATATTGCAAGAAAAAAAATATCCCTTAAAGTACTTGGAAGCTGATGATGTTTCTGTGAGACTACTATTAGCTTGAAATATTCTACTTCTACACCTAGCTACAACATGTCCAAAATTATGAAAGATAGAACAATCAACATTATTCATCAGAGGAAAGAATGGATTAACACTTCCATAGTTAGGAGTAAATGATTTTCTTTGAAGACTTTCTTTCCTTGGTTGTTGATGAGGTTTCCCTCTTATCTCCTCATTCAACATTTCAGATGTTGCATTAGAATTCCTTGCCTTAGTTTGTGAGCTAGATTCACCTTTAATAGTTTAATGAAAACCAAGACCAGATATCCAAAATCTTAGTACTATCTTGAAATCGTAAAACTTTATCCTTTTCTTCTAATTTACCTTTTAGGATATTTACCTCAACCTGATATTGCTCTTCCTTATCCAAATACTACTTCTTCATGATTTCTTCAACTTTTCTTCCTTCTTCCACTTGTTGTCTTAATTTGAGAACCTCATTTTCTTGTTCTTCAAATTCTTTAAGAATTTCTTCATTATGCTTATTTGATCATTCAAGATCTTCTTTCAGAGAGATGCCCAAAACTTCAAGACCTTCATAGTAACTGGTTCCTTATTTTAGTTCCTTTGTTGTTGTATCCTTTTCATTCACTTCATTTCTCAATGATGTCACTTCATCTTGCAGCCTTTGACATTGATCTTCCTTTTCCTTGCACCACTTCTTTATTTTGTTTCCTTCCTCCACCTGATTTTTAAACCTTGTAACCTCTTCTTTGTAGGTACACTCCATTTTTTCAAATAGATTTTGTTGATCTCTAATTTTATCTATGAGACTTTTAACTTCTACCTCTATATTTTTTTCACTTTCACCCATAAGAGAAAATTCAGTTGTTTCACTGTCACATTCATTATCTTCAATATTGCATGAATAGATAAATGTATCACCAGAGGACCAAAAATTAGCACCTAATAATTCTTTTTCTTGTTCATCTACAATCTGAGGTGATTCGGAATCTGATTAATTGCTTCCACCTAATAGCCAATTATCTCTCTCGATATCACTATTCCTTTGAGATGTATTCTTCTTTTGATGTGCTTTCTTCTTTTGCTTCTTTCCCATTGTTACAATGGACCTCCTTGAAGTGATCAAGCTTCTTCCAAAGGAACCACTCTGATACCAATTGTTGGGAAAAATAGTGAGAGGGTGGGGGGGGGGGGGGGGGGGTGGGGTGAATCAGTATTTTCAAATCAATAACTTTTTACATTTCATATTGAAATTTCTCTACGCAAATTAAAGTGAAGGGAACCTACATGTGTACGCGACTGTCCTAAGGACAATTAATGTATATCTAGTGAACTTATTATTCAGTTAATCCATCATATGTTTGTCTTCATCTAATGCATTAGTACTTTATTAAACATTACATAAACAGTAACCATGTGTTGTAATAAACCATCACACATAAGAAACATAAATGAACACCAATATTTAAGGTGGAAACCCAATGTGGGAGAAAAACACCTGTTGTTGTCATCTTTGTCTTCTTTTTAATATAAATAAAATGTTCTTTACAATCTTGTACTAGTGCAGACTCATACCAGTACGCAGGCACCCTCCTGTAGAAGGCTACAACCTTCTCTCATTCTCCAACTTCTATTGGAAGGGAGATAAAACCCCTTAGCTCTTGTACCAACTGATATATTACTAGTGCATAGGCACTGGCCTATAGAAGGCTACCACCTTCACTCGTTCTCCAGCTGCTACTAGAAGGGAGCTCCAAACCCCTAGGTTGGGTACTGGCTGATATGTTTATGAGTACGTAGGTGTTGGCCTACATAAGGCTACAACCTTCACTCGTTCTCTAGCTGCTACTATAAGGGAGCTACAAACCCCTAGCTCCTGTATTGGTTGATATGTTTACCAATACGTAGGCGCCAACCTACATAAGTCTACAACCCTCACTTGTTCTCCAAGGATCACGTTTCATCAAATTTTCATGTTGGACCCATCAGTAGCATTAAAGCTCAAAATAAATCACCACAACTATAATACAACCATCAAATACAACTCCATCAACCAATCACTGAACCCAATCATCAATCTCTGATATAATTAAAACCTTTGTCATCACTTTTTGAATCAACCAATCATTGAAACTTCTAACACAATTGAATCAAACAATCACTGAAACCTCTGACACAAGTGAATCACCCAATCATCAATTTTTGATACAATTGAATCAACCATTCATTCAAAACCCAATCAATTGACAGTTAATCAAAATTCAACTAATCAACTAGAATAGTCAGATCACTGTAACCAGTACACAAAATTGAACCCAACATGCTGCATCAACAACCAGAACCAACTGCAAACTCAAAAATAATATGTCAGAATGTATACTCTACTTCAATGAGGACAACTTGCATGTATAGGCTACTTTCTATAACTCAACCTGTGTATACCTCTAAAGATACTAAATCATAAACCTTCTGAACCAAAAAATTGCACTAGCCGAATACATTCTGATGCTCTATTGCCATATGATAGAGTTCTAAATAGATAGCAATAAAGATCATCCTTCTTACTCAATCAATCAGTCAGCCAAACTCAATCTCCTTACACAATCAATTTAACTTCAGATCTAATGAAGACATCATATACAAATAGTAGTAAAATAGCAGCATTGATCACATAGATTAGTGATTTGTGAAAAATGAGCCCTTGCTTTGCATACGCTACTTGGAAGTGTCGAACCTGTGTTTATATGCGTCTTCACCAAGGCGAACCTACATATAGATCTGCAAATAATGACTTATAACTTCGTAACTTTCATGACTTCAGATATACCTAGATCATAGCATTTAAAGGATAAAACATGCGCTAGTATTCAGATCTATCCTATCCATTATCAGATCATACATGATAATTGATTTCAGGTCTCATGATCCTGATCCATCATTAGTGCATAATTATTTCAGATCTATGATATCTCATCCATCATCAAGAACTCGGGTTCATACTTAGTTCAGATCAAGCCAAGCATCAATAACCCATAACATGCATATCTGCTTTTGATCTAATTCTTCATAAGATTTTCATCACTTGCACACTCTCACACTTTGATCTTCACCTCATTATATAGGTTTAACCTTTTTCAACACCTCGGGTCAAAACCATAGTTATGATGATGGTATTCTTTGACGGGATCAATATTATTTTCTACGCTCATTACTATGGGCCAATACCATGGTAGGAAGCCTTGGTATTCTTTAACCTTAATTTTCCATCCCATACCCGCTTTTCCTTCTATTAAACTGTGTGCATACGTATACGCGCCTTTTATTCTATGTACCCACGTGTATATGTGACTTGCACTAGGTTAAACAGTGTATACAAGTTAAAACTTTCTCTTTCCTCAATTTCTTGATTCTGATCTGTAATCCTTTGTTCCATCATCTTGTTCTTTTGTACCATTACTTTGTTACCATTGAATAGACCTATTACAATGTCAGATGCCATTATACATCACTTATGAACTGATTCCTCTGAACTGCCTTGAATTTTGTCACATCTATAAACACAAATGCCATGCATTCTATCACATCCTGTTTATACCTTTATCAAGTAGTCCATTCATCAAATAGGTTATCGTCAAGGAAAACTCATCGGGTAGGTTTCTATCAAGTACAACACCTATTTCATAATACCAACAATTTCCCATATCAAGCTTTTAATTATGATCTGTAAACCTTTGACCCATTATTCTGTTCCATCATTCTATCACCTCTCATATCATTCTTCCATCATTCTATCACCTCTAGTCTGACATCAATGATAACACATGCATCATAATGCCAACAAATGGACCATACTTATAGCAAGAACTGGTACTTGATAATTATTTGTTACTATCCTCTTCATTCTTGATCAACAAAAATTGGGGTGCAACTAAATCTGAATATTTGCTAACATCTATCACTGCATCTGAAATATTGCTTTCATTGCCACAATTTTCCTATGTTGAATTCTTCCTTTGATTTTCCTTCTTTTTCTTCTTTCCCAGTGTCCCTTTAGATCTCCCTTTAAGTGATCAAGCTTCTTCTAAGGGACCTGCTCTGATACCAATTTTTAGGAACAATACTTCGGGGGGGAGGAGTGAATTAGTATTTTTAATTCACTTAAACGTTCAATTTCATATTTAGAATTCTATACACTATTATTCTTTATGCAACCCACATGTGTACACAAATCTAGTGAATGCAAACTACGTATATCCATATAACTAACTTCTCATATGTTCCATCAACTATTTATCCTTAGAAAATGCATCATTATTTCATTATTCATTTATTAAGCAGAAACCATGAACAATAAAGAGTAGATAAATCATTAACACACAAGAAACATCTCAACACATATGAACACCAGGATTTTAGGTGGAAACCCAAAGTGGGAGAAAACCACCATTGTTGTCATCTCGAGCTTCTTCTTTTATTATAAAGAAAAAATTCATTACATATTGTATTGACGCGGAATCTTACAAACATGCAAGAACCCACCTGCAAGAGGCTACAACCTCCACTCGTTCTCCAACACCAACTGGAAGGGAGCTACAACCCCATGATCTCGTTTATTAGCTCCTACTAGAAGGGAGAACCTACCCCTTAAATAAATTTTTCTAGATACCACTAGAAGGAAGCTTTGACTCCCTTACTGAAGGCTTCAAACTTGATCAAAACCTCTTGTGCACCATGTTTCATAATATTTCATACTGGGTCCATATGTCAAACAATCATCAAACGACCTGTAGGCCACCTTTCATCAAATTTTCACATTGGACCCTCACCCAACATTATGCTCAATACCAAACTAAATATTGAATCTGAAATACAATCATTGAAGAAAATGAAATATTGAATACAAGACCAATACTAAATCATGCCAGTGCATAATGAACCATCACTATACCATTCCATGAATAATCAGTCATATATCAAGATACTAGCCCCACATAAATAATCTGCAGTTATCACAAACCTTGATAAAATTTACTTCACAAATTATACATGATTGTTCTAAAGCATAACCACGTATATATGCACTTCCTATAAATATAATCTACATACATATATCTTATTACTGAATTCTAAAATAGAATCACTACATCACCCACTGTGTTACTGATATACTAAGTCACAAAAGAAACTTAATCACATATCATCATTCTGTAGCATCATTACTAACAAATATTCCAATCCACAATCAAATTAACCCAATCAACACTGGTAGATATAGACTATGCTTATCAAGACATCATTGACAGACAACAACAAATAGAACAAAACTAATCAACTATAATCATCAAGTAGCATGCAAACCCTGATTAGATATAATGCAGAATATATATACACAATAGTTATTAAGCATACCTATGTATATATGCACTTATCATGTGCAACACCCATGTACCTCTTTCAATGTACTAAACAACATATCTCATAATATATACACAACTAAATAAAAAAAGATCTATCTATGTAAGCGACTATCCATAAATAAGCTTGTGTAAAGATCCTGAACCTTTCACAGCAAACAAAATTTACATTCTGCAAACTTCATAGTCACACATTCATATCATTATAACCACAGATCTATAATTGTTAGCTACTTAAACATTCGCGGCAAGAAAATCAATCAAGCATATATATCAATTTATCTTCGTATCTTTCAGATATGAATCTTCTCCTTACTCCCTGGTGCACCCCTATTCCATATCAGATCACACATGAATAATCCATTACTTGCACACCTAACACCTTGATCCCCATCTCCTTATATAACTTTTTCCTTGGCCAATACCTCAGGTAAATCCCTTGGTAATGTTTTCAATATTTGTTAATGGGATCAAATAAACATTGGTGCCTCAATTAATATCAACAAATACCATTTTAATGACACCAGGTATCCAAATTTCTATGGTTTGGATTATGTATGTGACTTTTGTTCACGAGATCTGCATATGTATGTGACCCTTCTTCACAGGAACAATGTATGCTTTTGAAACTTCAAACTTTTCATCCTTTTGTAACTGAACTACCATTTATCTTTCCATATCCTCTCTAACACTTTTACCAGTATTCCAGATATCTACATTAGTTCCGCAATCATCATATTAGCATTAAGGACATATTTTTCAAGCAGATTTCCATCAAGGACAACGCATTAGCCATAATTCCAACACTGTGATGATTGTGAGCATGACACATTATTCTTGAAATATTTCTTTGACTTGATTTATGAATCATTACAAAAAATGACATATCATTCAGAAATCACTGGATATGGCCAAATGGTTGTGCATGGAAGTTTGGGTCAACACACAAATTTTATTGGTTGAGCTGACTACACAAGAAGACAAAAATTCAGCATACTTGGAGTTATTTTGAATAGGACATTGAAAGGGTGAGCATGATGGTGCAGATGCTTGTGTGAAGCAATAACTTAGGAGGTACCAAATGAGTCATGATGTAGATCAACTAAAATAATCACTATAGGTGGTCAACTGGGGCAAATCCCATATAGAACATCAAGGTAAAAAATCTATTAGGCTTGTGCGTAGTTTCTTTTGGAATGTTGAACCCGGTGATGTGAATAGATCCATTCCTTGGTATTGTAATTCTATAGAAGGAACAAGGGAATTATGTTAAGTGCAAAGCAAAGACATGGGGGAAATATTTTCCATCTAGACAAGAAAAATCACATTTTTTTGTGAGTTTTTCATTGGTGTTGATGAATGTAGACTTGATCACTGTGAAAAACATGGGTATGTGAAAGAATGGAAATATGTCCCTCTTAATCCAGATAGACCTCACCCAATTCTGATGTGGCAAGAGATGCACGATGAAAAGGCCATTGTTTCACCTGATCATAATCAAGTCTCTGATCTTGTAAGGGAATGTATGTATCCCATCTATCATTAACTATTTCATCTATAAATTGAAATCTTGAACGTATTTAACTAATACATATTTCTATCATTTCCCCCTTAGGAAATGTAGAGAACATGTCCTATTATTTGATGTGATGCACACAAGTGAAAAGCAAGGTGGTGACACTGTATGAAGATGGACAATTCACATACCAAATTGGTGAAATAGTCATGATGGGCCATTTTTTTTAAAGGTTAAAAAATTTGTTGATCATATCATTTATAGAGTTTTTATGGCTGAATATTTATCTTGCCAATACAATCATATGGTCATAGCAGCTTGGATTAACATTATAGAAATCAAAACAAAGAAAGGCGAGCCAAGGATATGGAAGTTGAAAGAATGAGAACATGAACATATTATGGAGACTTTCATTCCTATGATCCATTGGTGAGATGAGTAGATGATGAAAATGGCAAGTGCTGAAGTCGATTCTATAGCAATCAAGTGTACTACAATCTAGTATAAGAGATCAACATATCAATTTTCTAATTTATAAATGTGACAGTTGAATACTCTTGTAATTTTGTAATTTTGAACAGAGAAATGTTTCTCTCTAGTCTAGGATGGATTGATCAAAATGGTGTACATATGTGTAATATACGCTTTAGTTTCCTTGAGGTGCTTAAGATTCTAGATTTTTCCAAATTTCAAGGAGGTTTTATTTTTAGGGATAGGATCTTTATGTGAACCCCATATATCTAAAATTTGTTTAAAATTTAGAATCAATAGGGATTTAGATTTACATTTACTTAAAAAAAATTAATATTATATTTTTAAAATGTCATGTATGGTATTCATGTCGAGCATGGAATAAATCTTATAGATCTATATACATGTCATACAGTTGGTTTCTGGAAAATCCATTTCAATATCTAACAACCAAGTTGATATAATATTATTTTACTTAAAATGGAAATTCAACTATTTCGTTTATGAACAACATTGAAATATTTTTATGTTATTAATAAATGTCATGTGCTAAGTTGATATAAAACATGGAAAGAGTTACACCCGTGCTTTATATTGGATTCTAAAAAGTGCAACAAATAGAATATATATATATATATATATCTATATATATATATATATATATATATCTATATATATCTATATATATATATATATATATATATATATATATATATATATAGAATGACAATTAATATCTTTTAGATAACCTCAAAATAAATAAAATCGAATAAAACTTATTTGTAGTGTACACCTTGACATCTTTAAAACCATTGTAATTTAACATACATTGATTGTGCACTAAAAAACACTTTCTACAAGCCAATATGAAAAATAAAATTGTTATTTTCTAAAATTTTACTTCTTGAATGTTCTTAATTTAAGGATTTAAGGTAAGGAATTGATTGAATTACTTGAATAGGCAAGTAAATTTAGGAAAGTTCTTAAAATGATATAAATATATCATTAACTGTTTAAATTAAGATACATTGGTTCAACTAAAAGACAATTCCTACAAATTTAAAATTAAATTGATGTACATGATATATTCTAGTACAGTTTAGGTATCAAAGTGACTTGCATCATAGTAAGATTGTACTTATTTCCTTAGTCTATGAAACTAGAAT
The DNA here is from genome assembly GCA_031772625.1 of Pinus tabuliformis. Lineage (NCBI taxonomy): Eukaryota > Viridiplantae > Streptophyta > Pinopsida > Pinales > Pinaceae > Pinus > Pinus tabuliformis. Next base: position 880,468,884 of record CM062806.1, on the reverse strand, counting down.
TCAAAATTGTTATTTTGTAAAATTTTAATTCTTGAATATTCTTAATTGAAGGTCTTAAGATAAGCAAGTAATTGAAATACCAAGGTAGGAAAGTAAATTTAGGAAAGTTCATAAAATTATAGAAACATATCATTAATTGTTTAAATTAACATACATTGATTGCACTAAAAGACACTTTTTACAAGTTCAATATTAAGTTGATGTACATGACATATTTTAGTTCATTTTAAGTATTAAATTGACTTGCATCATGGGAAGATTGTACTTATTTCCTTAGTCTATGAAACTAGAAATCAAATTTGTTTTTTTGTAAAATTTGACTTCTTGAATGTTCTTAATTGAAGGTCTTAAGATAAGGAATTGATTGAACATTTTGGATAGCTAATTAAATTCAGGAAAATTCATAAAATTATATAAAATTATCTATAAACATATCATTAATTTATTTTGGTATATTAAATTCTAATACATATGACTTATATCATATTATGACTAAGCTCTTGTAGATGACCTCAAAATAAATAAAATTGAATAAAACTTATTTGTTGTTTGCTAGTTGAAAACATCTTTTAAAATTGAATTTAAAACTTATTTCAATCCTACTTGTGTATTCTAACTGAACCATGATATATTGTAGTTAGTTTTAAGTATCAAAGTGACTTGCATCACAGTCTAAGATTGTACTTATTTTCTTAGTATATGAAGTGAGAAGTCAAAATTGTTATCTTTTTAAAAAAGTTATACTACATAATTATTTTTAAACTAGTGAAACAATTAACAAATCCATAAACTAAAATTTAATGAACACCCATAAACAAGATCAATAAACATCCATAAATTGAAATAATAAGCATCTATAGACTGAAATAATGTTCATACATCCATATACTATCCATGTATGAAAATATAAAAAGTCTATATCACATGCGCATGTGCCCTACAAAATGGGCTTGAAAATATAAAAATTATTTATGATCCACTCTAGAGAGTATCACTTATAGAACTCTTATGTGTGTTCTGATGTGCAAAGTAAGCGTCCATAATCTAGTATTCCAATATAACACATTCAAATTCCAATTAATTAGAACATCATTTGTACAAAATAAACAATCTGGAAATAAATGATTTTTAAATATGCAATTAATTAGTCCCCTACCTATGGCTCAATCGAGTGCAAATGTAAGTCGGGTGGGATGGGGATCTGATCAATCTGGTTTTGACGCTCCCCTGCATGTGGCTTAATCCATCCATACCCAATATCCCACTCATGCATCCACATAACTGCAACATCAACACCACTCTACATTTGGGCCTGTGTACACAATGGAAAAGACAAATTATAATTAGTCTACAAATTAATTATCATGCATACATTTAACATAAAAATAAAATAAATAAAATAAAATAAAAATGTTGAAATCTTAGGAACAAAAATGTTTACCTCAACTGTTGGTCCATGTGGTTGTACATAGTGACTCTCCTCCACATGAGTGTTATGAGGTGGAGGAGACTGAGCCATGGAAACATGCACTAGAGGAAGCCTGTCTAGGTAATCAACTAACCCCTCAAATAACCTTAGAAGCTCATCTATGTAGTTGGGTTGTGTATGCATGTTATCATGAACTTATTAATATAAATGCAATTTGATATAAACTTATTAATATAAATAGTGTATAATTTGATGATAAGAGTAAAAAAATTTGTATATATGTACCTAGTCAATGTCACATGGGTCGTGCACCCTCCAAGTGTCATAGATGGTATCATGACACATACATGCATATGAAAAAACTTAGTCACGCCCTAGACTCTTGAGATATGAATCATCATGTAATGGAACTGGTGGGTTACAAGGAAGTGAAGGTGGTCTGTTAATTTATCCACACAATGTGACATGTGCACTGGCCAATTTCCTTTTCATGTTATATGTAATGGTAAGCCTGGCCTTAGCGCCAAGTTGTGAAGATTTCTCTAACTCCTTCGATAATACCACGATCTGAGATAGTCGTGGGAAAAATCTTGGAGGTGGTTCTACATAAACAATGTCCCTATAAGCCCCGACACGATCATAGCTACATCCAAATTCAGGTCCATAAAACTCAAATCCAGTGGTGGTGTAATTCGACCTCATATGTAGCACGAAATCTAGATATATATGCTTTGCAAAGTAAATGGGGACTTGGTCATGGTGGGGGAACTGGCCCCAAGCTCCAATGAATCAATCATAAACAAAAGGGGTTGCATCAACATTCTTAAATTATTTTAGCGAAATCGAACTAGCATGCTTAACATGATAGTACAGGGGGATGCCAAATAACTCTCCATGAACATCAATTTCCTGGTGGCATCTTTAACTTCCTTTCAATTATGTGGGTGTCGGGATGGGATCCCTAGTAGTAGAAAGGAATTAATTAGTAGTTTTTTGTAAAAGATGTAAAGTCTTCACGATTTATGGATGTGGAGCACGCAGTTGAATAAAAGTCAAAGGGGCTTAGTCCCTTGTTTTAAGTAAATTTTTTAGTCGGTTTTGGATTCACCCATGGTCTACGGACCATGGCATTGTATGAAAAAGTCTATAAATAGCTGAGTCTTAGCAAAAGGAAGAGGTAACTAAAGGAAGTAAGATAGAGAATTGGGTTGATTGAAGAGTCTTGGGTAGAAGCTAAGGCAGGAAGGCTTTGCTTCCTGTGCTTAGGTAGAGAAAGGGAGGCTCCGCAGCTGAGTGCGCGGAGGCATATGTAGAATCTGCAGCTGAGTTTGCAGACCTCTGCAGCTGTGTGTGCAAGATAGTTTGAGTCTGTAATATGTGAATTGAGATCAATAAAGACAAGTTTCTGAAGAATTATTAAGTATTTATGTTCATGTCTATTTATGTTATCTGTCGATGAATGACTTATTTTATGAAATATTGATTGAATGCTATGTCATTCTCTTGAATAATTCTTAATAATGTACGCAATGCATGTTTAAACACTTTTGCGAAGACTCTGGTGATTTCTCTTATGTTTACTGATGACTTAAGTAGATCTGTGCGAACACCAATTTAGGATCACTTTCTAATGTGTGTAAGTAGGTAGATTGACAATTAGAAGTCCGCATGGACTGATCGTGGACGTTTGTGAAGGTCTGAAGGCCATTTTAACAGAGTCACAGTCACGAGACCTAAAGTTCTATCGACCAGCGCGGAGATAGTTCTAAGGTATTGGAAGGCATCACACTAGTCTCTAGAGGTAGAAACTTGGTTCTTTCATCCCCCCATACTACTTCGGGAGAGACTGCAGCCTGCGTTATGCGGGTTGTTTCCGAAAGGGCCAATAGTGTAGGGTTTTTTTGGTTGGCGCAACTAACTCCAAACTTAGGTCAGGACCCCCTAAACCAACAGTGAGCCTCTAACCTCAAGCACCCTAATCATATGTATGGAATATAGGAGGTGGCTCTATAGGCTTGCTCTCTAGTATGTCTCGATCAACCTATTGATATTATCCAACATCGAAGAAAAAATACACCTAGTAGGCGAACTATCAGAGATTTTATCTGAATCTCATGTGATTCAAGTTATCTAGGCCCTAACATCTTTAACTGTGATATTGGTTATAGCATCATTCAATGGAGGGATAGACGCTGCACAGTGATCCTTGGTTTCACCCTGTTGATGGTCTACAAATCGTAGACATAATTTAACATATATAAAAATCTAGAAGCATAATAACATATACATTAAATTCCAACACATCAATTGAAGATGATTTAAAAATTAAAGAAAATTTGAAGACATAAATACATTAATTTTAAAGAGGATTTAAATCCAAGAGGTATACCTGCAATAGGTGAAGAAGGTCCACTGTCAGTAGTAAGATCATCAGCAGAGATAGAAACACTAACTCTAACACTCTGACTAGTGTTAGAGGGAGGATATATGAGTGGAAAAAACACTCTAGTTGGCTAGCATATCCCCCAACACACAGATGGGCTACGGTTGGGGGGCATATGGGATATTTTCCTACAAATTACATATAATACATGTAAACCAATCCAAGAAAAAAAATTATATAGAAAGAATTTTCACAAGGAAACCATTTATACACTCAAGTAGAATAATATACCCTGAAGTCCTAAACTTTAGGGTCTCTTTTTTGATAAATTGTCAACCAAAGTATTGAGTTCCATGTAAACACAATCGAAATAAGTGATCCAATATAACTTACATTTTTTTCTATTTCTAAATAATGCATTTTATTTATACAGTAGATATATGTAAATATATGTAAAAATTTGAAATAAACCTATTTGCAAAACTAGTAAAATTTCATGTCAACCAAATACTCCATAATACAAGTTCTTATCATGTTTGACTTTGGCACGTGACATTTACTAGGTGCAAGCACATGATGACAATGTTTTTGGTACAACACATTACATAATGAAACAATATGGTATAAATTAGAAAAAAGTCAAAATGCTTATATTCACCTTAAATTCACTTTTCATCATGGATATAATTTATGTACCAATGACATATTTTTGAAACTTGAATATATATATATATATATATATATATATATATATATATATATATATATATATATATAAGTTGCATATAGTCAAAATAAATAATTAAATAAAATATATTGTTAATATAGGAAGTGTAAGTTACAAAATCATTACTCAACTAATAAATTTAATAAGAGTGGGAACTAAGAGATATATAGTTTTCATATCATTAAATTAAAATAATTCTACAAATATGAGTAGTGGAAATTTTAAGGAAAATTACAATTTATAGATAAACTCGAGTCTTAAAAAGTTGTTGAGCATCACTCTTATGTTATTATCAATAACACATTATGTTAAACAGTGACAAAATTATTTTAAATGTTATATATGTGTGTGTATGTGTGCGCGCGCGTGAGAGAGATGTTATAATTATAGTTATGTTATATTTATTTATATAGTCATGTTACATGCTATGCTATGTTATATATATGACTAGTTTATATATATATATATATATATATATATCTAATTTAATTAAATAACAAAAATGTCTCTTTTTGGACATTTCATTTAGTTAATATTTTATTTAATTACAATTATTTTTTTTAATTACTATATTTATTGTTTTAAAAAATACTTCAAATATAAATTAATTAAATTAAAAATATATATATCTTATTTGAATTAATAGAGGTTCACCATGAGAAATCATATTCATCATGTCAATATTAAGCTCCTAATTTATTTATTTATTGGTTATAGTTTAGTTATTTTCTATTTTGGAATTTTTTTGGGCATATTTATGGTCAAATTTGATTAAAATTTAAAATGCATTTTAAATAACAAAAAATATTTTCTTTTTTGAAAATTTATTTCACTAAATTCCTAAAAAAAACTTTTAAAACCATAAATAATTTAAAAAATAAGGTTTTTACCATAGAAAATATTCATAATTAATATGTTACCATTGCATATATATATATATATATATATATATATATATATATATATATATATATATATATATATCTATATATATATATATATATATATATATATATAATAAAATAAAAGATTATATTTTTTGTGGTTTTCAAGTGTTTTCTTGGTGGTTTTCTAGGTTCTTCTTTCTAGTTTTCAAGGGTTTTATTGGTGCTTTTTTGTGGTTTTCATGGTGGTTTTTGGTTGTTTTCATGGTTTTTGTATGATGGATTTTTTAACAATTAATTTATTTTATTTTGCAAGAAAAAATATATAAAATAGGAAAAAAATAAAGGAAACCTACCATGGCTTGTGCCTCTAGGTCATTGGTGGAGTTGTTGGGAAACTGTATTAGGTTCCTCCATTTCGGTCGAGCTTAGAAATCCTTCGTCAAACTCCTTCCTCGCGGTCTGTGAAAATGGCTTTCGCAGACCCCAACTTGGGTTTTTAAATAACAAATAAGGCTCAGTCTATCCATAAATCTCAATCAAACCATAAAGCTTGATTGAGCCCTAACTCTCGATTGAGCTCTTAACTCGGGTTAGAGAGGGGCTCGATCGAGGGTTTGTCTAAACGCTCGATTGAGGGTTTGTTTAAACACTCGATCAAGGATTTGTTTAAACACTCATTTGAGCTATGTTTAAGCACCTAGGAAGCTCAATCAAGTGCTTAAAAATTGCTCGTTTGAACACTTAAAATACCTCAATCGAGCATACTTTTTCCACCAAAACACACCCTTGATTTATCGAAAACTATAACCCAACTCCATGCACCCACCCATATGCTAGTCACTTTAGTTAAATTAGTATCAATGTTTTCGATAAATTTTATTGAAAACATTTATGATTTTTTTTTTAAATAAACTACCTCCACTAGCCTTGCATCTAATTTTATTTATTTAAACATAGTGTGGGCATGGCTCAACATTACTACTAAAAAAATCCAAAATTATAAAAGCATTTGTGACCAATTTTATCAGTAAAAATACAATAAATTAACGATATTCATGATTCTTAGCATCTGGCTTTACTAATTTAAATAGTATCATTTGTATATATCTTTAATAGAACATAGAATATGAAAATAATGAACAATTATTCGCTTCCATTTGTTTGGAGTTTTCAAAATGGTGTCCACGACATGAAGGGATCCATTAAGGATTTTAAGGTAGATAGTCTTTTTTATAAGAGTTTTCAAAATGGTTCTTATGATATCAGGGATTCATAAAATATTTTAAAGTAGATATCTTAGTTTTTTAAGGGAATTAAATTATTTTCATTTATTTTTCGAATTAAAATTTCTGCCCGAAACTTTCTAGGGCCAATTTTGTATACTCTTGCATCTTATTTATATATTGTATTTTCATCTTTTTGATAAGATATTTATACATATTTATTTTACCAAATTTTATAGTTTTATCACGATCCTTCCTAATAATCATTAGCATACCAAGTGTTGATTATTTTTATTTTTTTATAAGACACCTCGATTGAGAATTTGTTGATGGTAGTGGAAAGGGTTGTAGTAAAATTGTGATAGAGGTGTTCAATGTTATTATTATAACTTAAGAGGTGTAAATCCCTATTTATCCTTTAATAAGATATCCATTTTATTTTTTCTCAAAAGTAGGTTTTGTTGACTCTCACATTTCTCTTACGTGTGGCTAGTGTGCATTTCAAAGTGTAGAGTTAAGGTTAAAGATTTATGATCATAATCAGAGCCATGGTCATTTAAGAGGTCAAATTTTACAATATTGTTGAAAATAGGGATATCAAAAATCACATAATCCATGACACTACTACCAAGCCCATGAATACAGGTCATCTAGTTGGAGTTTGGCCACTTGTTAATGTCATTATAAATTATAAGGTATTGGGAACTACATAGTCTGATTAGTTTGGTACCAAAAAATATTTTGGTCAAGTCTTCAAAGCTTCTTTTGAATCTATTAGCTAAGGCAAGATCCTTATTTACCAAAAATGGATTAGGCTAGATTCATTACATATAAGATAGGATGGTTAATTGTGGTTCAAGCATTGGAGTCTCCTAACAAGAGGATATTACCCACATTTCTTAGACTATGAAAATCTTGTTCTAAGGCATTATCAAGCTAATTTTTATCAATATTGTTTTTCTTATAGAAGGTATTGTTGAGAGGTTCAAGATAACTAATTATGAAATAAATATTATTGATGTTAACGCAAATATTTTGATCCAAATGTACTAATTGAGGAGGTCTATCTTATGAAGTTGAGTGTGAGGAGAAATATTTTTTTTATGTAACAAGTTATTCTTCCAATTCATCAATGATAGGATTTCATGTTCCAAACCGACCATAGAATTAACTCATCTATGTCAGGGACCTTAGACTTATCATGTTTCCAAGTTTCAACTAAGAAAATAATATCAATTTCATTTGAGATCCAACTTAACATAGGACCTTTACACCATGGAAATCTGCAACACCAAAGGAGCATCCAATGTGTTCCAAATTCCTATTTATCACTCTCACTTTAGTATCTATCTCTATAATATATTTCCTATTTCTAATGATTTCCCACTTGGTTTACTTTCTTGATTACTTAACCTTTTGAACGTCTTTCGTTAGTTCAACTTGGTCTTCTAGAATGAGATCCTCACCTATAAAGATTATTTTCCCTTATAAGCATTCAGATTTACTGACTATGCCAAATTTATGGTCAATACAACTTACCCTAACATGGATCAATCTATCTTTATACTTGAGTATCTTTACTAACCTTGTTATTTATGTGAGATGAGTTGTTTCAATTTCTGACTTAGTTTTTAGTTGTTCTATATATATATATATATATATGGGTTTATTATGAGTAGGAAGATTTTATATGTTTATTGATTAAATTTAAAAAAATAATTTTGAAATACACACACATTATGCATATCAACTTAAAAAAATTAAATTTAAAAAATTATAAAACATGTTAAAAACATACCAAGTATATATGCATGTAATTATATGTATTATCAAAGTTTTACTAAAATTAAAAATATGAATATTTTTATATATGGAGAAGTGAAATTCATATAAATAGAAATAATATTATTAAGCATTAATATAAATCCATCTTAATTTTTCAAGGGTAAAAAAAAATCAAATTTTTAGAAGTATAAACTTTTCCTAAAATTTTATACTAAAAAGATTTAAATAGTAAAAAAATATAATCCATCTCCATACTTAATGAATTCAAAATTAAAATAAATTTTGTCGAATAAATAAAAAAAAATCAATATTGAATAATAATATACATCCGTTGATTTTTCTCATTCTCTTTTGTTCTTTCCTTATTTTCACAACATGCTTGTATGCTCTTTTTAAATTTTATGCCCTTCAAACAAAATCTATGTTTTATTGGAGTAGTAAGTAAGATTAAATATCAAATTATTAAAAATAGAAAGAAAAGGAATGAGAAGTTACTCATTACATTATGATTTGTTCCCAAAGAAATGTGCTAAAACACCTGTTGATGTACATAGTGTCATTGGCAGTAGCTAAAGGGTGAGTGGAAGGTGAGCTGTATGTATGCTGAGAAGTAGGACGGGATTATTGATTCCAAAATTAAACAAACTCTAACCGTTCATTGTGATAACGGTATTCAAATTTTGGAATATTTTTACCACATTAGAATAGTTTATTTACGTTTTCGTGGGTGGTGACAATGTGTAGGATAGTTTCACAGACGTATGTCAGATCTTTGTTCATCAATGTTTGTATTTAACCATAATTTTTAACCACATTTTAGCTTCTTCATTCTTGTGAGTGAGAAGGCTGTTAATGAGATAGCGATAGGGATAATTTAAAGATAAATAGTATATAATTTTGTATGTATATGAAAGCATTTATGGTTGTTTTGTTCTATTTTATGATCAGGAAATAACAGTAATATTAAATGAGAGAATGATTTGTTTTTTTGGAATATTTTTTTAGGATTATGTAAAATTTAGTCGAGCGTAGAAACTTTTTGAGTTAGGTAATTTTCTACCTAAGTAATTTTGTCTTCTATCATTACTTATGACACTTAAACCTTAGTCTTGATGGTGACTAAACCTTACACAAATCAATTAGACTACACATTATGTGTCATTTACAAATATGTTATTTGATGGCATTATGTTATCAAATACAATAACACAACCTCAAATACCTTGAAATCGATGTAATATCTATTTGTTATATAGTATTTTCCCAATAAAACATTCACTATGTATAAACACATTATGTCTCGACCTTTCTTTTTCATTTCTAGAGAAGGGAATGCTATATTTGTCATGGAAGGAAAAAAATAAGGTGAGCTTATGGGTACTTACCAAGTGATGGAGACATGCATTGTGAAAATACAATAGGCACATGGTAGTCATGTCATGCTATAAGGTGATGACCATTAGATTGAATTTTTATGACTGTCACATGATATGCCTATACCATACCCATTTTTATTAACTCGTTATCAATTACTTTATTATATTGTTCATGTAATTTTTTTGTTGAAATGTAAAATATCTTATGTAAATTATCTAGTCTTGTTTTTTCTCTCTATGCATCATGGTTAAAATTATAACACTCACATTCTCGTTATATGTATCTTATTTACCATCCATCTCCTAATGTTATAAATGTATTTGTTAAACAGTGTTCACCACAAAAGGAGTTTCATTTTCTTTTTTCCATTATTAAAGCATCATCAATTCCATGCTCTTTTGGACCTAGAAATAGATGAAAAAACAAGTGAAACAGTTGGAAATTTTTAGCATGTTAGATTACATTAAAATATGGTTTCACGAAATGGCATATTAGAGAGCTAAATGATTTTAAATATTAGTATTTATCGAAATGAAGATTAAATGCACCTTCATCAGCATTTCCATGTCCATCGACTTGTGTTTTATAGGCCTTTTGCAGCATTAGAAATCCATCGAAGTGATTTACCATTGATAGCAAATTTCACCCTCTAATTTTACGCTACAAGTCTTTTGTTTCATGTCCAAATGTAATAATATATTTTTTAAACACCATCATAAATATCACCAAGGTAGGCGGTTCCCCCAATTCATGAATCTCGCAATCTTCTCCTTATTTTCAATACACTTCAAAAATTTAACATTCTTCGCACAATGTTTCAACCTAAATGTTTCAACCTTAGTTTTAGTTTTAGTTTTAGGATTAATAAACAAGCACAAGATCTTCCATATTAATCGTGCAATTTTTAAAAGTTGCTAGTACGAATTTCGTAACTATCATGATTTAAATGATGTTAATAGATCCTTCTTTCACAATCATTAATGGCATGCCCCAATGCTATTTGAGGTAATTAATATCTCACATAGACGTTTTTTTAATCCCTATATGCATTTTTTATCATTAGGTAATTCCATGTCCATCATTCCTCTTATTATGTGCTTAGGCTTAATGTGAGTGATAATGTTGTAGGCCTTTGCGAAAAACAAGACAGACACATCCATTTTATGCACTAAAATTTGGTGATTATTATGTGCTTATGCTTAATGTGAGTGATAATGTCGTAGGTTTTTGAGAAAAACAAGATAGACACATTCATTTTAGGCCTGGAAATGCACTTAACATAATGAATAAATAATGAATAAATGCTTATGATAATTTTCCAAACGTGTGTGGTTTCATTCCACCAAACTCATCAACAATTATGGTCAGATTAGAGTGTTTTTTTACATAGCTATGAATAATGGAAGAGAAAGTTGGGAATTACAACTCAAAAATTTAGAAAAGAACAATGAATTGATTGATTATAAATGTCACGTACCTTCTGTGGGATTTGGTAAAACTATTAATACAAAGTAACACATCAACGTTCAGAGAAAATTTCATAATGAAAGGGAAATTAATGTCCATGTAGACGATTGGGTAGTTAACTTTCCTTACAACATCAAAGATAATGCCATAAAAATAATTTGTGATACATTTATGAAATATAAAATCACACTCATGATGTTAAAATTACTAACACCACATTTAAAACCTCTACTTATATAATCATGGTAACTTTCACCTTATTTACTCAAATTCTTTACTTTTTCATCCATGATTGTATTCATTATTTTTTCACAAAATGTATTCCCTATTTTCTTACATTGTCTTTGAAATAAATAATAATGTCAAAAGAGGAAATTGAATATGTAAATTAACCCTCTCAAGGCTATTGTTTAAACTAACAAACTCTTGGTATAAATAACTTAGCATCCAATTTTTTGTTGTTTTATTTCACACCAAATAAAGATTTTAGAGCCTCCTTATGACTCCTAGTGACCATAGATCCAATGTGAATTCAATATCAAAAGTTCCTTCTGTTGGGTCAATAAATGGGCCTTCAACTTAAGCATAAATTAAGAAATAAAATAATTCTTTTTATGACGAATTCGTCTTACCTTTACAAGTAATACAAATTTTTCCTTTTGTTCGTAAATATGTCTAAATATTTTTATTAATAACTAAAAGTATTACATAAGATAATACAATGGAGACTTTTCAAAACTTCAGCAAGCCTAAAATAAAGTGACTTCTCCCTACTAAGTCTATAGCATAGAAACGAGTGGACAAACTTTTAACCAAAAAAACCAAAAATGACTCCACCATGTCATCTGCTTAAGAAAGGACACCCTTGACTAACTTATACAAAAATTGGCCTGTGAAGCCAACACATGGAAAATACTATTTTATAGAGGGAACAACTATAAACTAAACCAACTACCCGAGTATGAACATAAACTGTGAACATGCAGAAGACTATATAATATAGTAAAACCAAGTAAAAATGAAGCCTGTAGTTGCCTTCCTCCTTGAGGATTGAGACAACTTTATGAAGAACACTAGTCAATAATAATGATTGGTTAGTGCAACGAACCATTTTCATGAGAATTGTTTAGAGGCATAGTAGAATTTGGATGGATAGTGTTAATAGACGTAACATTGAATCAGTGTCTGAATCATACACTATAGAATGTTACACCCAACTCATGCTCACCAAAATATCATCAAGATTATATTTGATGTACCGTATGCGCTTTATCTCCTCCTAGCCAGCAAAAAGTGTGTAGTTTTCAACTTGCTTATCATGAATAACCATGTTAAGCAATGTCTCCATTTGGCGATGGTGAGTGATGGAGTGAAGAAAATGAATTCTTCTTCTTCGAAACTTTCTTGGATTTGATAACCATTTAACATTGCTTCCACTTATCTCTGAGTCAAATAAGTATTTACGATCTCCAAATTCCTTAGCTTCCAGTGTTAGAATTTCCTTTCTGACCTCCAAAGGGGCAACGTCAAAGAAATTCGCAACTGACTCCCACCCAAAGGGACACTTGTGCCTTGAGGAAGACACTCCTGGAGCACCACCTTGATGGGAATATAATTGTTGGAAGGGAGGCATGTAATGCCTTCAAATTAAACACTTTCCTATGAACATAGAAAAACAAGCTACAACCCTATTATTATGACAACAAGAGTGTAGACTCACCCGAACGCAGAAATCTAGTTGAATTATAGGGTAAAATGATAGTGTGGAGAAATATAGGGAGAGTAAGTGATATCCTTCATAATCCCACTGTGGTAACTGGACCACAATTGTGACAATTTTCGAAGACTAGGGTTGGAAAAGTGGAAACCTAGTTTCAGAACCAAATGGAGAATGTGTCAGAATACCAAACCCCACAAACAAGCACTGGACAATTAAATGAAACTCCAGTTGGCTCAAAGGCCTGTAAATATGTCATGGATAGAAAAACCACAAGTTCAAAGGACGAAACAGTCCCCATATTATGTAAAAAAAAAATGAAGAACATTGAGCTAGGACTTCACCCTTGGCAACGATACCATGAGGAAATCAATAATAATAACAATGACGACAGAGGCATGGCATAAGAAAAGGAGTGTAAATAAGTATACATTAACCTTCAGATATTGTAACAACCATATGCTTTAGCCACCTTCTAAACAGAGTCGAGGAAGTATGAATAGAACGAGCTACCACAACTTTAATGACCAAGCAAACATAATCCCACGAACCTGTGAGCCAAGGAGGTTTATATAACTAATTACATACATGATAATTCTAGTATGATAAGAGAAGTTGAAACCATAAGACCTGCACGGCTAAGTCAAAGTGTCCCAATTGAACCCGAGCTTCACCATCCCAAGGCATTGTGGCATGATGAGCTCATAAATGAGCATAACTCGTCTATCAGGCTGTTTGTATCCTATAACCAATCTGCCATGGAAGCAGCTTTCCATATCTAAACAAACATAAAGAATGATGTTGTTGATGATCCCGGAGCTCATGAGATCTGTGAGACCTGTTTGCAAACATTTAAGTTGGACGGGCCCATACAGGTAAACCCCCATACCTAAAGCGTGGAGTCGTCAAGTGCAAGCCATGTGTGGCAGAGTGTAGGGCCAAGTTCATGCCTTGAGGGCCACAAAACCTCTGCCCATATGAAGAATACACGTGTAATGAGATGACATGTTCAAATAGTTGAAATGTTTTAAAATTCCTAATGGGATCGGGTTAACCGACGAAGATGGGGGGAGCGGGCCACTAGAACAGCAGACCTACTACCCATAACATCAAATATAACTATTATGTGTTAAAATGGGGAGGGGCAAGATTCGATCCCTCGTACCCTGCTCAGCCACTCTACTTTTTTTACCATTGCGCCAACGGACTCCGTTGGGAGGTCCGTCAGACACATTATTTAAACCCTTTTGAGAAGTATGATAGGGGGGAGAGACACAAATTTTGAGACTGTATTATTTTATTGCAGGAGAGTGGAACCTTGAGTGGCCTGTGGCAGGTGGCAGAACCTTGCCTTAGCACATTTTTGAGAGGGTCAATTTTGGTGCAATGTCAGAATTGGACGACTTTTATATTGATTTTGCACCACTTGTTGACAGAAAATCAATGATGATGTTAGTTTCTACAATAGAGCTCTCCAATTTTTGGCCATTTTCCATATTGGAGGTATAAGGCTCCTTATGTAAATGTTGATTGTACTTCTTTGCCTTTTATGCCACTTAATGAATGAAAGCCTCCCCATTGATCGAGCAGGGCCCAGAGACGTAGTCCAAATTGGCTCTATTATAAAGTCTCTTATCTTCTTTTCATGCCTTTATGTTTTTCCTCTCTTCTTTGATGTCCACATTAAGTATCTATGGTTAAGCTGCAATTTGTCCATGTAATTCTTTAATACATCTATAAGAAAAATATCTTGGATCAAGTGGTATCATAGAAGGTCTTTGTAGATGTGAATTGCATGTTTGTATGCTAACAAGAAACAGGATCCGACGAGGTGAAGGGAAACTAAAGTCTTTCAATTCCAAAGCGGGGCGTGCACATTGAAGGAGAAACATGGTAGATGATGAGGCTCGTTATGAGGAGGAGTGCAATTACTAAAAAGCCTTCTATACAGTGGCAGAAAAGTTTGATTAGTTGTTTTCAAGGCTAGAGAAAGAAGAAGAGAGGAATCCAGAAGAACAAGGTTCGGTACATGGAAATGGTGGAGAAGAATCCCCTCATTCTCCTTCCACAAGTGAAAGTTCTTCTTCATCTCATCACCATCATCATAAGAATTCAAGGGATGTATATAAGAAACCTTTGTCTAAATTAGATGTCAAATTTGATCTTCCCATGTATAACGATGTAAGTAATGCAGAAAAGATTAATAATTATATTAGGCAGATTGAAATCTATTACGGGATCAATAGATCAAAGAGGATGAGGAAAAGATCTAGTTGGCTTCTCTTCGGCTGAGTGGCACCGCTCTCGTTTGGTGGGAAGGAAAATTGCGAAGCAATAAGAGTTTGGGTAATCTTCTTTTCTCATGGTCCAGTTTCATTTCTGCATTAAAGGAACAATTATATCCCTTGGGTTATAAACAAAAATCCTCAATGGACTGGCAATACTAAAGGCAAGGTAGAGGTCAGGATGTTCAAAGCTTTACGGAGGAGTTTAGAAAACAAGAAATTAATTTGGGCATTGCACTTGGCTTACCTAAAGTAGTAACTAAGTATATTGGACCATTATATATTTACATTAGGCATTCATTATTATTGTTTGAACCAACTACTATTGACTTGGCTAGTTAAAGGCCATTCATATTGAGAATGTGGGAAAAAATTAAAGAGATGATCATTCCAAGAAACCACCTTTCAAACCTCCAAATGGAAAATCCAAAGTAAAAGGAAAGGGAAAGGAAAAGAGGGTGACGTCAACCAAGAAAGATGAAGGAGAAAATCCTTATTGCACTCAGTGAAAAAAGGAAGGACATGACGATGATCATTGTTGGAAATTGTACCCAGAAAAGAGATCAAATAAGTATGGAGGAAAGGGTGAGCAGAAGACAGTAGAAACTATGCAGCAAGACCATGGATCCAATTCCAGAGATGAAACATTGATCACGGTAGCAGGAGCAAAAGGTATTCTTACACCTCATGTTAATTCTGAATCACATCAAAGCACAATTCATATTAGACTTGTCATAAGTCATCCAAAAGTGGAAACTCTATTTGATACTAGATCCCAAGCAAATTTAATTTAAGATTCCTTGGTAAAGAAGCTAGGCTTAAAAACCAAACCGCATCCAAAACCTTATCCACTTGGATGGATACATGATAAGGCAAAATTAAATGTAACTAAGCAGTGCAAGGTTAAATTTATAATCACTTCTATATTAGTGGATGAGGTAGAACTTGATGTTATACCATTGGATATATGTGGCATGGTGTTAGGGAGTCCATATTTATATGATAGAAAAGCAATCTTCTTCCATCATGAAAACAAATACCAAATCACAAAATATGGGGTAGAATATATTGTAAGGGCTCATCAGACTAGAATCAATGCCAACCTGGTAAGTGTAGGACAAATGAAGAGGTTGGTGAATTCCAGTAAGGGATGTATTCTTATGGTTGTAAGAAGAAAGGATGAAGAATTATCTGATGCTTTCCATGGTTGTGATCCTGTGCATAAAAAGGAATTATGTGAATTAATTTCTAACTATGATGAGATGTTTCAGGAACCAAGGGGATTACCTCCAAAGAGGGAAATCCAACATGAGATCCATTTGCAGCATGACGCTCCTTTACCAAAAGTTGGCATGTATAGGATGTCGACTATTGAGATGCAGGAGATCAAAAAGTAGGTGCAAGAACTATTGAACCAAGGGGTCATCAGACCAAGCACTTCTCTGTGCGGCTCACCAATTGTCTTAGTGCCAAAGAGAGATGGCACATGGAGAATGTGTGTGGATTACTGGGCACTAAAAAAAATCACAGTGAAAAATCGTTACCCTCTCCCTCGCATTGATGATTTGCTAGATAAATTAAATAATTTTATCTATTTCATCAAATTGGATTTGCATAGTGGTTATCACTAGGTCCGAATTTCATACCAAGATGCGTGGAAAACCGCCTTCAAGACCAAACAAGGGTTGTTTGAATGGATGGTTATGCCATTCGAACTTTGTAACACTCCAACCACTTTGATGAGGGTCATGAATGATCTTTTTAGGCCTTTCATTGATGAATTTGTTCTTGTATATCTATATGATATTCTTGTCTTTAGTATAAATTGGAATGAACATGTATGTCATGTCAAGGAAGTGCTTGATGTACCGAAAAAATAAAAACTCTATGTAGAATTGTTAAAGTGTGAGTTTAGGAAAACCTCTTTGGTTTACCTAGGCCATATTGTTGGTCATGGTTAGTTAAAAATTGATCCTTCTAAAGTTGAAGCAATTGTAAATTGGCTTAAGCCTACTAGTGTAATTGAGGTTCAAAACTTTTTGGGTGCAATGCAGTATTGGAGGAGATTTATTGCCAATTTCTCTATTATTGCAGAGCCTTTACACACACTGACAAGCGTAAATCAAGTCATTCAATGGGGCGGAAAGCAGCAGAAGTCCTTCAAATCATTAAAATAAAATATCAGCACGACACTAGTCTTGGCCTGACTAGATCTCTAGCAGCCATTCGAGATTGAGACAAACACTAGCAGATATGCCATGAGAGATGTATTAAAGTAGCAAAAGAAGCTGATATGTTACCATTCAGAGAAATTCTCTCAGGCTATGATAAACTATCCCACTTATGACAAAGAGTTACATGTCTTGGTCCAGAGTGTGAAAAAGTGGAAACGCTACCTTATCGACAAGGAGAGCATCATCCCCATGGATCATCGGCCCTTGTAATATATTCAGTCACAAACCAAGTTGTAGCAAGCTCATCATTTTAGGTGGACAGGTTTTCTTTAACAATTTCATATGGTAATAAAGTATAAGAAGGGCACTAGCAAGAAAGTGGCCGATATGCTATCTCGCCCTCCTATTTCTACTTCTGTTATTTTGAATAATGCTTCGTTATCTTTCGAAACTTATGCTGAACAATATGCTAATGATGATGACTTTAAGGAGATTTATGCAAAACTAACCCATAGTTCATAGATGGACAACTATCACTTGTGAGGGAAACTATTATATCACCTTGGAAAAATTTTCATAACCACATGAGAAAGGGTACATGTAATTCGGGAGGCACACAGCTCCCTTGTGTCTGGTCATTTTGGTGTTGAAAAAACTTTGTGTCATTTACAAAGATTTTTCTTTTGGCCTCATATGAAGAACATTGTGACTCGCTATGTAAAGGGATGTGTTATGTGTTATGTTTCAAATCCCTCTAATAGAAAATTCAGGCTCTACACACCACTCCCTATTTTGAGTCGTCCATGGGAAAGTGTGTCGATGGAGGGTTTGCCTTTGTCTAAAAAACGTCACGACCATTTGTATGTCATCGTCGATCGTTTTAGTAAGATGTGTATTTTAATGCCTTGTAAAATGAAGATCATTGCAGAGAAGGTTTTTTATCTTTTATTTCAGCATGTTTGGGTACATTTTGGGTTGCCCGCATCGATTTTGTCAGATCAGGACTCTTGCTTTCTTGGAGAGTTTTGGACTAGCTTGTTGAAGATGATGGACGCCAAGTTGAAAAGAAGCATGACATTTCATCCACAAACCGACAAATAGATAGAGGTTGTCAATCACACCATGGTACACTTGTTGCGAGGCTATTATGGAAACATCCTAAGTTGTGGGATGAGCATCTTCCATATGTGCAACATTCCTACAATCGAGCAGCGCACTCATCTATGCATCGTTCACCATTTGAGACATGTTTTGCTACCTTCCGAAAGATCCTTTTGATATGGTCTTTGGAAAAAAAAATGACTCTAGTGGACATGATGATAGGGACAAATCACAATGGTTCATTCAGTAGATTGAGTTGATTCACCAAGCAGTACATGAGTAGTTGGAAAAAAGTCAAGTCCGATACAAGGCTCTACATGAAAAACACCGAGTCGAACATCAATTTCAAGAGGGCGAAAATGTGTGGTTCCATATCCGCAAGGACAAAATGATGGGAGAAGGGAGTAAATTGCAACCAATCTGGTATGGTCCATTCACCATCTTGGAGAATATTGGAGACAATGCCTTCCATCTCAATTTTTCGGCATATATAAAAATGTACTCCATAGTGAATGTGGAAAAATTAAAGCTTTATGAGCCACCATTGATTATGGACATCGAAGAGGAAGGATCAGTTCCTATAGTTGATTACTTTGCACCAAAGTATCTCAACGATTTTCTTGAATATATCATCCTTGACAAAAGAACTAGGACTTCACAATGGGGAGATGTGGAGTACCTTCAAGTTGGTTTCAAAGGGATGCACCCTAGCAAGGTAAAATGGCTGGAAAAGGAAAGGGTGAGGGAACAATTCCCTCACTTTCCAATTGACTAATAAAGCTTTTGGTGGTCCAAAATCTCCTCAATGGGGAGGATTGATCTAGGTGGATCTCCAGATACTAGTGGCATGGTAAAAGGCTCAAAATTCAAAGTGGCAGAAAGTTGATGAACTTGACACCAGATCAAAGTGCTCATCGCCCTAGCCCCACGAGGGTAGGCAAGTTGGTAATCACAACGCAGTGAATTTTGTTAGAAAGGCAGGCTCCACACTGAAGGTCACGAGTTCAAATCCCCCGGACTAACCCAAAGCCTATGGAGAGGGGTGAGCGCATGCTCCTAGTGGTTATATAGGTGGCGGTCAAAATCGACCCCGTGTAACGTGAGTCGCGAGGCTACCCCTATTGCCGATTCCATTGTATTAAAAAAAAATGCTCATCGCCCTAATTCCAACGGTGCGAATGACACTCCAATCTGAGTTTGTGCGAGGAAGATAGAAGCAGTCAAACTTTAAGGTTGACTTGCACATGTGGAAAGCTTAAAGAGGGTGCAATTTGGTAGAAACCAGGCACTGGAATCTGGTGGGTTTTCTGGGAATATTTGTAGGACGATTAATTCTTTCAATAACCCTAAGGTGCAAGAAATTTTCTAAAAAGGGTTATAAGTTAAAATAAAAGGCAGCAGACCATGACCCCCATTGCCCCAGGTGGAGCCCATGACAAACTCATGTTTAAAAAGGGGCGGGCAGCCATGACCCCACCGCCCTGGAACTGCCACAAATACTTTATATTTAGAAAAGGGGTAAGCAGCCATGATGCGGCCACCCCCAGAACTACCACCATACATATTAAATATAGTGTTGGGGGGCGGGATTTCAACCCCATCGCCCCTCCACGTCGTTGTGTTCAACATAAACAACTAGCGGAAATGGGGGGGGGTGCAAGCCACCAAACCAGCGAACCCGCTACCCATAACATCAAATATAACTATTATGTGTTCAAATGGGGAGGGGTGGGATTCGATCCCTCGACCCCTCCTCAACCACTCTACTTTTTTTACCATTGCACCAATGGACTCCATTGGAGGTCCACCAGACACATATTATTTAAACCCTTATGAGCAGTGTGAACGGGGGGGAGCGACACGCATTTAGAGACTGTATTATTTTATTGCAAGAAGGTGGATCCTTGAGCAGCCTGTGGCGGGGGGAAGAACCTTGCTTGAGCACATTTCAGAGGGTCAATTTTGGTCTAGTGTCAAAATTGGGTGAGTTTTATATCGATTTTGCACCTCTCGGTGACAGGAACTCAATGGTGATATCATTTTCTGCAACAGAGCTCTCCATTTTCTGGCCATTTTCCAGATTGGAGGTATAAGGCTCTTTATGTAAATGTTGATTGTACTTCTTTCTCTTTTATGCCACTTAATAAATGAAGGTCTCCCCATTGATTGAGCAAGGCGTGGAGACATAGTCCAAATTGGACAAACTCCGTTATCAAAGTTGTTGTGGGTGGCAAATGATTACTTTAAGAATTACTCACCAGCATCATTTAGGGATCGAATTTATGTATACAAATTAAAATACATAAAAAAGAATAGGACACCTGGTTGGCTACACGGAGTTGCAAAAGAATATCAAACAAGTAAAAGAATGTTGCATGCAGCCATTGAGTTGAGCACAAATGCATAAAAGGCTATTATTGGAAACTATTGATAATTCCAATAAACTAGTTCAGCACTACATGAGATCGAATTGATGAAAGTAGAAAGAAATCCCTTTAGGAAGAATAGTGCATTGGCCCGAGAAACATGATCTTGACTGCTGGCTCCAAAAGAAAGGAAGGAAGTAAGCTAAGTCAGTGGAGTTCGATGGCCTGCTGTTAGCATGTGTGCCGGTTAGCTGCATTGAGAAGGGAAGATCTGTAGTAATGAAAACCAAGGTAGAGGAACTTAGTTGGTATAGCATCTGTGTACTTTCATTCAAGCAGTGAGCATCCCCATGAATGGAAATGCAGAAAATGCAGTATTGTTTACCAAGGTTCCTATACAACGGGAAAGGCGTTAAGAAGATTGAATGCAATACCAAAAGAGGTATATTACAATAAAGCAAATAACAATATATAAAGACAACAACACAAGGACACCATAAATAATCCTTGAAACCCTTGCCAGAAAATCAACTCCTAATCATAAATCTATTATTGTTTGACCCAAAGGCATTTTACAATGGAGTCATCATGCCCTTAAATAGACTCCATTTCATGAAAATATCATAGACAAAACCATGGGTTACAGAAACTTAAAGCCCGTAATAATAGGTTAGATTACATGAAAATACCATGGGTTACAGAAACCTCAAGCCTATAAAACAACCAATGGTAAACCTATTAATGATTATATTAAAATGACATTTGGTTATAATTTCCACCCTAATGAGTGATTCATGCAAATATAATCTAATATCTGCTTAGAAAAGAATCATAAGGTTGTATTTTTCAATGAAATCAATATGCTAAAAGATTTACAATCAAATCACAGAATGTTGTAAGTGTTCTTAGAATGTGTTGTTGTGACTTGCAGATGGCACTTCCTAACAATTGATCCATGCAAATATAATCTAATATATATTTAGAAAGAGTCTTGAGACTATATTGTTCAATGAAATCAATATGCTAAAAGATTTACAATCAAATCACAGAATGTTCTTAGACTATTCTGTTGTGCCTTGCAGATGGCACTTCCAAAGTTTCTTCAAAGCAAGTGTGTAGGCAATAGAGGAGGAGAGCCGCAGAGGTGTTCTGTTCTCTCTTTTAAATCCTACAATTAAAGTATATAGACCTGCATTGACACTTGAGACAGTTCCTGTTTTTACTGTAGTGAACAAAATGTAAATTTCTCTTCTGATCACGATATACAAAAGAGTGAATCTCCCATAGTTTTTGCTTCCATGCCAAGAGATTTATTTACATATAAATAGCAAGATCATGAGTGCTGAGAACTATACAGGTGGCAAAGGCAGGGATAATACTTCAATATGACAGTTGACAAGCATGCAAGAAGGTGGCATTGACATAACATTGGTTGATATTACCAAGATACCTGCAACCACACAAAACAATTGTCTTTGCATTTATAAAATATGATGAATAACTCATAATAAGATGGTAAAACCATAAATTAGTGAAGAGTTGTAAGTTAACTAGTGACAAAGGTAAATTAAACTTCACACATTGAAACAATTTGATAACTATATTTTTAAACTAGCTCTAAGCTTTCTATAGTGGCAATGTTCTTGTGTTCTTTATTTTAAATAAACAAAAAGGGAAGTTGTTCTGCTACAAACTAGAATTGGGAACAAAAAGGAAAAGGGTTAAAAGTTCTTCAGTAAAATAAAAGGAAGAGTTAAGGAAAAGGGTCAAAAGTTTTTCGGCTAAAAAAGGAGAAGAGTTAGAAGTTGTTCTGCGAAAAACTAGAATTGATTTTTTTACCAAATGTAGAAAGCCTGTTTTTGCAACATGATGCAAAGGGAACATAGATCTGCCAAATTATTGTCATCATTGATCTGCAAAATTGTTGCTGTGGAGATTAAAATGCAAGACAGCCAAATTTTTCTATCCTTGAAAGAACACTGAACCCTATTTTTGTCTCTAATTCTTCCTGGCTTTTGATTTGTTATCAAATGGAGAAAGCCTATTTTTACAACATGATCAAGTATTCCCTTGCAAATACAAACATGTATCAAGATGCAGGAATCATAATTGGAGCAAAGAGGAAAATTTTAGAGGGCTCATCAATAAAGATGTTTGATGCTGATCAAAGAGAAGCAGATGTTCATGCAACACATCATCCATAAGCATACAAAATTGCATTTAATGTGATTATTCATAGTTCAACACACTGGCATTACTTGATGAGAAAAATAAAACTACCATAAATGTTTTTAACATAGCCTTTATTTCATTAATACCACGGAATATGAATTCCTAAATGGTTGCAGATGAGTTTATTTAAAAAAAAAAGAAACAAACTTTTACAGAATGTGATATGCATGAAAAAACGAGGCAAGTGACTAATTAGCAATGCACAAAACAGTGAATAGGTGTAGGGAAGTGGCAATTCTAATCATTTTAGGGCATGACTGTCATGAAAATATTTTAAATACAAGTTACGTTAAACCCATAAAATATGATGAACAAGTGGCTAGTAAATTTTATAATTCTAGAGAAATAAACCATGAAATGCAAATCATAATTGCAAGAATGAATAACAACAAATCCAAATACTGAGTCAAACTTCCTAAAAGCTGAAAATTTCATATTACAATTAATCGATGAAATACACTCATATCAACAATTGTCAAGAAAAGTAATCTAAGAATTACTCACCATAATCATTTAGGAATCGAATTTATGTATACAAATTAAAAGACATTAAAAGGAATGGGACACCTGGTTGGCTACACGGAGTTGCAAAAGAATATCAAACAAGTAAAAGAATGTTGCATGAAGCCATTGAATTGAGCACAAATGCATAAAGGGCTATTATTGGCAACTATTGATAATTCCAATAAACTAGTTCATCACCACACAAGATCAAATTGATGAAAGCGGAAAGAAAGCCCTTTAGGAAGAATAGTGCATTGGCTCAAGAAACAAGATCTTGACTGTTGGCTCCAAAAGAAAGAAAGAAAGCAAGCTAAGTCAGTGGAGTTCGAAGGCCGGCTATTAGCATGTGTGTTGGTCAGCTGCATTGAGAAGGGAAGATCTATAGCAATGAAAGCAAAGGCAAAGGAACTTAGTTGGTATATCATCTATGTACTTTCATTCAAGCAGTGAGTGTACTCAATCCTCCAAGTGAGCGGCTTCCATATTTCAAGTAAGTCTTTCATTTCAAGCCAGTTTCAAGCCAGTTATAGGCTCAAGGTCAAGAAAGTAGTTGAAGGGTTGGAACAAGCATTCAAAGGTCATAGGAGGGACCCATAGAAATGCCTGATTTATAGTTTCTAATTCAAAATGAATTCAAATCCTATAATCACATACATAACTCCATTGGGCATGAAGACCACCAGAAGCAAGGCCATAAACCTAACATTCATAAATTTGTCAAATAATCATCTTCAGGGTCTCATACCTCTCAGTCTAGCTTCTCTACATTGCATCATTTATCTGGGAATGTCGGGAAATATTGACAGGATTATTTTATTAAATGGACAGATTTGGTGTCCCTTCAGCTGTAACACAATAAAATTTCAGGGGCAATACCTCTGGAAGTGGGGATGTCTCAGAGGCTCGAACTGCTATTCCTCTATCACAATTCGTTCGAGGGATTCATTTCGCCGGAGATAGGGAACTGCTCGAACTTGCAGCATCTGGACGTTTCGAGCAATTCATTAAACGGTAAGATTCCTACCGAGCTTGGAAATCTAACATCTCTCACCATGCTAAATCTCTTTTTAAATTCCTTCACGGGAAGCATTCCAGCCGAGCTAAGCAAATTGAAGTCACTGAATATGCTAGATGTTTCCGGCAATAATCTAACAGGCTCCATACCAGAGGGCATATTCCAGTTGACTGATTTAAATCAGCTCCACCTCTCAGATGAAGCCAGAGCCCAGCTAGAAGCCAACCCTCAGAACCAAGCCTTCAGCAAGACCCCAGCCTTAAGCCCTAAGCACACCCATGAAGATTGAACCAAGCCCTTAGATATGAGAATGTTAAAAAACAAAAATAATAAAGTGAATTAAATTAAATTAAAAAGATACGTTGCCACGCCAAGAGCATGCTTCGCAGGTGTCGGAGGTATGGAGATCTTTGGCCTTCATGACCCGAACATACAAATATTTCATATGCTCTACCAGATCATAAGTGCTGCCTGTCTTATCTCAAATTGTGGTTCCTACACCACCACCACCAAGCTGAGGATAAGTTTGCTTAAGTGAAAACTCCATTGGCAGACTGTGCCTGGATCTGGGAACAAAACCCATACCAGGACCATGACTACTCATCACTGCAGGACTCACTTCCAATTTCTTCTCCTACACAGACTTCGCCAGTGTCTAAGCCGCTTGAGCTAGATGGGTTGTTGTTGCTGTTACCATTGCCATTGCCATCGCCACCACCATTGCCTCCAAATTTTTCATTGACAGTATAAACTATCAGCCCAATGTCCCCCATTATGAGCAAGAACGAACTCCTTTTCTCCAGTGCGAACCTCTAAAAACTCTCTTCCCTCGTTAACTCGATGCCTGACAGAAACCCCCTACGCGTATGACCAGTATTCCCTTTGAGATGTAGATTCTAAAACTGATAGATGTGGTTCAAGTCAGTCATTCATTCCGAATGCCTTCATTCCCTTCCTAGCTATTCAGATGATGAGTGGGCAGCCATTAATGCAAGCCTGAGAAGATAAGAAGCAGATGAAAGTTAGGCTATTGTCCGTAGAAGTTTCATTCCAAGAAGAGATAGAGGACCAACATAACTGCAAGAGTTTCAGAGCCAACCCTGTACTAGTCAAAGTTGTAGAGCTTTAGAAGGATGACACAATTAGATGAACCCTTATTCCAGGGTTGTAGGCTAGATAATACAACAAGATTGTAAAATAATTCAGCAGTTGAGCAGGGTCAATCACAAAACGTTGGAGATGCACAGAAGTAGGAGGTCTGTCTTTACTCTTATAGGTAACTTCTATATTTTTTCTTCATGAACCATTCCCCCATTCCCTTGTATGCCAAGTATGCTGAGGGTAACCTTTGTATTTTTACTTCTGTATTTTTTCTTCATGAATCATTTCCCTTTCTTCATGAATCACCCCCCCTGTATGGCGAGTTTCCAGTC
This sequence comes from Pinus tabuliformis, assembly GCA_031772625.1. Taxonomy (NCBI): domain Eukaryota; kingdom Viridiplantae; phylum Streptophyta; class Pinopsida; order Pinales; family Pinaceae; genus Pinus; species Pinus tabuliformis. Next base: position 880,442,779 of record CM062806.1, on the reverse strand, counting down.
CTGCAATAAGATTTTTTACATAGGAGGTGTTTGTGCCCAATTTGACATGAACAGTATTCATCCATTCAATGGACACTTGGTTACATGAAAACATAAGAGATGGCACCTGGAAGTTGTTGAGATGGCACCTGGAAGTTGTTGCAGGCAGCAGTGGCAAGCGTACAAGCGGTGATAAGCAGTTATAAGAAGTGGTGGCAGGGCTGATGGTTCCTCTATTATATCATGTAGTCCATGGAAATCTAAAATACAAGCATGCTCCTGAGCTCAACGGAGCTAACATTTAATGTCGTCGACTAATGCCAACATTAGATTACGTAGTATTTTTACGAGTTTCAAAATATCAAGCAAACAAAAAATTATAACTTATGCTTTAGCTTCGGATTAGCTTCGGTCCTCGGGAAGAGGCCAAATAACATGATTTATCAATATGTGTCTACAAACTTGGTTTATAATTGATAAGCTAGAACTAAAAGCAGCACTAATAATACTAAAGTTCTCATTCCGATTACTATAGTCCCATGCCAGGACGACAGGGACTAATAATATGTTTTTTTCTAATATTTCTTCTAAGCAATACCATAATATGCTTGGGTCAATAATTTCTTTGTATTCCACTTCTACTAGTTATGTTATAAGAGCTTTTTTTTTTCATTCTCTAATTTATTTATTTTTTTGAAATTTTAAAAAATTATAAATATATAAAGGTGAAGGTGAGGGTTTGGAAAATAAAATATTATTATGATAATGGATTTTGTAAATGTTTACTTCATCCCATTCTCACTCTGTTATTGTAATGTTTAAAAGAACTATAGAATATATGAGTGACATATACATTATTATAAAAAAATTAGTTTTTCTTAATATTTATTTGAGTGTCGTTCTTATTTCCATATATTAAAATATAGGGGTGGGAAAATATCGAGTAAAATATATTCAAGGATGATGGTGGGAAATATTGGCTAAAATATGTGGGAGTGGGGATTATCTAACATTTTGTTTTCAAAATATATTTGAAAGTGATGATGTGGTTGAAGAAAAATATTTGATATTTTATTTCCCATCACCACACACAAACATAGTTTTTTTCCCAATATTTCTCTCCATCCCCAGTCTCGAGTATAATTTTCCCAATATTTCTCCCCACCCCCACTCTAAAATATATAGGGGTGGGAGTTGGGGTTAGAGGGAATATTGGGTAAAACTTTCTAGCAGTGGTACTTGGGGTTGGGGGGAATATTGGACAAAACATTATTTATGAAGGTAAGGATGAGGGTGAGGGTGAGGGTGGTGGTGGGGGTGAGCATGGGGGTGGATGGGAATATTGGTCAAAACATATTATTATACCTATCATTGGCATGGTATTATGAAATCAATTTTTCCTTTGACTTAGTATTAGTTTGATTTTTACCAAAAAAAAAATTGCAGCTTCTCCATAGCTTAACATTATGCATTGAATTTTATTATTTTGTATTAATATTTAACATTATTTATTTGCAATATGATTAGTTTAGGTCATATTATGTAATGATTATTTTGGGTACTCCTATCACAACTCACCAATTATTCGCTTCTCATTGTGCCAAAACAACATGAGATTCTGGAATATATCTCTTCAGTGGCTTTGTCCGTTAACTAAATTAACGGAATTATCCAATACAATTTTGATTTTTTATCTTTGTTTCTTCATTTTTTTCCTTTTCACTAAAATATTTTCTTTGTTATCCTAAATTAAACATGCAAGCACTTTGGCTCATTGTAGATACCTAGAAGCACAATAGTTAATAACCATCCATATAACAAGGTGGTTGTTGGTTCCTGGAAGAACATGTCGAACTCGTTATGAATATTTAAATGAATTACACACTAACATTAGAGACCCATATTTCTTCTCTTATGTTTCCCCGGTTGATTCATCTGCGGGACATCATGATGATCTGTGTATAGTGTATAATGAAATGAGTTATTACATTCAAGAAATAGGTTCCACAACAACACAAGGAGGTCAATCCATATTGAATGAAGAAGCATGTATCACCACTGGATCAAAATCATTTTCATGTCTTGACATGAAGAAGAAATTGTGCATGTACACCTAGGGATTGTCGTGAATCTCAATAAATTCTCTTAGCCTTATCTAATACTAATCTTCAGTGTAGGAATAGGAGGTATGCAAGAAGGCTCTATTAGAAAAGTACTCCCAACCACCGCATTAAATGAATGACAATAGACAATCTCAGAAATTATGCAAGTAGATCAAGTAAGTGGTCATTTGCAGTGGGGAGCAATTTTTTTTATATCAGTTGAAGGAATGTCAAGTTAATGTTTTGTGACTATTAAGCCAAGTTGTTATTGCGCGATAAATGAAACTACAAAAAATTAATTTAAGTGACTATCCGCCCATACCTTAATTTTATTTTTTGTCTTATCATGAAAAAATTAAATTGATCACACATCATATGAAGTTTCCATAATTCATATATTAATGTAACAACATAAGTTTTTGTTTTTTGAGTTTTCTTGGAGTAGCCAAAAATAGCAGTGGGAGAAGTCGAGAAGATCTACAAACTAGACGAGAAAATTATAGAAAGTAGTTTTACAAGTTGATACCATCTACTACAGCACATAACCAGAGAGTAGTTACAGTGTGTAAATTTTCTATTTTTCATAGCACTGAATGAGTTGTAGCCTATGTTTTATCTTTGTAATAGTTTTTTCCTCCATAAAATTTTAATATAAATTATTTTGGCTGCACGCTCAACCATAGAGTTATATTTCTAGTCTTATTGTGCATCCTCTGTTTTACTCTATTTTATAGTGTGTTGTTACAATATTTTCCTCTATTGTTACTGTGTGTTGAAAACACTACACATAATTTTTTTGCGTTCTTACCCTTTGCCTAAAAAACAAATAGTGGTATCAGTGCAGTTTCAAGAAATTTTTTTCTTTAACAGAGAAAGATGGAAGCAACATCAAGCATAAGCTTGACCAACCCAAAAATACCCCAATTCAATGGAAAAAATTATTATTATTGGGCTATCAAAATGAAGGCTCTATTTTCTTGTCAAGATATTTTGGATTTGGTAGAGAATGGGTTCCCAAAACCAATACATGCAACAACATACAATGCTTTGATCAGAAATAGATTTTCTAATAGAAAATAGGAAGAAGGATTCAAAATCCATCTTCTACATCTTTCAAGCAATTCATGAGAGCATTTTTCCAAGGATTGCTATAGCAACAAAGTCCAAGCAAGAATTGGATATTCTCCAGATAGCCTATGAAGCCATGGAAAAATTTAAGGAAACAAAGCTAAAAATTCTAATAAGAGGTTTTGAAACCATATGCATGAAAGAGTCTGAGAATTTAGACCCATTTTTCACACAAGTAATTGGACCGGTTACTCAAATCATCTCTCAAGGTGAGACACTTGAATATAGGAGGATAATTGAGAAAATTTTAAGAAGTTTTCCATCAATATTTGTCCCTGTTGTTGTGATCGTAGAAGAGACAAAGGATCTCTAATAATTTTCAGTGGATGAGTTGTTAAAATTGGAAACTAGGGCCAAATTCCACTTTGGGTAGCTCATTTGATAGAGATGATGATTGCATTGAATTCATATTTTTTAGAGGACCAAAATCGACCTAAATATCATCTAATTTGGACAAGGAAAAGTATATTTTTGAATCATGAGCCCTCATGTGCATATTTGATCAGGCTGGCCCTAAAGAAAATTGGACACCCTTGGAAGGCTATAAATGCAAGTGACCTCTACCTCATTTAGACATCATCATGAGAAATTATTATATTACCTTTCTTGGTTTTGGCTCGCACATGTTTGAGGCACGTCCACGAAGAATTGGTTCAGACAAAGAAGAAATTGGAGGGTGTGAAGCTTGCGTTTTTGTTTTAGGGTTTTAGGGTTGACTCGCATGCATGACATAGAGAGATATTGATTGTAGTTGCTCACTGGTTGGCTCATCTGTGTAACTGAATCTTTTTAGTGACATGCATAACACTTCCTCCATGTGCTTGGCATCTCGGACTTTTAAGTCACAGTCACAGGCTTTCCAAAGGTTGATTTTGAATGTAGTTGTTGGCTTATAGGGTCAAGGGAGTGACTGGATTATATCAATCACTCACACCTCCTCGTCCTTGCAATTGGGATCTAAATGTTGAAAATTTATTTATTCTAAGTTCCTTTTCTTTACTGCAGTGTTTGGCAGTTGACTGTAGATAGTAACAATTCATTAGAGGCTTTTTAATCAGTGTTTTGGGTATGAGCATTGTTGGGTTCATTTCATGGATGTTGTTTAATTGATTTTGCTAGATAATGTGGTGAAGTAAAATTATAAGTGCGGACATGAACAAATTCCTCTAGCCCGATAATGGGTCTAGCCACAACAAATACATTCTATGGAAGATTTCCTTAGGTTAGAATCAGTCAAGAGAGCCTACCTATTGGTCCACTTATCCCTTGCTTGCTCACTCCAACTATCTCTCGCTTCCTTCTTCAAGCACCTGAAACAAGTAAACAACAACCGACAACAAACCTAATAATAGAAAAATTTCAATTCAACCTACTTAACAAGTTAAGAAACATTAAGCCATGAATATGTAATATTACAAAACATGTAGGAAATCAATTGATAGTTGCATATATTAATATCAAAGAGAGATTACAACCATTCATCTCGACGTTGTATTCTTCCTTTGACAAGACCAGGTTCCCACACACTTCTGGTAGCATTCCACGATGGCTTCAAATAACAATAGTTTTAAAGCACTTCCCTATAGGCTTCACCCCAAACCAAATCACACTTCTACCTCACACAATTAGATAGCTACAACTAGTAATAGTTTGCTTGTCTACTCCAAACCAAAATAGCATCAACACTCAACCAAAAATTATGACTGCAACTAGTTTGTGCTTGGGAAGAAGGGAGGTTTATATAGGAAATATGGATGGGAGATGGATCCTCTTCTCATGGGAGAAGGACTTATCCCTTGAGTTAGTTCCATCTTTATAGGGGAAAGGTGCCCAAATTGTCATCCTCGACCCCATCTGACCAAACCATTTACTAGACTTCCGTTACGAAGCTTCTAGAGCTGGAAGCTTTGGCTCTAATTTAAAAAACATTCCATAATAGGACCGACGTGACTAGAACACAATTCAATCACTCCGATCAGCGCGAGGAGTAGTGTTAATCTCTGCACATCGGCGTGGGTGAGACAAAGGCCATTAGCGTCGGTCTTGTAATATGGGGAAAACAGAAGTTTCCGAGGAAATGGTGCAAAAGGGAATTCATCTACTCATGAAGAGGGACACAATGGGAGTTTCTTCATGAAGGAAAAGCATGTGGGGTTCACTGTAGGGGTCCTCCAGGATCAAGGAATGGGGACTACAGGGACAGTGACAAAATGTTATGTAACAGATAGTTGTATGGATGAGGATATGGATCATTGTACTCTATTTTTCCAAATCATTTAATGAAAATCTAATAAGAAGAAGAATTTGAAGGGGTTTTCCCCATAGCGGGTTTTTCCCTGGTCTCCAACTAATCTTGGTTTCTCTATATGTGAATGTTTATCTTCTATTGTTCCTTTATGTTCTTCTACGTTGATGATGATATTTTTCTTTTTATATAGTTTCATATGTTGTTGGATAATGATGTAAATATAAGTAATATTATGATTTCATGGGGTGAAAATAATATGTAAATGATAAAATGAAATTATCAAAGCAAATAAAAATATAGCCCTAAATAAAAATTAACATTAGCTTCATGCATCACTCATTTCTCATGATTATAGGTTGAATAGAACATCAAATACTTCATTGGAGCATTCCTTCAAGACACAAATTTCCTTTGGTCAAGGTAGAGGCATAGGAAGATCAAATGCAGGATGAAAAGGAAGATGTCCACACAAAGGTCGAGGAGGCATACCTTCAAGCTCAAGTGGAGGAGGCAGCAATCAAAATAGAAGTCAAGGTTCAAGTCAAAATCAACCACAAGGTAAAAGGTATGATAAATATCAGTTCAATATCATTATTGTAATAAGTATTTCCATTATGCAAATGAATTTAGGAAGAAGTAACATGATCATAGTAACAAACCAAATGTAAATTTCATAAAGGAAAATCAAAACCAAGACAACATGTTTTTAGTTTGCAATGTATCACATGAGAAACAAAAGGATGTGTGGTTTTTGGATTTAGGGTGCAACAACCGCATCACAAGGAACATAGAAATGTTTTCCAATCTAGATGAAAGTGTGAAATCTAAAGTGACAATAGGGGCTGATAATAAAGTGTCTGGTATGGAAAAGGGAAGAGTCAAAATTCTAACAAAGAAGGGGGGGGAGAAATAGATTTCGGATGTGTATTTTTTCCCTACTTTGAAGCACAATTTGATAAGAATTGGACAACTCATACAAAAAGGCTACAATGTCTTCTTTAAAAATCGTGAATGCACAATCTTGGATAAATTTCCAGGCAAGAACCTCATTGGAAGGTGCACAAGCATGACTGTCAATGGATTCACAAGATGAAAGAAAGGTGGTTGTTTTTGCAGAAACAACTATTGTTACATGAGAAAATTTTCAAGCAAAGGTTAAGGATGAAAACTGGTTGTGGCATCTAAGATTTGATCATCTTAATTTTGGAGCTTTAAATTTGTTGCATAGGAAAGGCATGGTGAAAGGATTTCCACTCATAGAAAAACCATCCAACTTATGTAAAGGATGCATCTTGGGCAAACAACATAGAGAATCATTTCTAGCAGGAAAGTCAATAAGTGTAATGGTACCCTTGGAGAATTTCCATTCGGATTTATGTGGACCAATGAAATACACCATCAATTCGTGGTAGTTATTATTTCTTAACATTCAAAAATTAATACACAAGGAAGACGTGGCTCTACTTCCTAAAATAGAAGGGTGGAATGTTTGCACGCTTCTGTCAATACAGAGCACTCGTTGAGAAGCAAAGTGGACATTACATCAAAGTTCTTAGGATTGATAGAAGTGGAGAATACATCTCAAATGACTTCCAACGTTTCTATAGGGAGCATGGTATTCATAAAAAAATTATATCAAGGTATACATCTCAGCAAAATGGTGTTACAGAAAGGAAAAATAGGACCATTATGGAAATGGAAAGAAGTATTTTGAAGGAAAACCATTTTCCAAATTACTATTGGGTTGAAGTTGTCTCTTGCGCAATATACATTATAAATAGGTGTCCAACCAAAAGTTCTGACATTATGATTCCTAAAGAAGCATGGAGTGGAATGAATCATAGTGTCACTCATATGAGTGTTTAGATGTGTCACTTATGCACATGTCCCATATGAGTTAAGGAAGAAATTGGGCAACAATGGGGAGAAATGTTAGAAAAGTATATATTGCAGAGCAATGGAACACATAGAATATTTCATAAATATAAACACATAAAACGCATAAAACGAAAGAGACACAAATATAGGTCGTTCACCTAGTTTGGGCTATGTCCACCCCGAACAGCCAATCCTTCCTTTCTATTATCCAGCAAAATGAAGAGATGCAACCTACAACAGATCCACTGTAACACTCTCTTCACTCTCAATATCCTCTCTCTTTCTAACTGAGAATATAGAACTACATAGATGCAATACAATTCCCTCATATATAGTGAGGGGTTGACTTCTAGGGAAAAAAAACCTAAATTAAACATAACTTCTACCATCAGATCTCTGCTTAATGAAAGGCCCAGATTGACCAGAGATTACTATACTTTCTGGGGGGGCTCCCCAAAGGTCGTATCCACCCCCCCCCGGACCCCCCCAGTAGCGAATATTTTATGAGTGGCATTGCCACCCCATTTCGAATTGGGGTCCAATGCGGCGATACCTTTGAATACAGAAGATAATCAGGCTCCACACCGAACAAGAAATACATATTTGTTGGATATAGTGATGAATCCAAGGCTTACAAGCTCTACAATCCTTTAACCAAGCTCATAAACAATAGAGATGTGCAGTTCATAGAAGAGGAAGCATGGGATAGAAGTGTGGAGAAGACAATCAACGTGTTGTCATTGCGACAAACACCCTCCAAAATTTTCATACACTCAAATTTCAGAGCCTACTGTGGATACTACAATCAGTGATTCCATATTCATTTATTGGTCAGCTAATGCTTTTAAGCTCCCTTCTTGGATCAGAAGTGTCCAAGTTACTTGCTCACACATGCTCAGACCACAACAAGTTCATCAACGAATTCTTTTATGCAAACTTGGAAAATCATAGCATGTTCCATCAAGACTGTGCCTGTGCAATGTCGAATCCATGTCAATAGTCAGTGCGTACTAACAATGACCATTTCTCACATTATAGTTGTGTTTATACTTCCATTTCAGTGAGTTGAAAGGACTGGCTCCAATGCTCCACTACAGGAGCTAGTGGTGTTCATTATATACATGTGTCTTGGAAATTTTACTTGATATCAGAAGCCCTATGGGCCAACACATTCTTCATGCATGGATTATGGATATTTGTAATATTATTATGTGAATGGTTGTAATTCAAGTTTGCTTTCATCTGTGCTAAGGTAGTTCAACTATTTCAGTTATTTTGGTACTTATCATATTGATAATGTGTTGTAATTGTTATTATTATTGTCGCATCCCCATGGACTATTCTACTAGATATTAGACAAATCTTCCTCGTTATATTGGTTTCAATGACCTTCACATCTTTGTGGACTATTCCACTTGATGTTGTATGTACCTTTCTTGTTCGTGAGTGTCTCTACTAGGGTGGTACTACTACCTCTATCTTAGAGGCTCACTTTTCCTCCCCTTCATAGTGAAAGAACTTTGACACACATACGATCGAACACTCACCAGGCACAACCCCCTTGCTTTTTGAAGGCATCACATGTTCCACTCTCTTGCTGACAGTTAGAGCCAAGGAAAATCTATAAGAATACATGGTAACTAGGCCAATACTCTGGATGGGGCTCCTACTCTAAATGGTGTGATGTCCACTTGGGGCTTTACATTAGGGATACCCCTTAGTTAATGGATTTCTAGCACCGTCAACAATGGCGCTAGAAGGAGGGCCAAACGATTGGATGTGCTCGTTGAGTGTGCTTTGAATATCCTATCCAAAATTTCTCTTCCCCAAATCATAATCCTGGGATGCTTTTATAAAGAGCTTAATCTTACCATCCCTATGGAAGTTATTCATAACTTGTCCCAATTTATGTTTGATGGTGAGGATAAATTAACTCTTTGTGAACATCTATTTTAGGTTGTCCATTTTTTCTTTTCTAATGGAATACATTTCAAGGATGTCATGGATAGATTACTCACCATCACATTTTAAGGTCGCATTAATCGATGGTGTCATACATTACCCGTTGCTTCTATCTGTTAATTTGACTAACTTGTGAAGGATATTCACAAAGTATTTCATAGGTATGATTATCGAGATGTTCTTAAAATAATTAATCAAATAAGAATGAAGCCTAATGAATCAATTGAGGATTTCTTTGATCGTTTCCCTCACCTTTGCTATGAATTTCCTGAAGAAAATATGAATTGGGATTTCTTTAAACAAAATTTCAAGTGTTTGGTTCGCATTTATTTACATGGTCAATCCAAAACACCTGATGTTTCTGCTTCCCTAACTCTTGTAACCCATCAGACAGCCCTAATTTCAAAGGAGGAATGTATTATACCTTTTGTTCCTTATCCTCCTCCTTTTCCAGTTCCGATTAGGGTGCCTCCTTGCAATGATAATAAATTTGGGAGATATTCTAATCAAATTCCTAACCCATCTCCTCATTCTTCTTCTGCTTGTCATGACTCAGATTCAAGGGAAGAAATCCCAAAACATCTCATGAAGCCCACGGTGAAGACTAACTCCTCCATTCTGCAAGATGATGTTACTATTCATAATTCTAGTCTCGAATCTGATCTAGATTTATACTATCCTCTATCATCTACGTGCCATGACTCTTTGTATTGTGACCCACCCAATCAATCTACTCCACTAGCTATTTTTTCACACTCTCTTGATTTTCAAGTTGTTGGTTCAAATTGTGATCAAATACAAGGTAGTCACATTACACAGGTAAAGGAGAAGGAATTTGAATATGTTTTCAATATTTCTTGTCTTTTTCAAAATCCTCCATGTCAAAACAATGTGCTACCATTCTTGGATGATTCTCAATATACTAATCTCGGTAGTGAATCAAATGCAATCAATTCGCAACCTTGGGAAACAATCATTTTGATGATGGTGACTTTTTTGATGTTTTTGATCATGAATGTAGAGGTGAATCATCTGATCTTTCAGTTCCTCATGAAGACGTTACTTTAGATCTAGAATCTGATTCGGTAAAGAAGATGTACGCACCTAAATTTCCTCTTCATCTCACTATCCCTTGTGCTCTAAAGTTTGTGATGCATCTACTTGTGACAAAGATACTCCATGCTCTTTAAGTTCTTCATCCAATGAGTTATATTCTCAATTGACGCAAGTCAGTGAGATTATCCATGATGAAAATGAAAACAATCAAATCACTGAGTACTCTTTCCAGCCCTCATCATTTATTCTCTTGCATGGAGAAAACTCTTCAAATAAGCTTTCTCATGAAATTTCCCCGATTTATTCATCTTTGAATTTGTGATCAAAAGAATCTTTCGACTTGAGTAATCTGGTTGTTGAGGTTGTAAAATTTAGTAAAATCAGTGACAGAGATGGCTACCATCCAGTGAGAAGTGGCCTTATTGAAACCAGTGGTAGCAGCTATCCTTAAACCATGTATTATATGGTTCAATCTTCAAAATGTGATTTTATATTGAAAGTTCTGGGACCTGCCAGAGAGTCGAGGCACTTCAAATTTCATTGATGGTTATGTCGTGATCTCACTGCTCTTGTAAGCCCCCCGCGCTAGGTCAGATTTGGTTTCTCTCGCAGAATCCTTCTCTTTGCATGGTTTCAATTGATGAAAATTTATTTTTGAGAAATGTTTGGTATTTTGGTGTGATCTGTCAAATTTTCAAGATTTTACTTCTTACTAGATTCAAGGATCTGTTTCAGTTCATTCATATTCATGCAAATATCTCACATTAAACTCAGGTTTTCAACGTGTATCTCTCATAGAATCATGGAATTCCGAAGTTAATATTTCCAAGGAATATCTTGGTTGAAGGAATCATGCTTATCGAATTCATTCCTTAATAGATAGCTCCTAGTTCTTCTTGAAAATGTTATATTGCAAATTTTTCCTTTCAACGCACCAAAAATCCTCTTGAGTGATAATGAATGCATGAGTTATCACATGAATCAAGCTCTTCTTTGTTCACCATGCCCTGACTAGTCTCATGTATTTCTTGTGCTGACATCCCTTTTAAATTCTTTTGATGATTATAATTCTTGTATAGTTTGTCACCAATTACAAGAAAATGGTTTATCACATTTATCTTGTGAGGAACTTGTTTTGATTGTTTAGATCATTTGCAAAGCTGTTCAAATTGATTTACCTTTGTTAATTACAAATTGGGAATCTGATGCTTTAATCAACCAATATAATCATTATTCTGCCTTAGATTACTACCATTCATTTTATCATTTTCCCATCAACACATCCAATGACAGTTGTTTTACATCCTTTGATCTTCATCGTTCAACATCTCACTATTTGGATTTGTTGACTGGTTGAGGCACTTCATCCTTCGTTGATGGTTATGTTAGGTCCTCAATATCTCGATATGACTATTGAATATGATCAGATCCATTTTCCCTCACAAGTTTCTCATAATAATCCCATGCCTCTAATTGAAAATTCATTTTTTCAAAGATTTCGGGATTTTCGAGAGGATTGTCATGAATTGTATGATCCAATTGTTGAATGGTTGGAACAGTATTACTTGGTAAGTTCCATTGCAAATAACATGTTGCAATATTTCCTTATGCTTGCTAAGAAGTTCGGTGCAAATGGAAACACATCCATGAGAAGCTTCTGAGTTTTGTATGATTATGATTTACATTAGGGAGGTGAGAATGTGAATTGGATTAAAGTAGTGGTTGTGACACATCTTTCTGCCCACAGGAAAGACCTTCAAATTTTTGTGCAAGTTATTCAAGTTTTTATCTTTTCTGTTGCACATTACTTTATATTTTTTTAATTGTTTGTATCTTTGTGGATGCAGGTCGAGAAAAACTACGGTGGCTTCACTGGAAATTTCATTATACGTGACCCCGACCTTCTAGCTATTAGGTTAGGAGTAGGACTAGTTACATCCTAGTTTTACCTCTCTTGCATTCATCCTCTGCTTATCCTCTTTAGTCTCTCTTGACTTTTCTTATTTTTGTCTTGCATTATGATTTGGTTTAGCTTATTTTTCTTGTGCTTTGGTTTTGCTTTATTTTTGCATTTTGTCTTTCCATTTTGTTCCATTAATAAGACCTTTCATGAAGATTATTTGTTGGCTCATAAGGGAATGTGGAAAAATAGAAAAGGACTTTGTAACACCAGAACATTTGGTTAACTCTATGTCCTTCTTCCTTGTCTTGGTTACATCTTTTGGTCGATGATTTTCCGACAGAAAATGTGATCCTTGCATTAAGAAAGCCTTGTGTGAACAATGATCTTGATGTCTATTATGGAAACCTCATGCCTGCACTCGGGTTTTTATGTTTCAGCGTTTTCAAGCTGAACCAATCAAGTAGAGAAGGACAAGGGGAAAATATAAATGACCAAAGCAATATCATAGGTCTTTTGTATGCTTCTCTGAAGGAAAAACCTCTCCTGCTCTCAATAAGTCGGGATCCCCCTTTCGACCATAAATAAGTAAGTGTCAATGCACATTACTCTTTAAATAAATAAATAAAGTTGAAAGAAGAGAAAGGCTTCCCACGCAGAGAGGTGAAGAAAGCAAATCTGTCGGGGTACTGTCTAGGTTCTCTAGCAGCGGAGCAATGTTTGTGTTCCTGTAGTGGCTCTATCGGGGTACTCTCTAGGCTTGTTGACAGCAAAGAAAAACTACACTTTGAAAATCTAAAGCTCATGAATTTCATTACCCTATCCTGATTCGAAACATTATGTGATTGTTGATCTTATGTTTGTGCTTAATTGATTAAATGAATGAATGGGATTATGTTTATGCATGGGGTAAGTGGGGATGCCATGGTAATATGAATGATGAACCAATAATTCCAGAGGAACTAGACCCTGTACAAAATTATTGACTGAGGCAGAGAAGCTGGAGTCCTACCAATGAGTTGGCAAGTGTTGTCGCTGCGACAAACACCTTCCAAAATTTTTCATACACTTAAATTTCGAAACCCACTGTGGATCCTACGATCAGTTTTTCCATAGTCACTTCTTGGCCAGCTGATGCTTTTAAGCTCCCTTCTTGGATCGAAAGTGTCGAAGTCACTTTCTCACACATGCTCATACCGCAACAAGTTCATGAGCACATTCATTTATAGAAGCTTGAAAAAGCATAGCACGTTAGATCAAGATTGTGCCTGTGCGATGTCCAGTCCATCTCGACAATCAATGTGTAGTGACAATGAAAATTTCTCACATTATAGTTGTGTTTGTACTTCCATTTTGGTGAGTTTTGAAAACTGTCAACTTCGTGCACATTTTTTTCTCAAGTGTTTTTTCATTTTTTTTTATTGTCGCTTTCGCTTTCCTTCACTCTAATTATTGTCTTTTTCATGTTATTTTTTCTCTCGCATGTGTTACTTTCACTATCATTCACATATCACAAGAGTCATTTGCATTTTATAAATTCACGTCTTTTCACATGTTAGTTGTTGTGCAATGTATGGATGCTCATTCTCATGGTTTCAAGGGGCTATCTTTGTGTGAATGAGTTGGTATAACCATGTAAACATTAGTTACACTCATTCCAAAAGTTTTAAGCACTTTTGTACAATTGTCATCACGCTCGTCACAAAGTGTACCTTTAGTGTTGCACTTGTCATAAAGTTTTCGCATTGATGGAAATATGTTGTTAACATGTTCTAGACGACCTATGTTGTTGTGTTATCAAAGTGTATCAAGTGTGATATCACAGTTAAGTCATATCAATATTCACAATAGTCTCTTTGGTCCCACACTTAGCCAAATTTAAAAAATTTTCCAACAACCTAGCCTCATCCAGCCCTTCAGAACTATGCATTTCACAACTTCAGTGCTTAATCCCAAAACTATGCATTTCACAACTTCAGTGCTCAAGCCTAGAATTGTGCATTTCGCAACTTCAATTCTCAAGCCTAAACTTGCCTCCCAGAATTGCGCAATTCATCGTCCCATCATAGCCTCAATTGTGCACTTTACAATCTCTAGCCACAACCTTATCCATTGAACTTTTGATTTGTGCAATTGCGCAGTGGCCCAACCTCCTTTGTATCCTAGAAATTTGTAGTGTGTTCACTCAGTTTCCATCCCTTGACCCTACCTCTCTAGCTCCCAAAATTGCTCAATTTTCTCCCTCAGTCTAGCCTAAACTGCACACTGCATAGTCTCAAGGCTCAAGCCTTTGCCATGAGCTCCTAAAATGTGAAGTTGCGCATTCACTTGGGCTCATCTGTCCTCTAGAATTGTGCAATAGGATGACCCAGTGCCTATCCCCTCTACCTGTCATCCTGATCTCACTGACTACACAATTTTATTCCTTAGCCCAGCCTGAACAACACATTGTAAATTCTCAAGTCTCAATATTCACCCCTGACTTCCTGAGCTACGTAATTACATAGTTACTGAGGCTCTTTCCCAGCCTGTCATCCGGTTTTGTCTCAGTTAGTGGATTAATGTGCACCATCTTAGACTAGGGGTTTATCATACTGATGTCGTATTTTCATGAGTGAATTGCAGATACAGGAACTCTATCATGCTATGGAAAGATGATAAATAAGGTGATAGAGAAGGAGAACATGTTAGAAGAGACATATGGAGCTAAAGACATAAGATGATCAGGAAGCGAGAAGACAAAGGAAAATTCAACTCGAACAGGAGATGGATATCAATATCACATGGAATACTCCTCATCGTCGAGTCATAAGGAGGAAGAGGAAGAAGAAAATGTACCATCTGTTCAAGAAGACACAAAGAAAGAAGCAACAAGAAGGACAACTTGGCACTGTCACATCATCATACAGTCCATTTCATCAATGTCATGTCATGTCCTATCACAAGTCATCATATACCACATCATTATTGTGGATTATGTAATTACGTATTCGAAATATATTTTAAAGTGGAAGTCCAAAGGACACACATGGAATATGAAGAGTATTGTAAGTCGAAAAGTCATAGGAATTCAAAAATTCATAAGGGTAGTCAAAGAGTCACGAGGAGGATGAAGCGTCACTCATTGGTTATATATACACCCTCATTGTATGAGCAAAGGACTTTTTACCTTTGCTCCTCTTGCAAGGCATTAGAGAGATAAACTAGTTCTTTTGAGGAGAAAGGAGTGGCTCCAATGCTCCACTACTAGAGCTAGTGGTGTTCATTGTATACATGTCTCTTGGAACTTTTACTTAATATCAAAAGCCCTATGGGCTAGCACGTTATTAATGCATGGATTATGGATATTTGTAAGATTATTCTGTGAATGTTTTTAATTCATCTTTTCTTTCATCTGTGCTAAAGTAGTTGAACTATTTTGGTTATTTTGTTACTTATCATATTGAGAATGTGTTGTAATTGTTATTATCATTGTTGCATCCTCATGGAATATTCCGCTATATATTAGACATATCTTCCTCTTTATATTGGATTTAATAAGTGTCGCATCTCTGTGGACTATTCCGCTTGATGTTGCATGTACCTTTCTTGTTCATGTGTGTCTCTACTAGGGTGGTACTACTACCTATTCCTTAGAGGCTCACTTTTGCTCCCCTCCACAGTGAAATAAATTTGACACACATATGATCAAACACTCACTAGGCACACCCCCCTTGATTTTCGAAGGAACCATGCGTTCTTCTCTCTTGCTGAAAGTTATATCCAAGGAAAATATATAAGAATACGTGGAAACCAGGCCAATATTCTAGATGGGTATCCTAGTCCAAATAGTGTGAGGTCTAATTGGGACTTGACATCAGGGATACCCCTTGGTTGACGGATTTGCAGCACCGTCAACACAATGTAACAATAGGTATACCACAAGAAGATAAAGAGGAATTGATAGCAGCAAGTAATTCCTCATGAGTGACTCCTCCTACACCTATTCAAGCACAACAAATTAGTCATCAAGTGAAACTGTGAGCAAGTAATAGGATAATGACATGAAATCAAGAAAATACTACTCTAAGTGCACCACAGAGACTCACAACACCATCTTCTCCAATCGTAGAATTAAGTGACATGTCAAGTCCATATTCTGGAAGCATGAGAAGACAAAAAAATAGAAATTTATGAGAAAAATGAAGTTAACAATAGTGAAGTTCTAAATTCCTTACATGCACTATTTATTAATGTAGATGATCCAATTCATTTTGAAGATGTTGTTAGAGAAGAAAAATGGGTTGCAGTAATGAATTAAGAAATGGAAGCAATAGGAGGGAATGACACATGGGAGTTAATAGACCTTTTGAAAGGAAAATAAGTTATAGGCATGAAGTGGGTCTGTAAGACCAAAACAAATGTTGCATGAAAGATTGAAAGGCATAAAGAAAGGTTGGTTGTCAAAGGATACAAGAAGCATCATGGAAGAGATTATGGAGAGATATTTGCGCCAGTCACAAGAATGGAGACAATGCACACACTGTTGTCAAATGGATGTGAAGTCGAATTATTGAATGGAGCATTGAAAGAGGAAGTATATGTGGAGAAGCCATTGGGTTATGAGGTTCAAGGCCAAGAAGATAAAGTGTACAGGTTGAAGAAGGCTCTTTGTGGACTGAAACAAGCACCACATGCATGGTAAAGTAGGATAAATGCATACTTGTTGGATAATGGCTTTGACAAATGTGATGGTGAGCCTACTCGCTACATCAAAGGGAGTGATGGTACGCTTCTTATTGTTGTTCTATATGTAGATGAATTGATTTTCACTGGGAGTGATGATCTCCTCATTTTTTATTTCAAAAAAGTCATGAAAAGTGAGTACAAAATAATAGATTCAGGGTTGTTAAAATATTTATTGGGCATAGAAGTGAAGAAAACAGAACATGGGATCTTTATTTCTCAATTAAAGTATGCCTCAAACATTTTGAAGAGGTTTAATATGCAGGACAACAAGTCTGTGCCAACTCCAATTGTTATGGGGTTGAAATTAAGCAAAAATGATTGTAATAGTAGGGAACACTATATAAACAATGTCAATCTGACATTATACAAAAGTATGGCTGGTAGCTTGATGTATCTAACAAAAACTAGACCTTATATAATGTATGCAGTAAGATTGGTGTCAAGATTTATGGAAACACTAAAGGAGACACATTGGAAAGAAGCCAAAATAATATTAAGGTATTCCAAAGGGATGAAAGAATATGTTATTTTGTACACCACAACAAGTGATTTCAAGTTCATTGGTTACACTTACAGTGATTGGGAAACAAGTGTTGATGATAGAAAGAGTACGTTAGGCTATGTATTTCACATGGGTTGAGGAGTCATTTCATGGGATTCCAAGAAGCAGCCAATAGTGTCACTATCAACGAAAGAAGCTAAATATGTTGCTGCAATAGTAGCAACATTTCAAGCAGTTTGGATGTGACGAATGTTTGAAAATAATTATGGAAGAAACAAGAAGGAGCGAGAATAATTTACTGTGACAACAATTATGCAATTTCTCTATCTAAGAATTTTGTTTTCAATAAAAGGAGAAAACACATTGACACTGAGTATTATTTCATTAGAGAGTTGAATAATAATGGAGAAATTATTTTACAACACTACAGGTTATAGGAGAAGGTCACAAACATTTTCACAAAGCCACTAGGAAGAGATAATTTTGTCCATCAGAGAGATTGTTTAAGTATGGTGAGTTTTGGTGCTTGTGATTAAAGGAGGAGTGTTGGAAAATTACTCCCAACCACTGCATTAAATGACTGACAGTAGCCAATATCAGAAAGTACGCAAGAAGATCAAGCAAGTTGTCTTTTGCAACTGGGAGAAGATGTTTTATATCAGCTGAAGGAATGTCAGGTTAATATTTTGCAGGCACGAGGTCGTAGAGTTGGTGACTATTAAGCCAAGTTGTTACTACACTATAAATGAAACTATAAAAAATTAATTTAAGTGATTGTCCACCCATACCTTACTTTTATTCTTTTCATATCATGAAAAAGTTAAATTGATCACACATCATATGAATTTTCCAGAGTTTATATATTAATGGAACAACATAATTTTTTTTTTTGTTTTCTTTGGAGTAGCCAAGAGTAGAAGTGAGAGAAGTTGAGAAGGTTTGAAAACCAAGGGATAAAATTATAGAGAGCAGTTTTACTGGTTGATATAGTCTGTTACAACACAAAACTAGAGAGCAGTTACAATGTGTAAAATTTTTGTTTTTCACAACAATGAATGAGCTAGTGTCTTTGTTTTATCTTTGTAATATATTTTTCCTCCATAAAACTTTAGTATAAATTATTTTGGTTGCATGATCAATCATAGAGTTATATTTCTATTCTTACTATACATCCTATGTTTTACTCCATTTTACAGCATGTTGTTCCTCTTTTTTCTTTCTTGTTACTGCGTGTGATGTTGTTGTGTGCTGAAACACTGCACACAAATTTTTTGGTTCTTACTCTCTGTCTAAAAAACAAATAGTGGTATCAGAGCATGTTCAAGATGTTTTTTTTTTTAACATCAAGCAGTGGCTTGACCAACCCACAAATACCCTAGTTCAATGGAAAAAAAATATGATTTTTGGGTTATCAAAATGAAGGTTTTGCTTTCTTCTCAAGATATTTAGGATTTAGTATAGAATGGGTGTCCAGAACTAGCAAATGTGACAACATACAATTCTTTTTCACAAGCAAAAAGAAATTTTCTGATAAACGATAGGAAGAAGGATTCAAAAGCCCTCTTCTACATCTTTCAAGCAGTTCATGAGAGCATCTCTCCAAGGATTGTAGTAGCAACAATGTCCAAGAAAAAGCATGGAATATTCTTCAGACAACTTATGAAGGCATGGAAAAAGTGAAGACAACAAAGCTACAAATTCTAAGAAGATATTTTGAAACCATATGCTTGAAAGAATCTGAGAATATAGACTCATTTTTCACACAAGTAATTAGACTGGTTACTCAAATCAGATTTCATGGTGAGAAACTTGAAGAAAGGAGGACAGTTGAGAAAAATCTTAGAAGTTTTCCATCAAGGTATGACCTATGGTTGTAACCATAGAGGAGAAAAAGGGTCTCTCACAATTTTCAATGCATGATCTTCATGCATCACTGATTTCTCATGATCATAGGTTTAATAGAACATCAAAAAATTCATTGGAGCATGCATTAATGACATAAGTTTCATGTGGTCATGGTAAATGCATTGGAAGATCAAATGAAAGAGGAAGAGGAAGAAGTCCACACAAAGGTAGAAGAGGCATCCCTTCAAGCTAAAGTGGAAGAGGCAACAATCAAAATCCAAGTCTAGGTTCAAGTCAAAATCAAGCACAACGTGAGAGGTCTGATAAATCTCAAGTTCAATGTCATTATTGTAATAAGTATGGCCATTATGAAAATGAATGTAGGAAGAAGCAGCATGATCTTAGTAAAAAACCAAATATAAATTTCACAAAGGAAAATAAGAACCAAGACAACATCTTTTTAGCTTTCAATGGAGCACAAGAGAAAAAAAATGTTGTATGGTTTTTGGATTCAAGGTCCAGCAACCACATGACGGGGAACATAGAAACGTTTTCCAATCTAGATGAATGTGGAAATTTGAAGTGACATTAGGGACTGATAATAAAGTGCTTGTTATGGGAAAATGAAGAGTCAAAATTCTAATAAATAAGGGGGAGAATAAATATATTTAACATGCATATTTTGTCCCTAATTTGAAGCACAATTTGATAAGCATTGGACAACTCATGCAAGAATGCTACAAAGACTTCTTTAAAAATGGTGAATGCACAATCTTGGAGAAATTTCCAAGAAAGAGGTTGATTTCAAAAGTGAAAATGACAAGCAATAGGATGTTCCCCTCAAGATAAAACCATATTTGAAGGAAGAAGTTGCTTAAGCACAACTGTCAATGGATTCACAAGATGAAAGAAAGGTAGTTGTTGTCGCACAAATAGTTGTTGTTACACAAATAAATTTTCAATTAGAGGTTAGGGATGAAAACTGGTTGTGGCATCTAAGATTTGGTCATCTTAATTTTGGAGCTTTAAATTTGGTACATAGGAAAGACACGGTGAAAGGATTTCCACCCATAGGAAAACTGGAAACCTTATGTGAACGATGAATCCTGTGAAAATAACATAGATAATCATTTCCAACAGGAAAGTCAATAAGGGTAGAGGCACCCTTGGAGATTGTCCATTCATTTTTATGTGAACCAATGCGGACATCATCAATTGGTGATAGTTATTATTTCTTAACATTCATAGATTATTACAAAATGAATACACGGGTCTAGTTCCTAAAATAGAAGAGTGAAGTGTTTGAGTACTTCTGTCAATATAAAGCAATTGTTGAGAAGAAAAGTGGACATTACATCAAAGTTTTTAGGACTAATAGAGGTGGAGAATACATCTCAAATGACTTCCTACATCTCTATAGGGAGCATGGTATTCACAAACAATTTACAACAAGGTATACACCCCAACAAAATGGTGTTGCAGAAAGGAAAATAGGACCATTATGGAAATGGAAAGAAGTATGTTGAAGGAAAAGCATTTGTTAAAGCATTATTGGGCTGAAGTTGTCACTTGCACAACATACATTATAAATAGGTGTCCAACTAAAAGTGTTAAGAATATGATTCTTGAAGAAGAATGGAGTATAAGGAAGCATAGTGTCACTCATATGAGGGTGTTTAGATGTGTGGCTTATGCACATGTCCCATATGAGTTAAGGAATAAGATTGAAAACAAGGGAGAGAAATGCATATTTTTTTTATATAGTGATGAATACAAGGCTTACAAGCTCTATAATACAATAACCACGAAGGTCATAATCAACAAAGATGTGGTGTTCATAGAAGAGGAAGCATGGGATGGATGTTTGGAGAAGACAATCAATGTAACAACAAGCATACCACAATAAGATAAAGAGGAATTGACAACAATAAGTAATTCCTCATTGGTGACTCTTCCTACACCTATTCAAGCACAACAAAGTAGTCATCAAGTGACACAGTCACCAAGTAATAGGACAGTGTCATGCACTCAACCAAATGCTACTCCAAGTGCACCATAGAGACTCACAACACCATCTTCTCCAAGCATAGAATCAAGTGACATGTCAAGTCCAACTTCTGCAAGCATGAGAAGAAAAAAATTCAAAAATTTAAGTGAAATTTATGAGAAAAATGAAGTTGGTAATAGTGAAGGTATGAATTCCTTATATGCACTATTTATTCATGTAGATGATATAATTCATTTTGAAGATGTTTTTATAGAAGAAAAATGGGTTGTAACAATGAATGAAGAAATGGAAGCAATAGAAAGGAATGACACATTGGAGTTAGTGTACCTTCCGAAAGGAAAAAATAAGCTATAGGTGCCAAGTGGCTCTATAAGACCAAAACCAATGTTGCAGGAAATATTGAAAGGTATAAAGAAAGGCTAGTTATCAAAGGATACAAGCAACAATGTGGAAGAGATTATGCAGAGACATTTGCACTAGTTGCAAGAATGGAGACAGTGCACATAGTGTTGTTAATAGTTTCGTAGCATAGATGGAAGGTGTACCAAACGAATATGAATTCATCATTCTTGAATGGAGTGTTCAAAGAGGAAACATATGTGGAGCAGTGATCCGATGGATCAAAAATATGCTCAAAAATGAATGTGTGTGAATTGGTTTCGAACTAGAATAAATGGATAGATCTCAGCGATATGAATCCAACACAAGTCATTTCATTCAAAATGGATGTCGTATGCCCCCGTAAATGAGTTCTGTTTGTTTTGGAAAACAACTAAAATTTCAAAAAGGAAGTTTGCAAGGTTGCCCAGTCAATAGTTTGTACAACTGGCTGGGCCTGCTAACATGGCATGTTGACTGGAATCCATCGGCCAACGATGGACTGACACGTTGCAGTTGACTAGGTGTTGGTGTGGCACGATTTTATTGGTTACAAGTGGACCAATCAGAGAGTGTCACATGGCCCTATATTTAAAATGGTATGTTATCGTAATAGAGTTTGAAGGGGGCACAGCCCAAGGCCATGTGGCCACAATAAAACTAGGAGCGTAGGAATACGAGGGGCCAACCGAAGGGGGCCACACCGAGCTGCCAGCCTAAGGTCCCATGCAGAATCCATTTGATCATTGGCGCATGGTAGAAGGGGGCCAGGAATTAGGCCCAAAATTTTCGGCACCCAAGGCGGTCATATGACCCCCACGTCACCAAGATTTTAGGGGCTAGGGTATTAATGGCACCCTTATCTGTCTTACAAATTTTCCTGCTGAGCGGGAATAGTGCCAGGTTTAGCACGTCGTTTCCGTGTTCAGGGCGCACGAGCCAGATTTCAACCGAATCGTAGGATGTTTAGTAGAAGAACCTGGGAAAAAGAGGAAAGAGGTATAATTCAATTAGTTTTTGGCCAAATGAGGAGAAAAAATAGTCAAAACAGGATTTTTTTTACTATTCTGGAGCCATTGGAGCTATCAGATTTGCATTTTGAGCACTGTAACTTGATGTAAACACTAATTTTTGGAGCATAATGAAAGAGGCCCAACATTGGAAGCTGGACCAGGAGATGTAGCCCAAGAGGGGTGAACTCCTTTATCATTTGTTGTCTTTTGTTTGTTGTTATGGTATTTTTATCTTTAGTATTTGTTGCAGAATTGATTTTAAAAGCATGTTATATGTTAAGTATTTGACATAATTGTTTAAAGACTCCATAAAAATTTCACATGTAAATTGACATAAACCCTCAAGCATTTCACTTGCAAATTGTTAAGAAATCTTCAAGTTTCACATACAGATCATTTTGGTATCAAAGTTGAAGGTTTTTATTGTGAAGATTTGATTTGTTTGAAAGTTTTTATTTTCATGCTTACAAGGTTGAAGCTCAAGAGAGGAGAAGGAGAAGTGGTGGAGCCAAGATCTCATATTCTCTCAAGAAGAACAAACACTCCTCAAGCTTTAATAGTCATGGCACATGAAGAAGGTCCAAAAGAGATGTTTGAATACGAGAATAATTTCATTAAATCATTATTTGAGATGTCAGAGATGGTTAAGGTTTTGTATGAGGAGAGGAATTCCATAGTCTATGGAGAGAGATCAAAATCTCATGGAGATAAAATATAAAAGCCTCCAAAAGGGAATGGAGGGAATGGTGACAAACCACCACCCTCACCTCCATCATCATCCTCATCTTCATCTTCATCCTCACCTTCTACGTCTTCTACCCCTTCACAAACACACCCAAATTCCCCAAAGAGTCATGGTAAAACTCCTTTACTTAAGCTTGATATTAAGTTTGAATTGCCTATGTACAATGGAGAGGTAAATGCAGAAAGATTAGACAATTGGATTCGTCAAATTGAAGTGTATTGTAGGATTCAAAGAATTCAAGATGACAAAACCAAGATTCAGCTTTCTTCTCTTAGATTAGAAGGTGCAACACTAATTTGGTGGGAAGCCAAAACACAAGAAGACATGAAGAAGCATGGAAAGGTTCTATCCTCTTGGAATAAATTTATTGATGCAATAAGAAGGCAATTTTATCCATTAGCATATATGGAGAAAGATATTATGGATTCGCAGAACTTTATACAAGCTAAGGGGGAAAATGTGCAATCTTATACTCAAGAGTTTAGGAGGAGAGCCTTAATGTTGGGTGTAGATCTTTCATCTCAAGATACTTTCTCAAATACATTAGAGCTTTACATAACTACCTTAGACACACTATTCTCATATTTAACCCTATGAATCTAGATGAAGTTTGTGTACAGGCCACACCTCTAGAAGTAAGAGGGAAGAATGTTTCTGATGAGAAATATGAGGGTTCCTTTGAATCTCGAGAAAAGGGAAAAGGTAAGTTCAAAGGAAAGGGGAATAAAAAATGTTGCCATAAAGATGGAGAAAGACAAACTCACATGTAAACATTGTTCCAAAGATGGAAATGATGAATATCACTACTAGAAACTTCATCCAGAAACAAGACCCAAGAAGTTTAAGAACAACGAGAAGGAGAAGACAACTACAACTTCAAAACATGATTTAGGTTAAAATTCTAGAGATGAAACAAAGATCACATCTATGGGTTTTAAAGGTAAGGACATTGCAAGTACTAGTTCTTCAAATTGTCTCAATGAAACTTAGGATGAAAAAACAAGAATAGAGCTTTTCCACATTATAGTTATTTCAAAACATACCAAGATTGACACACTATTTGATAGTGGTTCAAAAGAAAATATCGTCTCATAAGACGTTGTCAAGAAGTTGATTCTAGAAACCATTCCTCATCCTAAACCATACCCTCTAGGTTGGATGTGTGACAATACAAAATTGTAGGTGAAAAGGAGATGAAATTGAAATTTGCAATCACAACAAACTTTCTAGATGAGGTAGAGCTTGATATAATTCCAATCGATTATTGTGGTATAGTTTTGGGAAGCCCATATCTTTATGATAGGAGAGTTATTTTTCATCACCATGAGAACAAATAACACTTGTTAAAGAATGGGATTGAGTACATTGTTAGAGTGCATAGTCAGAAGATGATTTTGTCTCTTATGCATGATGGAAAAATCAAGAGAATTATGAATGCTAGTCAGATTTTTGCTTTGTTAATGTTCAAACATAAATATGTTGTGAATGGGGCCTTTCAAGGAGATACATCAATTGAAAAATCAGATTTCATTGATGTCTTGTTATGAAACCATCTCACAAAAGATAGAAAAGATAGATCAACACCTTAGAATTCAGCCTCTTCAAGTGGGAAACCTCCTTTACATTACATAAGTGAACAATTCCTAGATGATTGAAATGACAAAACCTCCTTTCTATATATAGGAGTCTCAGGAGTCACAATAAAATGCAACCAACCTAACAATAATAATATAAAGCCACAAAAATAACAATAGAGGGATTCTATGGGGCATAGTAATAACAATGTGGGGATAATAGGGGCACAACAATATTAATAAGGGATACAACTACAATAGTAATGGGGTAATCACTAGTATTATAGGGACCTACATGCCCCTCTCCTTCAAAAAAGTGTTGTCCTCAATGCTTGAGTAGTTCTGGATGCTTCTGTATAAAATTCTCATCCTCCCATGTGGAATCTTCAGCGGATAAGTTCTTCCACTTGATGAGATACTCCGAAATTGATCAATTTCATAGCTGTCGAGTTCTTGTTTATGTGACTGCTTCCGCTTCCAATATAAATTTTCCTTCATTGTCAAGTTCTGGAAATATTGTTTGAACTAGGATCTTTTCACCTATAACCTTCTTTAAACATGAAACATGGAAAAATGGGTGCACCCGAGAAGCTGCAGGAAGCTCCAATTTGTATGCCATAGTACCAATCTTTCGCAACACCTTGTACGGACCATAATACTTTGGTGATAATTTATTATCCTTCTTAGCTTGCTTGAGGGACATTTGTTTATATGGTTGTATCCGTAGGAATACCCAATCACCTACATCAAAACTTCTTTCATTGCGATGTTTATATGACTATTGTTTCATTCTATTTTGTGCCGACACGAGGTTATCCTTTAAGAGTTGGAGGACTTGTTGTTGATGTTCGATGTGATGTTCCACTGCTTGAACCTTAGAATTTTCTCTTAAATATGATGTGATGGATGGTGGCTAATATCCATAAAGTGCCATAAATGGGGTCATTTTTGTTGTTGTGTGGAAGGAAGTGTTGTACCACCATTCAGCTAGAGGCAACCATTTGACCCATTATGTATGTTTATCAGATACAAAGAAATGAAGATATCCTTCCAAACATTTTTTTACTATCTCAGTTTGCCCATCAAATTGAGGATGATAAGATGAGCTATGAGCTAACTGAGTACCAAGACAAGAAAATAATTCTGTCCAAAAATTTCCAGTGAAAATGGGATCTCTGTCACTTACAGTAATCTTTGGGTTTCCATGTAGCTTTTGAATTGTTTCCATAAATGCAATAGAAACTGTACTGGCTTTAAATGGATGTGATAATGCACAAAAGTGTGCATACTTGGTAAGTCTGTCAACTACCACCATGATGACACTCTTTCCCTCATACTTGGGTAAAACTGTGATAAAATCCATTGAAACCTCCTCCCAACATTGGTTTGGAATGGATAAAGGTTGTAATAGACCCAGGGTCTTAATTGTTTCAACTTTATTTTTTTGGCAAACAAAACATTTCGCCACAAACTTTTGAATATCCAATTTAAGGCCATCCCAAAAAAATTCCTTCTTAACCCTGTGGTAAGTTTTTAAAAATCTTGAGTGCCCTCCTAAGGGAGGAGTGTGCAATTCCATAAGAATATTTTGTTTGAGTTGGGAATTCTTACAGAGGTATAAGTGATCTTTGCACCCTAATGAATCATTTTTCTAGCTAAATGTATCAAATGTACTAGAATCTTGCTGTAAATCTAGTGTAGCTAAGACCAGTGCTTGGCACATTGCCTCTTTAAGATGTTCGAAGGCCTTTGTTGCTTCTGGAGTCCATGAAAATGCATCTTTCTTCAATAATGTTGTTAGAGGTGCTGCTATTCTCCCATAATTCTTAACAAACTTATGATAATACCCTGTCAACCCGAGAAACCCTCGTAGATGCTTTATGGATGTGGGGATTTTCCATTCCTTGATGGCTTTAATTTTGCTAGGGTCTACCTTAACTCCTTCATGAGATACAATATGACCCAGATATTCCACCTCTTGTACTCCAAAGAAACATTTGGATCTTTTTGCATATAATTGTTTCTCCTCCAATAGTTGTAGCACCCTGTCAACATGTTCAACATGATCCTTCCAAGACTTTCTGTAGATTAGTATATCATCAAAAATACTGACACAAATTTTCTAATGAAGGGTTTGAAAATGGAATTCATCAACCCTTGAAATGTAGAAGGTGCATTGGTAAGGCCAAAAGGCATGACCAAAAATTCATAATGAACCTCATGAGTTCTAAATGCTATTTTTGGAATGTCTTCAGTCTTCATTCTAATTTGATGATATCCTGAACAAAGATCCAACTTGGTGAATTAAATTGATCCATGCAATTCATCCATTAATTCATCAATGACGGGAATGGGAAACTTATCTTTAATAGTGAGCTTGTTGAGCTCCCTATAATCCAGACACATGCACCATGATCCATCCTTCCTGTGCGCCAATACTACTGGAGCAGAGAAAGAACTTTGACTAGGTTGAATTATACTAGCCTCTAGCATTTCTGCAACCATACATTCAATTTCACTCTTTTGGCCATAGGGATATCTGTACATGCTGATGTTTGGAGGAATACTTCCTGGAATCAGATGAATAGCATGATCATGATCACGAATAGGTGGGAGACCTTTGGGAGTCTCAAATACCTTGGAATGATTGTCTAAGACTTTTTTGAGATCTGGAGAAATAGATGATTCCGATGTGGAAACATCTAGCGAACATAATTGTGCAATTACAACTCTTTGTTCCTATTTTAGAAGCTTTGTCATACCGTTAGAGTTGATTATCTTTCCCGGTTTCCCTACAATACCCCTTAATTCAACTTCCTTTCCTTCCACAGAAAATTTCATGAAAAGTTCTTGAAAATTAAAAGCTATTGTACCCAAGGATTGTAACCATTGGACTCCTAGTACAACATCAACACCTCCCATTGGAATGGAAAGCATTGGACTAGTCAATACATATTCTCCCATGGATAGCTTGATATTATGGCACTTTCTAGAGCAATTTATCGTTCCTCCATTTGCAACCATCACTTGACACTCTGTGCTGGATATAGGAAGCAATTCAATTCTTTTGTTATCTTACAATGAATAAAATTGTGGGTATTTCCTTAATCAATCAACACTATTACCTTTTTCTTCTCGATTTGTCCTTCGATCTTGATGGTTTGAGTAGTGGTAATTCCAGCCAATGCATTACAAGATATGGTTGGATTCATTTCTTCTTTATCTAGGCTTTGTTCCTAGAGTATATCCTCTTCTTTTGACCTTTCTTGCTCCTTTTCTTCTTTCTCTTTACAATCTATGTAGAATAATTTCTTCTCAACACACTTATGACGTTTAGTGCATTTGCTATCACAACTGTAACAAAGCCCTTTTGCTATTTTTTCTTCCAATTTTTGTGGTGTCAACCTTATAGGTTGTGGAAGACTAGGGGCAAACAACACTTCCATCTTTATAGTTGTGAGTGGTATGCTTCCTGGTTGCCATAATTTTTCTTTCCATTTTTCTTGCTAACCTGAATGCGTTCTCTAATGAATCAAGTTCCCAAAGGCAAACATCATGTTGGATATTATCCTTTAAAGTCCCTATGAACACATCAATCCTATGCTCCTCTAGAATATTTTTTACCCTTATGTTCAATTTTTGGAACTCTTCAATGTGCTCCATTATTGGACCCTTTTGTTTGAGCCTTATAAATTGGCTAAAAAAAGTGTTGCTTTTTGTATCCTCATAATGTGCTATAAATTCTTCTATAAAAATTGCCCAAGTGATAATTTGTTTACGAGAGAAAAGCTATTGATACCATAAAAACAAATTTGGTTCCAAATATAAAGTTGCAATACGTAACTTTTGTGTGTTTTGCACATTAATGAGATCGAAAGATTGGTTCATTTGTAATATCCATGTTGCGGGATCCTTGCCATCAAACTTCCTCATATAGATCTTTTGAATATGGTGGGTCTTCGATCCAACATTAGAGTCTATGAAATCATGATTAGCATTTCTTTTGTTCTCATCATGAGTTTCCTTTACTACCCTTTCACCATTAGTAAGCATTTCTTGTAGAAACTTTGTCAAATCTGTCTTCAAATCTTCCATGCCTGTCTTCAAATCTTTCATGCCTGTCTTCAAATTTGTCTTCAAATCTATCTTCAAATCATCCATCTTAGCTTCCACGTCATTCATCTTAGCTTCTATGCCTTTCTTTAAAAATCCATCTTAGCTTCTACGCCTTTCTTTAAACCATCCATCTTAGCTTCTAAATCTTTCTTTAAACCATCCATCTTAGATTCTGTTACTTTTTGTGCAAGTGACACTTGTTGCACTTGGTCTCGTAATTTTGATATATCATGTTGCATTTCTTTCTCTTCTTCATGAGTCATGCTAGAGCTTTCAGGTTGCTTACTAGGTGTTTGCATTTTCTTTCCTCGGGGCATCAATTACCGATAATAATGCTTTACTATGCCCTTCGAATTCCTTCAAACTAATTTTTCAAACCAAGCTTATGCAAAAATTTAAAAAAAGCTACACACCTTTTTTCACTTTATAGGAGCTTGATATTGAATCTGATGTATCTCTATAATTTCAGATTATCCAGTTCTAAAATTGCGACTTGTGGTATCTCTTTGCGTCCTATTTCCAATGCCACCAGTTTGATCCAAATTGGATTCTCTAGGGAAGAGTTACGTCAAATCTCCCACAGTGACCTGATTACAGACTAGTTCAGTGGAGCGAACTTGTATGACATGCCACAAGTCACTGTTTCAACCTTTGGCTCTGAAAAATATATAAAAGAAACTAAAGTCCATCCTCTTTCTGTGCCTTCTTACGAAATTTCAATCCGATGCTCAAAGAGAAAGTTATGACGATTTTCCCCAGGTCACTTGTTTGGAATTTGATTCAGGAGCTTGCAAAAAGACCAACTTACTCAGATCATATCTCCGCAAATATAGTGCGAAAAGATTTGAAATTCGGACCTAAGTTTTAGTACGATTTCATCTCAAATGGGTTTTTTTTTAGCTTCTGAAACGTCACAGAAAAAAATTTATAGCGAAAATGCCATGATGACCTATTTGGAGTAGCGAAACCATAGAATCCAAAGCTCTGATACCAAATGTTATGAAACTAGCTCACAAAATATAGAAAAGATAGATCAACGCCTTAGAATTCAACCTCTTCAAGGAGGCAACCTCCTTTACATTACATAAATGAACAATTCTTGGATGATTCAAATGACAAAACCTCCTTTCTATATATAGGAGTCTAAGGAGTCACAATATAACCTAGCCGACCTAACAATAATAATATAAAGCCACAAAAATAACAATAGAGGGATTCTATGGGGCACAGTAATAACAATATGGGGACAATAGGGGAACAACAATATTAATAAGGGATACAACTACAATAGTAATGGGGTAATCACTAGTATTATAGGGACCTAACATGTTTCTAATGGGTGTGATAAGATGTTTCAGGAGTCTAACATGTTTCCTCTGAAAAGAGGTAATCCATATAAGGTAAAATTTCAACAGCATACATCATTGTTAAATAGTAATGTGAACAAGATGCCAATGCTAAAGAGTGTAGAAGTCAAAGAGTGAGTGCGAAAGAAATTTGACAAAGAGGACATTGGTTCCAAAACTTCTTCTTGTAGGTTTCACAATGTGTTTTCTTTGAAATGAGATGGTGCATGGTGATGGCGATCACATTTGGTCAAGAGTCAAGCCAAGTACATGTTGAAGAAAGTGTAACTAGGTTCGGTCTTCATGACATTGTAATTATGATTTTTGTAAAATGAATTTATTATTCCTTGTTGCATGGGTTTCATGAGAAAGAGGTTTATTTATTTAGTGGCTCCCAATGAGAGCCTTAGGATGTCAAAGAGTCAATGTCATGTATAGAAAAGTCTAAGAAACCCTCTAAGACAAGCACAAGAAGTCTGCAATCAAAATGATGAAAAGAATAGTCAAGTCAGCTAGAAAAATGACATAAATAATAGTGATGCGGCTCAAATGAAGAGACACAATAGTTCACACTCATTTCGGCTTATTTATGTAGGCATAACCATTATAAATACCCCACTGAACTTCACATAAATTATAGACAAAATCTCAGACTAGTTTGCAACTTCGGATGGGTACAAGAAGTGTAGGAGGATAGAATCTAGGTGATAGTTATAGTGATAACTTCGGACACCTCCCTGAAATATCAGACAAGTAACTTAGTGCAGGAACCTCGGATGAAGACAAAGTTACAATATTTTGGTTGGAGAAAGACTCTAAGGTTCTCAGATGGGTATTACAGAGGTATATACTATCTCACAGTCTCGACGTAAGTATAATAAGGATCTCAATACTATATCTCAGTATATATACTATAAACATAGTCACAGTGATCACTATCTCACAGTCTTAGCATATTCATGAAGAAGAGGATCTCAGTGATCATACAATCTTGGCATATCTTGTAGATACAATCATGATCCCAGTCACAATCATGGTCTAGGAAATAAAGATCTTGGTGGTAGTGAAACAAGGCGAAATAATGATGTAACAATAATAATAATGTTGTTGTAGATATGACTTGGGGAGATTACTATCTGTGATGAAGATCAGAATAAGATAGGCAAAAACGGCGATCAAGGTTCTAGGGTTCAACAAAGAGAGTGACAAAGGGTAACAGGTACCCATGGAGGCACAGGGAGGAGGGAGCTCCACTCCCTCCTAGAATAATGCGGTTTCAAATAGAGGAAGAGTAGGGAATAAGAACAAGCCTCCACAACCCTTGGAGGTTAAGACAGAAAACATTGAAACTCAGAAGGCGAAAGGTAGAAAAACCCATGCAGAACAAGGGACCCACGAAGAAGATCGACAGGAGGAGAAAGTGGAAGACAGAGGTCAGGGTACAAAAAACAGAACCAAGATGGGGCGCTGTTAACCCAAGACCATAACTAAACCACGAGTTATTTTAAATGATCTAGCTCTGCAAGGGCACAAGGATCACATGGCAAATTATGCCATTATATGCAATTTTATGGGAATTTGGCCATCAGAGAAAGCGTTGTACACTTGGATAAAATACAACTGGAAACCAAAGGGGGAGTTAAATATACATCTTGGATCCAAGGGTTTTTTTATAGTGGTATTCACAAACATGGAGGACAGAGACAGGATTTTTGAAGGAGGACCATACTTCTTTGTAGCTGCTGGACTCTATATGTGGCCATGGACGATGAACTTTGTGCCAAAATGAGAAACACTCACTTTGGTACCGGTATGGATTAGACTCTACTCCTTACCTTTAGATTACTGGATGCCAGAATCTTTAAAAGCTATAGGCAATAAATTAGGTCATTTCTTAAAGATTTTAGAGGCAACTCTACGAGGAAAATATACCTCCTATGCCCGTATCTGTGTGGAGATGGACCTATCAGGAGCCCTTCTAGATGAGGTCATTCTAGAAGTCTATGACGAGGAATGGGTTCAAACAGTTGACTATGAACATATCCCGTTCAGATGTCACAAATTTCATGAACATGGGCACCTATCTAGAGATTTTCCTCTTAATAGAAGGGAGGAATACCTAAACACCAGCAAAGGGAAAGATCAAATAGGTTTCACCAAAGTAGGAGGAAAAGGAAAAGGAGGGGGAAGGAAGACACAAAAGAACCCTACTGAGAAGGATAACAAAACAAGAAGGTACAACAATTTTGAGATCTTAGGAGAAGAAGATATAGATGGAGGTGATTAAAAGAGTACAGAGAATCATATAGCAAGGGGGAAAGGAAAAGAGACCAGCATGGAGTTCACACAGGAACAGAATGAACACCTGACAGACCCTTTGAGTAACATGGAAATAGAAAAATACCATGAAATGACTCAAAGTGAAAGTGGCTCAGAGGACCAAGACTTACAGGAGATCTTGGAAAGGGAGAACGTAGAGCTGGAAAAGTTTCTTGAACAAGGAGGAAACCTAGAAATAAACTCCATACCTCAGGAGGACATTAACAAGGTACAACAGATATTCCTTAACAAGTCACATCAAACAGCTGCAGGAGTCAAAAGAGGACATGATAACCAGGAAAATAAAGGGACTTCCATAATAGGATTAATAACAGGAAAATTAACAAAAAACCCAGGCAAGAGGATGGGAAGAAAAAGACAGAAATAAGTACTATTGGAGTGTGGCAAACTCATGATTGACTCAGGAAGGATGAAATACCTTTCCAGTTACTCCTGTTAAACCCCACCTCAATAAAAATCACAACTTGGAACATTAGAGGACTACGGAGTAGAAGAAAACAGAGGAATCGAGGTAACAGGATCAAAGAGGAAAAACCTAACATGGTATTCATACAGGAAACAAAATGCTCAGTGGAGAAGATTAGAGAAAAACGTAGCAGATGGTTAAATACATATGAATACCTTGAAGTGAAGGCAAATAAATCTTCTGGTGGCATTCTCACTCTATGGGATCCATAGAAATTTGTTGTGATTGATGTGGAGGCTTCCAGACATCACCTTTATTTGATTTTCCAGCCGGTGGGTGATAGGCAATGTTACATGATCACCAATATTTATGGTCCTCAGCAAATGGAGGACAAACTTCGACTCCTCACAACACTTGAGGATATGAAGAAAAGATACCCAGCTCTACCTTGGATTCTAGGAGGTGATTTTAACATGAAAAAATCACTCTCGGAGAAGAAAGGAGGTACTAGAACACTTGGTAGGGATTTAGTTGCCTTCCAGAACTTCATCACCAATATGAAATTGGTTGATATGGAAACCATCAATGGAATCTTCACTTGGAATAAAAAAATGGGCGGCCCTACCCAAGTAGCCTCAAAATTAGACAGATTTTCTATTTTAGAAGAACTTCTTCTCATGGGAAGTAGCCTGAATGCACTCATCCTACCTTTTGGAGGTTTAGACCACTGGCCTATTCATTGGAAGCTTCTCTATTTGGTAAACCAAGGAACTCCCCCTTCAGGTTTGAGAACGCTTGGCTCACACATTCAAATTTCCTCATAGACATTGAAATATGGTGGAAGGAAGAACTACACCTTCATGGTACAAAGATGTTCCTTCTACAAAGCAGGCTCAAACACATTAAAGGCATACTCAAAGAGTGGAATAAAAAGGAATTTGGCAATATCTTCAAAGCTAAAGGAGATGTGGAAAAGAAAATAAAGGAAATAAACCAAATTCTTATCACAGAAGGCTATATAGATGAAAGGAAAGAGATGGCAAAGTCACTCTAGCATGATTGGGAAAACAAATGTCTACAGGAGGAAATATTCTGGAGACTGAAATATAGAGTACAATGGATTAAGGAAGGGGAGAGAAACACCAAATTATTTCACAGATCCACCATAGCTCACATAAACAACAATAGAATTGTGAAACCTACAGATCAGCATGGAATAGAAAGAAACACTCATGAAGAGATGGAAGAGGTTCTAGTCCAGCATTTTCAGAGAATTGCTGAGGAAACCTCATAAGATAGATATCAGTTTACAAAAAGATTTACTCAATAGTAAAATAGGATATTCTGGAGGTAGTGGAAGACTCTTGAAGATTTAAGACAATCTTGAAGGCGCTCAATGAATCTTTCATAGCCTTAATCCCCAAATAGGAAAAGGCCACCTCTCCAGACAGATTTAGACCTATAGCATTATGCAATGTGGTGTACAAAATAATATCCAAAGTAATTGCCAACCAACTCAAACCACTCCTCCCTACCCTAGTGTTAGAGGAGAAAATGGGCTATGTGGAAGGAAGACAAATTCTTAATAACATAATTCAAGCACATTAAGTGGTTCATTCACTCAGTACCAATAAACAAGTAGGGATGATAATTCAGCTGGACATAGCAAAGGCATATGACAAACTTAACTGCTCATACATAAGAGCAATACTAAAAGCCTATGGCTTTGATCACAATTTGATTAAGTGGGTCATGGCGCTAGTTACCACTGTCAGCTGTTCAATTCTTCTCAATGGCTCTCCCTCCAAAACCTTCAAGCCTACTAGAGGTCTCAGGCAAGGTGATTCTCTTTCTCCTTACCTTTTCATTCTAATTATGGAAGGGTTAGGGAGAGAAATCAGAGCTGCTAAGGAGGAAGGGAGAATTTAGGGTCTGAGACTCACTCAAGGTGGGGACATGGTGACACATCAGCAATTTGTAGATGATACTATGCTTCAAGGCACACCCACAGTCAAGGAAGCCAGAGAATTTAAGTAGATTCTGAGTGAGTTTGCCATGGCAACACACACAGAGGTAAGTCTCACTAAATCAAAGATTTTCTTTTTCAATACAGATATTTCGTTTCAAAGAAACATTTCCAAAATTTTTGGCTTTCAAAGAGAGTCATTGCCCGCGAAGTACCCAGGATTTCCCCTCACTGACAAACCGTTACACAAGGAAATTTGGGAGCCTGTTCTAAATAAGTTAAAAGATTAGATTAGAAAATGGACAAATAGAGCCCTAAATCTAGTAGGGAGGCTAATTCTAACTAAGGCTATCCTCCAAAGTATCCCTATCTATATGATATTAGTCGTTCTGGCACCAACTAGTGTAATTACTAATATAAGAAACATTTAAAGAGACTTTCTCTGGGGGAAAGGTGAAGAAAAGAATATATGGGCCCTAGTGGCATGGGACAGGGTATGCAAACCAAAATCCCATGGTGGCTTGGGTCTTCATGACTCGAGAATTCTTAATAGAGTTCTAGGAGCCAAAATCTGGTGGAGATGGCTAAAGGAAATTCAAGCCCCCTAGGCAAAACTATGGAAGCAAAAGTATGCAAGAGATTGGCAGGAGAAGAACCTCATAAGAATGACAGGACAAGTAAAAGGTTCTTCAATTTGGAATAAGACATGGGAGAACAAGGCCCTAGTCCAAAATCATAGTTTCTGGGAGATCAGAAATGGAAATCTGGCCTGGTTCTAGGAGGATAATTGGCAACAGGAGGACAATCTCAGCAGTGAAGAATTAGCAGCCATTCACACAGATACCATCAACAAAGGATTAAGGAGGGTAAGGGACTATTCGGATCACTCAAGGAATAATGGGAAATGGAGAATATGGAAACTTCCAGATTATAGTGAAATGGGCATGATGCATACTCAAGCTATAGCCCTTAACAGTCTTTTGGAAAGGAGGCAAATCTTAACCTCAACCTTGGAAGATCAATTAAGATGGGGAAAGAATAGGACAAGTCTCTTCACCCTTAAGGAGGCCAAAAAGATAGACACAGGGCTTAACTATCCAAACATTGATAAGACATGGAAAGAACTCTGGGATAATCCTCATTGGATGAAGGTCAAACTGTTCAAGTGGCTGGTTCAACAAGGCAAGATTCTGACTTGGGATAACCTAAGGAAAAGAGGCTTTGTTGGCCCCTCAAGATATCACCTATGTGGACAACAGGAAGAAACCACTAATCATCTCCTGAATAGATGCTCATTCACCACAATACTTTGGAACTGGGTTGGTGATGTCTTTGAGTAGACAGACGGAAATGTAAATGACATCATTGCTACATTGATAAACTGGCAAAAATTTTTTCAGATAATGAGATAATAACCTCCGCCTGGGTGCTGACCTAAGGGTTCTTAATCTGGAATGTTTCGAAGGAGCGAAACAATAAGATTTTCAAGGATAAGGTGAGCTCGGTGAGCAGCATTCTAAAGCTAATGCTTAAGCAACTCAAAGAGTCTGTTCATATCCTGGGAGGTGTTGATACCAAAAAACTCATAATACAAAGAGAGGCCAAGATCCTGGAAAAGTTAAAGCTCAAGGTTCATCTCCCTCAGTGTTCTATGCAGATCAACAAGAATACCTCAGCTGAAAAAGCTTCCTGGAAACCCCCTTCTCATGGTTTTTTAAAATTTAACATTGATAAGGCCTCTAAAGAATATTCGGGTGAAGTAGGTTATGGAGGGGTCATGAGGGATGAGGAAGGAAAAATTATGGTCATCTTCCAAAGTTATATAGGAAAACCAAAAATATGGCTAAGCTCATGGCAATGGAACTATGCTTGGAAATATTGCTCAAGTACAACATTCACAATGTCATCATTGAGGCTGACTCGGAATTAGTCATTAATTCAGTGAAGAGGGTTAATGCTAGCGTTGCACCTGAGAAAATCTCAAGACATTGGCAGCTTCTGCAAGTCTACTAAAGAATCCAATCACACCTAAGAGTGCTAAGAACTCTTAGGTTGGTGCATGTCCGCAGGGAAGCCAACAAAGTTGTGGACTGGCTTGCCAATGAGGGGGTTCAAAACAAGCATATCGACTTGTGCTATTGGTGGGAGGAGGTAACGGATGATAGGATGAAGGAGGAATGCTCATCCTGGGCCCTCAGTGACAAACAGTAGTTTCAGTAAAATTCAAGAGACAGTATTTTAGTTCATGTCAACGATGAATAAGTTCACTTCAGATAGTTTATCAGAGGATATGCAATGTTGGTTCTCTAAGGGTGCTTATAGAAACAAAGGTAGAAATCGAGACAGAAGATATTTGCTCACAGGAGAAGGGATTCCATGTGAGATGAACGCCACAGAGCACCAACTCCACTCATATGGCATTCCATGCAGGAGGCCACCCTTCCGGCCAGGTCTTCCTCGTATAATGTAGGGGAGGTCAAAGGAAGAGATTACCGGGGTCAAAAACTGCTCGAGATATACCACATACTTCGGGCACCCTCTGAGGTTTTCTTGGATGACAAGTGATGCCATTTAGCTAGCCAGTGACGCGTGGAGGGGGATGAACAGTGTTTACCGCCTTCATCGTTGGGTAATACACGAGCAGATGTGTGGTCTGATTTGTATTGTGGTTGTCAGATCCAGAGGAGGAAGATCTACAACC
Source organism: Pinus tabuliformis (assembly GCA_031772625.1). Lineage (NCBI taxonomy): Eukaryota > Viridiplantae > Streptophyta > Pinopsida > Pinales > Pinaceae > Pinus > Pinus tabuliformis. The sequence goes on along the minus strand of CM062806.1, from coordinate 880,404,858 downwards.
ACCTTTTGGCATGCAAGTTGGTGGGCCCAAAAGGACAAAAATACTAATGGTTTACCACCTTCGTCGGGCACCATCTAAACCGAAGTCGGTTTTTATCAAAAGCTAGCAATTCCACTCAGGATGCAACATGTGGTGGAGGATCAGAAAATAAAATCGCCTTCATCGTGCGATATCTAGCGGGCTTTTAAGCCACACGATATGGACACTAGCTGTTGGATCAGAAGTAAATGATCAACGGTCAGCATTGATTGTGTACCTTGAGGTTCTTTTCTGCGGGCTTTGCCTCTGCGCGGGTTGATTTTTGACCGCCGAATCGCTAGGAGATAGTTCTTCGGTGGGTTTTTGGGAGCAGACTTTCAATCCACTTGCCCGCAAGAGTTCTAGGGCAGTCTCGACATTGTTTCTATTTGATTTTTGGAGGTTTTTTTGGGTACTTTGAGTAATTTCATTCTCCCTTTGTGGGAGTCTGCGCCTTTGTGATTTCACTCTCCCTTTGTGGGAGTTTGTTGTAACCTGTGTAAATCATTTTTTTTAACCTAAGTTAATAGAAGGACCATCTCTTACTTTAGCAAAAAAAAGATGTTGTAGAGATGACTTCAGTGATAAGGTTGTAATGATCTAATTGAAAAAATGATGAAGCAGTAGTGATGCTAATCTCAACAGCAATGAAGAAGAGGATTGATTTCTTGGTCATGGATTGGAATAGTAGTTCAAGGGTCATGGTCTTGGTATTCATCAATTGGAATCTCTATGCGAATAATTTTGTGTAAGTCTTCCTCTCCAAGAGGGAGAGGTTTTGGCCCTTGCAGAATGCCAACATCTTGTGTTCTTGTATGTTTGCTTTGGTAGTTATTTGATGAACTAAAGAAGATACACTCTAATAATAATAAGTGAAGATCGACATAAGAATGAAATTGAAAAACACCTCACAAATAGTTATCATGCTAAGAAGAAACTCATTAATTACACTAGCACTAGATTCTTCAACATGGTATCAGAGCTAAGGTGTTGAAGTCAAAGGAAGGGTAGCAAAAGAGACATACAAGGATTAATCTTCAAGAAGGACATCATTAAGGGAGTTTTGAGGTCTAAAATGGGCCTCCTAAGGAAATTATAAAATAATAGTGGAAATAATAAAATAATATTCGCTGGCATCATCAAATTTTGGAGGTAGAAAAGGAAAAACTATTTTTTCAACTCGTATTTTCAACTTATCTCCCTATGGGTTTACTCAAATTTCAAGCGGAAACACTCATTGGATTCACAATTTGATTAATCAATCAAGAATACCCATTTTTCATACTTTTGATGGATTGTGTTACAGGAAAAATGAGAAATACATGAAAAACGTGATTACAGCCACGTTTTTTCATGTATTTCTCTTTTTTCGTGTAGCAGGGTCCATCGAAAGTATGCCACATGGGTACTCTTTCAATGAGGAATTAAATTTTTCATCCAATGAGTAACCCCGCTTGAAATTTGAGTAAAACCTTAGGGACATAAGTTGAAAATACAGGTTGAAAAAGTAGTTTCATCATTTTTGTAGGTTTTAACCCTGTACAAAAATTACCTGCATACGAATTCTAAAACATAGAAAATAAACAATGCGAGAGCATAACACATAAAATGCATATACACAGAGATTTTCCCCTAGATCCTAAAATATGGACTACCAGCTTGATTTTTCATTATGTTCCTTTCAATTTCATAATACATATTTATACATGTCGAAGCATCCAATACCATGGACCGAAAAACCATCGCGTCCAATACCATGGACCAAAAACCATCGCGTCCAAAAAACATGTGCGAAAATCATGCACAAACCATAGGTGGGTCCACCCAACCTAACATAGGGTCCAAAACCAAAACTTTTAGGGGCGCTGCCCCAGACCCCATAAAGTGGGGTTACAGGTACACCTCAAACCCCCCGTGAACCCCCCCGCTACACAATTGACATAATGAAGGGGGCCTCCACCCCCCCTCTAACCCCCTGGTTAACTATGTGGGTTGGTCGTGGAAAGAATATAACACAACCCAACAATTTTATTATTTTTTAATCTTTTTACTTTTTTACTCAAAAAATGGTGAATCATCCCCCATGGTTGACATCATCATCTTGAATCCTATTGGTTCTTATAAAGTTTATTTTGGTTGTACATTTTCCTTAGGAGGCCCATTTTAGACCTCAAAATTCCCCTAATGGAAACAAGTTTAAGGGTTTTGTCAATATTAAAGGATCAAGTCTACAACAAGTAATACAACGGAAAGGTAACTCTACATCAAGAACTTGTGTCTCCACATCACCATCATCAAAATACCACCAAGACTCATCAATATATCTACAAAGCTATGAAACTCAAAGGACCTCAAAATGAAGATCTTATCATCTTGGAAAGGATTGAATCAGTCCCGACCTACCCTACAAATGAAGGCAAGAAGGCACTATCATCTTCAAGGTTATAATCAAGAAAGGATTATCTCCTTATCCGAGAAGAAGACCATACAAGGAAGCATAAAATCATCCTCATCAAAAGGGAGAAACCTTTTCTACTGAAAGGCTTTCTCACTTGAAAGAAGATCATCCAAGAAGAAGCTCTCATACATCTTCTTCATCAACATGATCTAGGTGAAGATATCATCTTCACATGACAAGTATATTTTCATTCTATAATCAAGTTTGGTTAAATAATTTCATGATTGTAAGTAGATCTATAGGTTAAATGGTTCATCAAGATTCCTTACGTGAAGAAGGAGGATAGTTATAGTCCTCTAAGAATCTGAAGTCATTAAAAGGTCTCATTTGAATTTATGGAAAGGGATACTTATAAGATCCCCTCATATAGAAATATTGGATACATCAAAGAAAATGTATAAGAAAAAAATCACTCTCTGAAGGTGCAATGAGGAAGGTCACATCAAATCTGATCTACATGAAATTGAAGGGTGTCAAAGGATGTATAATATCTTCATAAGGTCCCACCTACAAAGATCTAGGAAGGAAGATAACCATCATTGATCTATAATGCACTAAAAGATAATCAAGGTAACAAATATCCATGGGATAAGAAAGTTACCTCATTCAAAAACTTATGGTCTCTATGCTAAATAGAGAAAGACAAGTTGATGGTAGGGGTATTGAAGGTTAAAGGACTAAAATATGTGAAGAAAGCAAAGGCAAGTTTGGTCCTCAAGCAAGACAAAATAATTATATCTAAGATTCAATGCTATGGAAATTTTATAGAAAGAAGCTCATATCAATGGAAAGATAGAGGAAGCTAAAGAAAGGAAGTTGAAGAAAGGAAGCAAGGAAAGAGGGAGTAACAAATCTCTCCTATGAGTAAGATGTTATTCCTTACAAAAGGTTCCTATCATAAGCTTTTGCTATAATATATGATAACGATCATAAGATGCATCATGGCATCATGGAAGCATTAGAAGCAAGAGCTCGTGATATCACCATGGGAATCATGAAAGACAAAATCCATGACAGACAAAACATGAAGGATATAGCTCTCGGGAACCTTAGTGGACATTGAAGGAAAGGAAGAAGTCATCTAGGACACGACTCATCATACATCAAGTCAAAAAGGAAATTTTTTTCCAGTTGGGGATATAAAAGATCCTCAAAATTCTCTGATGGAATCCTCATCGTAGGGTTCACTAATGTAGAGAGGAATAAATTATTTCAATAGGAACTCCAACTTATGGAATCCATGATATGATGATGTGATGTCATGAAGCAGATCAAGGGATTGAATATCTTTTCAATCAAGGAAGCTGCTAGAAGAAACCTCGATGACATGAAGATTAAATAATGCATGTATTCTTATGTTTAATATTATAATGTCATGTCATATGGTTGTAGGTAACATGGATCATTTATTCTATCTTGAGAAGCATAATCAAGAGAAAAATATATCATCCTCTAAAAGGATGCAGGAAGGCATAAGTCACACTAGATGAAATCAACACAATATGTCCTCATATGAAGTATGAGATGGTTGACAACAATTAAGAAACTATGATTTAAAGGTCCAGGGAATAGAATGTGTAAGGAAGGAAGAGATCACGATATATGCAACCATGATGAAGGCAATCGGCATCCAAAAGAATATTTTACTAGGAAATCTCCCAGAAAGATATGAAGACTCTGATTAAAGTATGAAAAATATGAAGACCCTTGACAATGGATATATTTGGGAGATGTGTCAATATGTGTGCAGGATGTTGATACCTACAAGAAGATGTCATGATGAAGAGGCATATCGTAAGGTATGATTTGATTTAATATGATGTTTTGATTTCTTGAATAATATAGATAATGCAAGGCTAGTCAAACAAGAGTTGTAAATGCAAGCACAACTATCATTCATGTGATGGATGGAAGAAGCATGATGAGAAATAAGTAGTCCTATAAAAAAGGTTACAGATATGAATAAGGCCACTTTACATGAAGAAAGGAATGACATGATGAACTAAGGAGGAAAGTGATCGATGGTCATTTCCCTACAAGGAAGAAGCTCAAATTATTTTCATGACAATAAGGAGAGAAGTTGATCAGGAAGATGAATGACCCATGAAGAATAATTTGTTGATCTATAGAAGAGTCCCTAGCTAAGAGGGAGCTCTGATAGGTCCCTGATCAAGAGGGAGCTTGGATTGGATCACCCCTGATTAAAAAGGATTGACAGTTATGTTTTTCTATTTCATGAGTCATGCACTAGACTAGGACTAATAGCTGTAAGTCTAGGTGAAGGCCATGAAGAGAAATGTAAACACATGATATCCTCCCTAGTTGAGAAGGAGATATAAACACAACATTCTTGTCTTAATTTTGGAAGAAAGAATGGAGGATTGGGTAATCATCTGGCATCCGATGCTCTTTGAGGATGTGTAGGGCAGCCAATACAAGAGTAAGCAAGAAGACCGATATTCCTTGAGGGTTGGGAACCTAAGATAAGAATAGTCATAGAAGGTCATACTCAGTGAACACCCAGGTGGGTATGTACCTTGAGAGATAATGATGAAGGAGTCTATAGCCAATGGTCTCGCCAACATTGTGCTTTGATCTAATGATAGATAAAGTTGTCATTCAAGGCCTCTCTATGGAAACAATGTTGGTTACTATGATGCTATACAGATGAGTTACCAATTCAATTCTTCTTATGAGAAATTATTCACATTGAGAATGACCAAGTACCATCATGGATACCTCCCTAGTTAAGAGGGAGTGTTGAATAAAGTGTAACTAGGTTTGGTCTTCATGACATTGTAATTATGATTTTTGTAAAATTTTATTATTCCTTGCTGCACGGGTATCATCAGAAAGAGGTTTATTTATTTAGTGGCTCCCATTGAGAGCCTTAGGATGTCAAAGAGTCAATGTCATGTATAGAAAAGTCTAAACAACCCTCCAAGATAAGCACAAGAAGAAGTCTGCAATCAAAATGATGAAAAGAATACTCAAGTCAGCCAACAAAATGACATAAATAATAGTCATGTCAGCTCAAATGAAGTGACACACTATTTCACACTCATGTCAGCTCATTTATGGAGGCATAACCACTATAAATACCCCACTGACCTTCACAGAAAGTATAGACATAATCTTGGACTAGTCTGCAACTTTGGATGGTACAAGAAGTGTAGGAGGGAAGAATCTTGATGATAGTTTCAGTGATAAATTTAGACACCTCCCTGAACTCTCGGACAAGTAACTTAGTGCAGGAACCTCAGATGAAGACAGAGTTAAAATATTTCAGTTAGAGAAGGACGCTAAGGTTCTCAGATGGGTATTACAGAGGTATATACTATCTCACAGTCTCAACATAAGTATAATAAGGATGTCAATACTATGTCTCATCATATATACTGTAAACACAATCACAGTGATTTTTAGTCTTAGTATATTCACAAAGAATAAGATCTCAGTGATCATACAGTCTTGACATATCTTCTAGATACAATCATGATCCCAGTCACAATCATGGTCTAGGCAATAAAGATCTTGATGGTAGTGCAGAAAGGTGCAATAATGATGGAACAATAATAATAATGATGTTGTAGATATGACTTCGGTGAGAAGGTTGCAATGATCTAAGTGAAATAATGATGAAGCGATAGTGATGATGATCTCAAAAAAGAATGAAGAAGAGGATTGATATCTTGGTCTTGGAGTGGCACAATAGTTCAAGGTCCATGGTCTTGGTATTCATCAATTGGAATCTCTATAAGAAGAATTTTGTGTGGGTTTTTCTCTCCAAGAGGGGGAGGTTTTAGCCTTGGAAGAATGCCAACATCTTGTGTTCTTGTCTCTTTGTTTTGGTAGATATTTTGATGTACTAAAGAAGACACACTCTAATAATAATAAGTGAAGATCAGAATAAGAAGAAAATTGAAAAACATCTCACAAATATTTATCATGATGGGAACAATCTCATTAATTACACTAGCCCTAGATTATTCAACAGTATAAGGCTAAACATGGTATGCATCATCATGACAACAGTGTTCAAGGTGAGAATAATTTGTCATTGTTTAATTTTCCTTTGATTGGATACTGAGGAGGAAATGTGTTTGTTTCTTCAAGGATAGCTTGTTGTTCTGCATATTCTAGGAAATTGCAGCAAGATGGTATCTATGACAGCAAGACAAGGACTCCAAAATCAGGGAAAATGATGCATTTTCATGAAGAGTTCAAATTGTTAAATTCAAGAAAATTCTAGTGGGTTGAGACTAGAAGGGTGAGGGATTTGTACCCTCATTTTGTCATTGATAAAGAGCTTTTGGTTGTTAAAAATCTTCCAATGGGGAGGAGTGATCTGGTGGATAAAAAATATGCTCAAAAATGAAATTGTGTAAAAGGGCTCAAGATTGGAATGACTGGATAGACCTCGATGATCTGAATCCAATGCAAGTCATTTCATTCAAAATAGATGTCATATGCTCCCAGAAATGAGTTATGCTCATTTTGGGAAACAAATGAAATTTCAAAAAGGCAGTTTGCATGATTGCCCAGTCAACAGTCCGTACAACTGATTGGTCTTGCTGAGATGGCATGTTGACTCGACTCTGTTGGTTAATGGTGGATCGACATGTGGCAGTTGCCTAGGTGTTGGTGTGGCACGATTTGATTAGTTATAGGTGGACCATTGAGAGAGTGCCACGTGGCCCTATTAGAGGCGGCCACGTGGCCTCCTTAGGGTGGCCAAAATTTTGTTAATGGTCGAACTGGACACCCAGAGGTTCAAAACTGCAACTTCCAAGCGAGCAACCAATGCCTTTCACCAATGTGCCATACTAAGGTTACTTAATATATGGTGCATATAAATTATATTTAAAATGGTATGTTAGCACAATGGAGTTTGAAGGGGGGCCAACCTAAGGCCATGTGGCCACAATAAAACTAGGAGCACAGAAATACCAGGGGCCGGCTCGAGCAACCAACCCACCATCCCTTGCAGACTCCATGTGATCACCAGCGCACATCAGAAGGGGGCTAGGAATTAGGCCCAAAATTTTTGGCACCTAAGGCAGTCATATGGCTACCACTTGACCAAGTTTTTAGGGACTGGGGGCTTAATGGCACCCTTAGTCGTCCTAAAAATTCACTTGCTGAGCGGGAATAGTGCGAGGTTTAGTGCGTCGTTTCCATGTTCTAGGCACACGAGCCAACTTTCGGCCGATCGTAGGATGGTTAGCAACAAAAGTTAGGAAAAGGAGGAAAGAGGCATAACTCAATCACTTTTTGGACAAATGAGGAGAAAAAATAGTCAAAATAGGGGTTTTTTACTGTTCTAGAGCCATTGGAGCTATTCGATTTGCATTTGGAGCACTATAACGTGATGCAAACACTAATGTTTGGAGCATAATGAAATATGCCCAACATTGGAATCTAGACCAGGAGATGTAGCCTACGGGGGTTGAAATGCTTTATCATTTGTTGTCTTATGTTTGTTTTTACGGTATTTTTATTTTTAGTATTTGTTGCATAACTAATTTTAAAGGCATGTTATATTTTAAGTATTTGACATAATTGTTTTAAGATTCCATAAAGATTTCACATGTAAATTGACATAAACCCTCAAGCATTTCACTTGCAAATTGTTAAGAAATCTTCAGGTTTCACATACAGATCAAGCAGCCACCGGGTTATGAGGTTCAAGGCTAAGAAGATAAATTGTAGAGGTTGAAGAAGGCTCTTTATGGGCTTAAACAAGCACCACATGCATGGTACAACATGATAGATGCATACTTGTTGGATAATGGCTTTGAAAAATGTGATGGTGAGCCTACTCTTTACATCAAATAGAGTGAAAATAAGCTTCTTATTGTATTTATACATGTAGATGACTTGATTTTCACTGGCAGTGATGATCTCCTCATTATTGATTTCAAAGAAGACATGAAAATTGAGTTCAAAATGACATATTTGGTTTTGTTAGGATATTTCTTGGGCATAGAAGTTAAGCAAACACAAAATGGGATCTTTATTTCTCAAGAAAAGTATATCTCAAATATTTTGAAGAGGTTTAATATGAAATAAAACAAAGCTGTGACAACTCCAACTGTTATGGGGTTCAAATTAAGAAACAATTATTGTAACAATGAGCGACAATGTAACAAGAATGTCAATCTGACATTATGCAAAAGTATCATTGGAAGCTTGATGTATTTAACAACAACTAGACCTTATATAATGTATGTAGTGAGCTTGGTGCCAATATTTATGGAGACACCAAAGGAGAGACATTGCCAAGCAACCAAAAGAATATTAAGGTATGTCAAAGGGATGAAAGAATATGGTATTTTGTACACTGCAGCAAGTGATTTCAAGCTGGTTGGTTTCACTGACAGTGATTGGGTAGCAAGTGTTGATGGTAGAAAGAGAACTCATGCTATGTATTTCACATGAGTTTGGGAGCCATTTCATGGGATTCCAAAAGGCAGCCAATAGTGTCACTTCCAATGGTAGATTCTGAATATGTCTCTACAACAGCAACAACATGTCAAGTAGTTTGGATGAGAAGAATGTTGAAATGTTTATGGCAGAAACAAGAAGGAGCGACAACAAATCTGCAATTTCTTTGTCTAAAAATTATGTTTTCCATAAAAGGAGAAAACACATTGAAACTAAGTATCATTTCAATAGAGAGTTGATTAATAGTGGAGAAAATGTTTTACAACATTGCAAGTCACAGGGGAAAATCACAGACATTTTCACAAAGCCACTAGAAAGAGATAATTTTGTCCATCTGAGATATTGTTTAGGTATGGTGAATATTGGCAGTTTTCATTAAAGGGGGAGTGTTGAAAAATTACTCTCAATCACCGCATTAAATGACTGACAGTAGCCAATGTCAGAAAGTACGCACGCAGATCAATGACGTCTAAACTTCAGTTCCCTTAGGGGCGTATAAATTTGATGGATTTCTTCAGGGTGATGCATTTCTGCTCCATTCCTATGGCAATTCTGTTTTAGTTAATGAATTTGGATTCGCAAGCCTAGAGCATGGAGCTACGTATTTATCAGTATGATATATATATCTATATATATATATATATATATAAATATATATATCTATATATATATATATATATATATATATATATATATATATATATATATATATATATATATATATAGATATAGATATATATATATTCTCCTTCTGTTTCTATATGTAGTATCATCATGTGGTCAAATATTTTTGAAAACATTAATTGCAAAAGAGTAGTTGAATATCACTTTTTATGTGTGTGTGTTTGCTTTATATTTTTCTAGATATGAAATCTCTAAATATCAATAGTTTCAAACTATTCCTAATAATGAATTGTTACTGCTAGTTCCTTTGTAGCCCCAATCTATCTTGGCTTAACTACTATAGCTCAAGATTTGATATGTTGCACCTATGTTTTTTATGACTTTTTTGCAATGGATGGTAGGATCAAGGTCATAGTACTATTGATTGTGTGCTTTTAATACTTCCCTACTATTCAACTATTATTTTGTTATTACAAAATGGCCCACATGTTCATGTGATATATGCAAGTGTACATACATAATTCATTAATGGAAGGTTAAGTAATAGAAGGTTAAGTCTTAGGTTATTCTGAAGAGTAGTCCATTCATTATAGAATGAAAGAAGGAAATATGGCCATGTTTGTGTCCTTGCCAGAATTAGGACATCCTAATTTCCAAGCATTGTTGTCGCTTGCAACCATGGATAAAATTTCACTAATAAAGTAACTATTAAATGTGGTAAACTGCCTATATTATATGGTGATTTTCCTATCAAATATGACTAAAATTTATGGAAAACATAAACCTTCTTGAGTGAAATTTAGGTTAAAATTCCCAAACAGTTATCAAATAACTTATTTTTTATTTAACATATCAATTTGCAAAGTATAGGAATATTATTTTCAATAAATCCTTGATGTGTGGTTCTAAAGATTTTGTAAGATGGTCTTAGGGTTCTATTATGCAATTAAAAATTTACTTGTGCATTTCTTAACTTGAATAAGTTTTAATGGTATAAGTTCTATTTTTTTGGAATTTGAATTTTGTTTTTACAATATAGTCTTGGATAGAACAATAAAACTTTGAATAAGAGCAAATTGTATTGGAACAAATATATTCCTTTGGAACAGATTATATAATTTTTTGGAGTAAATTATATTGATTGGTTTTTGAATTAATTGTATAGTTATATATAATAAATTAATTGTATAGTTATATAAATTTTATTATGTAGTTTATTTTCTCATTTTCAGTATTAAAATTAAAGAGAAGTATTTTTTTTTAAATAATGAAATGTTATCATCAAAATTATACAAAATTCTATATATTCTATTTTTTTAAACGATAAATTCTATATATATATATATATATATATATATATATATATATATATATATATATTTATTTTTTTTAAATGATGAATTTCATAATTAATTTACACTCTTAATTCCACTCATTATTATTATATTTACACCTTTCATATTTTTATAAATTTTTTTTGTAATTTAACATTATAAATTAAATTTTGTTATTTTATTATTATTTAAAATTCTTTATATACCAAATAAATAATTAATTCAAATCTTATTCTATAATAAGATTTTTTTAGATACTCCTATAAAAATAAACTCATTATTCACCTCTCATCGTGCCACTGCTATCAGAAACCAACGTGTTTTGTGTTTCTTTCCATACTGCATTATCCAATATTATTTTGACATTATCTTTGTTTTTATTTTGATTGAACTCTTATCTTTGTTGTCTTAAATTAAAAATGCAAGAGCGTTCATTGCATATACCCAGAAGCATAGTGCTTAGTAACCTTTCATATGAGAAGGTCGTTGTTGGTTCCTAGAAAAATGACAAATTTTAAAATGAATTTTTTTCAACGCTTGTATTTGCATCAACTAAACCACTCAAACATGTGAGAGTGAAGAATTTCAAATATATGTAAATGGAAATGGATTCAAATCATAAATTTTTTATTTAATATTTATTAAAAATAGCTAAACCAAAATAAATATATATATAAATTTATTTTTGAGACAAGTTTTTGGTGATAATCACATTAAAAATTATTTTTAAACATGTTTTGAATGAGCGAGTATGATTCAAAGTCAGAATAAGATGAAGAACCAAATCCATCTCTCTATTTAACTTGTTGTCATGATCTAGTTCTTCATCATGTCCTGATGATAAACCACACTTATTGATTCGAAAAATGTCGACAAATGAATTTTAATGTGATTATCGCTGAAAACTAGTCTCAAAAAACTTGATATAGATCAGAAAAACCTTAATTCAATTATAAATTTATTTAATTATTATATAGTTATTTTAAAAATTAAAACACCTGTATTTATATCAACTAAACAACTAAAACATCTAAGAATGAAGAATTTCAAATATAATTAAATGGAAATTGATTCAGATCATAAATTTTTTATTTAATATTTATTAAAAATAGTTAAAAAAAAAATTTAATATGAATTTATTTAATTATTATATAGTTATTTTAAAAAATAAAACCATTTATTTATATTTTCTAAATATTTATTGTTGATTCTAAAATTTTGTTTAACCTTATGAAAATGAAATAAATTTGAATAAATCTATACTTTACATAAAATAAAAAATAAAAAATTTGGACATTATCTATACCATAAGATATTATTATTTTCTAAACTTTAACACTATATTGAATTTAGTATTTTTAATTTAATTTAACTATATTTAAACTAAGTAGCAAGTACTATTTTGTTTTATTCAATATTTCTATCCACCTATTTTATTTATATTTTCATTTAGTCTTACTCATACAAATACACTTAATAATAAAAAATTTAAAATTTATTTATATATTTAAAAATAATTTTAATAAAAAAAAATTACAACAAAATACTAATAATAATAATAATAATAATATTTAAGCTTCTTCAATTTAATAATAATAATAATAATAATAATAATAATAATAATAAAATAATAAATATTATAATATTTTCAATTCTCCAAGAAAATTCATTTATGAATTAAATATAAATTTTGAGTTTGATCATAATATAGTAGAAGCTAATTAAATTATAACTTTATTTTATACTATTATTATTGATTAAAAAAAATTGATATATGTCAAACTTTAATATATTTAAAAAAACATGGAATGGAACAAGTTTCTTAACCATGGAGATTCATCACACCTTGTCATAGATATTCAATATATGTAAATGGGTTTTATTACAATAGCATGGCTTATCAATAACACATGCCCAAAAAATTATAACTCATTTCATATTACACTAGTTTATATGATATTTTTTAATTACTAAATTTTATTAAAACCATTGAAAATCCATATTTATTTAAGAAATAAATTTCAACTTTTAATTTGTATATACTATTAAGAATATTATAAAATATGCACCGTTGCGAGGTCAAAGCCTGACCTTGGACTTTCCTAAAAAAATATGCTCATCTAAATTAACCCTCTCTGAGGCCTCAAAGACATTTAAACTATCAAACTCTTGGGTATAAATAACTTATGGTTGGGATTTTTTTTGAGCTTTATTTCACACAAAACAAAGATTTGAGAACCTCCTTATAATCACTTTGTTGACCATAAATACACTATACACTATGAATCTGATGCCAAAAACTCTTTTGGTTGCATTCATAAATGTGGCTTCAAATTAAGCAGGGGCTAACCCAAAAAATAAATCTTTTGGTTAGGAATTCGAAATTTTCTTTCCTCACTTTCAGATATGCTAGTGAGTTTAATAGAAGAAAAAAGAAGAAGAAAGAAGTTATTTTAATGTCCACGAGGCTAAAGATAGCTTATGGAACAAATTGCTTCTTCATCTGCTTGATGTATTCGGCCTTTTTTCTGTGAAGCTTCAAAATAAATGCTCCAAGCTTCTCGAAAAACCCCTCGCTAAATAGATTATCCCAAGAGGTAGCTGGCAACATATCTACATTTATCCCAAGATCTAGCTGCCAGCATATCTGTTGATCCGGATTTAAACAAGAATGCAACAAATGACAGAGATAACCATAACCACAAAGATGCAGCAGAAATAATATTTCATTTCATTAATGTAAAATACTGAAATATGCTTACAAACAAAAATGGAAATAAACCAAATAGGGCGATGGTAGCTTATCTCTAAGAAGAGATGTGGCGGCTACATGCCTCTGAACTGTGTTACAATGATGCTCGAAGGCCTATTTATTGTTGAGAAACAATGGAAAACCCTCAACATCCAAAAACCTAACCCTAGAAGATGAAACGCCAAACTGTGGGCCCAGTTTGGGTAAATTGGTACATCAACTTCCCGGGGTCGTAACTTTGGCATACAATCTCTGTTTGACATGCACAATATCTCGTTAGAAAGATTTATCCGAGAATTACAATTTTGGGAAGAGCAACATTGGTTCATGGGAGACCCATGTTGCTCCCAGTTTTCCCAAAAAACGTCGTTTAGGGCCTCAAAACGGCTCCGGAAGTTCAGGACTCGAAAAGTAGTAAACTGTGCTACAATTAAGGAAATTGAAAAGCGGAAAGAACAATGGTGAGGGTCCAAGTGGACTTGGCGGGTGGCCACCAATATCCACCTGGATCATCTACATAACTTTCCCTATTGTCTTTAAAGGCCTCACATTCTAAAATGAAATGTTTTTCTATTTCCACTTTTCCGAAAGAACAAAAGATGCATACTCTTTCCTCCCACACTTCCTTTGGCCTTTTCCAGTGCCCTGTTTCACAATGGAGTTGATGAGAATTAGTTATTAACTAAGCAATAAAAATTTTGGCTCTCCAAGAGATATTGGCCTCTATGTATACTTTTGGTTGATGACTATGAGTGAGATTAAACATTTCAATATAGTAGTTTTTCTTTCTTCTTAGCTCCTTATCCCAAGTACAATTGTGGTACTTTTCTGTAACAAAAGATTTTATCTTTTTGCTATTTATGGGACACACATTCAAGCAAATACCACATTTACTAAACCGTTTGTTATTTTGTTGCATTCAAGTTTTTTTGCTCTCTCCTTATAATCACTCTGTTGACCATAAATCCACTGTGAATTTGATGCCAAAAACTCTTTTGGTTGCGTTCATAAATATGGCTTCAACTTAAGCAGAATTTAATCGAGAAAATAAATCTTTTGATTAGGAATTCGAAATTTCCTTTCCTCACTTTCTTTTTTTTCTAAGTTTAATCTATTAATATGATACAAAAAAGGAATTACAGTGAGACTCGGCCTCAGAGGAACTGAGCATCATTCATCACACAGTCAGAATAACTATCTTTGACTGCCCCAACAAAGGGGAAACCAGTCCAAAAAAATATGAGTTCAAAAATAACCCACACAGGGGTAACCAGTTTGATCACAGCATAACAGAAACAGTTTAACCATATCATAATCCTAACCAGAAGACACAAAAGACTGAACAGAAACTGAACCATCAGCAAGACAAAACGTCCACTTGGCAAACTCGACATCTGGCAATCAGTTGTCTGGGGCTGGTTCTTCCACAATCGGACATGCGTACTTGTCCGAATCATCATCCTCATCTGAAGCGCCACGTCCATGTGCTGGATGGTCTCCCTCAATGCTGCAAGCTCCTACACGCATTCCTGACGTGTCTCCTCGACGACTACCAGATGCCTGCGTGTAACTGAGCTTGCCCTCCTCAACATGCTGACTGCCAGCCACTGCTTTACCATGCAAGGTGGCTCGACCTTCATCAGCTTTCCGATCACCAGTGTTGCCCCGGCTCCTACTGCTTGGTTCTGCTCTGTTTGCCTCCTCAGTGTGTTCAGCCAGAGGAGCTGGCGGCTCAATTTCTTCCGTGAAGGTAATTGAGATAGTGGCGACGATTACTGGGCGGTTCAGGGAGCTGCGAAATCGAAACTGCGTGGTATGAGGAGCAGGGTGCATAGGAAGGGGAAAGTTTGCAGTGTGGACCACTGCATTTCCACGACCTGTGCCATGAAGCCAAGCTCTGCCTCTGCCACTTCGGGTGTCTGGGTAACGCCCCGCAAAACTAAGCGGGTTGGGGTTATCGGCTGAGGAGGCAGGGGAAACCAAATCGGGGCTGGGCATTGCAGGTGAGCGAGAGCTTCCGCCTCTTGTGCCCCCTCTTCTACTTCGCATACAGTGGCAGACCATGATGGGAATGGAAACAGGGGAAGAAGCAGCGGGGATGGTGGAGGAATTGACAGAGGAGTGGTGCGGGGAAATTACATAGGAGTTGTGGACATGAGCAAGATTGCAGAGGCGGGTGTGGGAGTGGTGGAATCCATTACCCAGATCGATGCAGCTTAACAACCAGCATCGACTACCTGTGACGGTGCACTCATTTGGCTCTCCTGCCTGCGGAGGACAAGCACAGTGAATCAGGGGGGGAGGAATAACTGAGAAATTCGCAGGCTCCATTGTTATGTGTGAATTGGTTCTGCCTCGGCCTTTGCATTCATTAAATGGCTCCTGCAAGGTGCCTTGAATGCAATTCAGAGTGGCATGGGGGAAGTTGCAGGGGGCCATGTGGCCAACCCGTCTGCCGCCTTGCCGTCTTGTCATGTTAATGCCTGGGATGAACACCCGCATCCGGGTGCATTTCTTCTTCCTGTACCATTTCAATCTGCACCAATTCATTGTATTCCTATAGCTAAAGAGTAGTGGCCATAGTATTAAGTGTGCCTGCATGAAAAGTCCTTCCACTATCTACCCCAATGTTAGCAAGAAGGTCTGCTACTTTGTTTCCATCCCTACGAGAATTTTTAAGATTTACAGCTCTGTGGGTTGAGAGTCAGTGTTCAATGAGCTCAAGTCGCTCTGCCAGTCTCCAACTTCTTCCAACCTTGTTTGAGCGCGTCCCTTATAGGATCTGATTAACCATGTTGATGAGAATATGGGAATCCCCTTCAATTATAAGTGGGAAGAAATCATGGAGTTGTGCAAGGAGAAGCCCCTGCCACAGCCCTTCTAATTCTGCCGAGTTATTTGTATCCCAACCAATTGAGCCTAAATAAGTTAGAAGCGGAATGCCCTTGTGATCTCTGAAGACTCCTCCATATCCTGCTTTGCCTGGATTACCTTTAGACGCCCCGTCAAAGTTGAGTTGTATCATGTGCTGGGGAGGAGGCGTCCATCTGTCTGTTGTCATTCCTTGTGAGGAAGTTTTACCCTGATTTACTTGTGTATGATCCCATTGAAGGTTCCAGTTTGCCCAGATAGTATGTTCCTGAGGAATAGAGGGATAATCTTCTTCAGACAAGGCTTGAAGCATCAAGTTTTCTCGAAGGTTTTGACCTATATTATTCCATAGGACTTCTGAAGGGGAGGATTGGTCCTTGAAGATGTGATGATTCCTTTCTTTCCAAACATTCCACATGAGGAATCCTGGGATAAGTTTCCATAGTGCATTTAACAGTTTTCTTTTGTAAGGATTGTTTGCCCAAGTGTGTATAGTGTTAGAGATATCCTCCTTAACTCGTCCGTCTTTTTGGCATCTAAAGCTAACTTTTTCCCATAGTCCATTTGCCAATGGGTAGGAATTTATTAGGTGCTCAGTGGTTTCTTCCGCCATTTTGCAATTGGGACACATAGAAGGCCCATGAAAGCTTCTTTTCCGTAGGTTGTCCCAAGTGAGAATTTTATTTTGGCATAGCAGCCAGAGGAAAGTGGAGACTTTTGGCCAAATGGTGGGGGCCCAAACTTTGTTCCATAGTGGGTCTTTGACTATTTGATTTCTTATTGTTAAAGTTTAAGCTTATTTCGTAGAGAAGGTTCCTTTTGCTTCATAACCCCATCTGATTTTATCTCTCTTATCAGAGTAGCGAATTTTCCTATTTGAAAGCTCTGTTTCCAGACTGTCCTTGATGAGCTGAGTGCCTTTCCTGATGATGTGATCCGAGTTTATCCATTGCCTGTATCCTTGAGCATGGGTAGGCTTCTAGTATTGATTTACCTTTGCCATTAGTTGCCCTTCCCAATCTTGTATTTGTTGATGTTCTACTAGGTCCTTCAACTTGGGTCTTTGCTGCCAAGAATCTTCCCAAAACCAGGCATTGTTACCACTCCTAATTTCCCAGAAGCTATGCTGTTGAATTAAATCCTTGTGTTGTTTAGCTGCATTCCAGATAAGAGAACTTGATTCTACTTTTGTGAGTCTGATTAAATCATCAACTGGTCGGTTATTGGCATATTTCGCTGTCCAAAGGATAGCCCAGGGAGTATGTGGCTCCGAGATCCATTTCCACCAAATGCGAGCTCCCATGACTGCATTACTATGTTGAGGATCACGAAGCCCAGTACCTCCATATATTTTTGGGAGGCACACTGTGTCCCATTTTACCAGGGCCCATTTTCTCTTTTGGCTTGTGTTTCCCCATAAGAAAGTTCTTTGAAGATTTCTAATTTCTTTGAGGACCCATTTTGGAGCTGCCATAACTGAAAAAAGGTAGAGCGGCATGGATTGCAGCACGGCTTTGATTAGGACTAGATGGCTAGCCATGTTTAGTGCATGGTAAGTCCAGGAAGAGAGACGGGCTTCTAATTTTTCCAATAGTAATTTCCAGGATGAGTGCTTTAAAGTAGAGTCCATCATGGGAGCTCCCAGGTATTTGGAGGGAAGAGCAGCTATTGAAAAACCCAGGATTTGAGCGATTGAGGCTTTGGTTGTAGCAGGGGTATGAAAGAAAAATATCTGGGATTTGGTCTTGTTAATGCAAGCCCCATAGGCATCCGAAAATTCAGACAAAATGGTTTTTTAGTTTGAGAGCTTGCTAGACTGAGGGATGGCCAAACAGCATATTATCATCCATGAATTGTTGGTGGGTGAAGACCGGGGTTTTGGGAAAATAAAGACCTCTTAGATGCTGGGAATGAAGCGCTTCTTTGATGCATCTGCCTAGTCCTTCCACCATTATAATGAAAAGAAAGGGGGAGAGGGGATCTCCTTTCCAGATGCCTCTAAAGGGGTGAAAGGGAGAGGAAGGGATCCCATTGATCAGAATGGAGAAGAAGGAAGAGGAAATAATACTCATAACCCATCTGACCCAGGGGGGGAGAAGCTGAAGGCTATCAACATTTTGTGAATATAATTCTAGCTTAAACTATCAAAAGCTTTGGAAAGATCAATTTTTAGGAGCATACCTGCCTTTTGAATTGCTTTAAGGAGTGTATAATCTCATGAGTGAGAATGATTCCATCCGCGATTTGCCTTCCTTCCACATAGCCTGATTGCTCGAGTGATATGAGTAGAGGGAGCAGAGGTTTTAGTTTGGAAGCACTTACTTTGGATATGATTTTGTATATGACATTAGATAGGGAAATGGGCCTGAATTTGTCCAGAGTCTGAGAGTGATCTTCCTTGGGGATGAGAGCTATAAAGGTTGCATTCAGAGAGGGAAGCAGCCATCTATTAGTTCGGGATTCCTCCACGACATTCCAGACCTCGTCTTTGATAAGATTCCAAAATCTATGGAATAAAGTGGAAGTAAAACCATCGGGGCTAGGTGCTTTTCCTTCTTTGAGATGTCGCATGGCACTCTCCACTTCCTGTAAAGATATTGGCCTGAGAAGGAGCTGATTGTGTTCCTCAGTGATGATCTTAGGGATATTCTTGGTTATTTTCTCAATAGCCTGCAGTCTATCTATCTGAGGTTCCTGGTGTACCTTCTTAAAATGAGTAATGAACTCTTGTTCAATGTCCTCATGTTTTTCCAACCGATCCCCCTGCGGATTCTGAATATTAGTGATGTTGTTATGCATTCTTCTTTTGATAGTAGTGCGATGGAAGAACTTTGTGTTTCTTTTGCCCTCTTTAAGCCATCTGATTCTTGACTTTTGCTTCCAAAGTATTTCTTCTTGCTTTGCTCTTTCAGATAGTTGTGTTTGCAAGTGTTTTTCCAGCTCTGAGGTTTCTTCAGACCATCCTTCCTTGATGATTCTTTGTTGTAGTCATTTCATTTCTTGATCTAGACTACGTTGTGCTTGGAAGATATTACCAAAGGTATTCTGATTCCATTGTTTAATGTTGTTCTTGAGATTTTTGAGTTTTTGCTGGAATTGATACATTTTTGTACCATCCAGAGGTTTGAAATTTTTCCAAACCGCCTGAATCAGATTGTTAAAATCTGGGTGCAGCATCCAGAAAGCCTCGAAGTGGAAAGGCCTGCGAGTGGCATTACCCGGCCTCTACCATCGAAGCTTGATAGGCCAATGATCTGAACCTATGATTGGTAAGATCGACGTTGTGAAATCCCCACCTAGATGGATTGCATTATCTGATAGCAGGAACTAATCCAAGCGTGAAGTGATTTGATGTGCTCTAGCTCGTTTGTTATTCCATGTGTATACACCATTGTTGGATGACATATCTATGAGATAGTTATCTTGGATGAAATTTTTGAAGTGAATGCTTTCATTGTCCAATTTGGCCTTGCCCCCTCTTTTTTCTTCCAACCTTGTTATCATATTGAAGTCTCCTCTTGTGATCTAGATTGGATATGTTCTTTTAGAGTTGATCAAAGCTAAGGTATTCAGTATGTCTATCTTATTCATTTCTTCCTAGGGGAAGTAGACATTGGTTAGATGACCATGTACATTTTTCCCTGTAATATGGAAGGTGGCTTGTATAAAATGCTTACTTGCATGAATATTATCAAGTGTGATAGCTCGTTCATCCCAGATTATTGCTAGTCCTCCTGATGCACCAAAAGCATCCACTGTTGCCACTTTGCTGCCTAGCCACACTTTTGCAAGTGTCTGGTCCAGTATTGTAGAGTTACATTTGGTTTCTTGTATGAAAAAAATTTGGGGTTTCTCCATTTGAATCATGTTTTTTATCAGTCTGTATTTTCTAGGGCTGTTTAGCCCTTTGATATTCCATGAGATGAGCTTCATGGTGCACTGCTTGGAAGGGTTGTAATACTTTGTAAGCTTGGAATATCTTCTCGATTCTACTAGCATTTCCCCAATGTGGATGGTTCTCTGTAGATCAGTTTTCCTGCCTCTTTTTTTATTGTCTTTAGTAGTAATTTTACCATCCCATTGACTCCGAGGTTGGATGCCTAAAGATCTTTGCTACTGTGCTCTGGAGAGGATGACTTCTAAGCTTTCCAGTTGCCTCTCTGGGATTTTGTCGTATTCTTTTTTCTTACAAGCTTGCTCTAATCCCAGTATATCCAGATCTCCAATGTCGAAACTCTCCGGCTCCTCTTCCATGTGCTGGGTCTCACTTTGTTCTGCTACTGTTTCTGCTACAGTCATGGTTTCCTGTTGCATATTGTCAACCTCCATACCTTGAATATTCCATTTTGGTAAGAGACTGGGGACGACAGAGGTAGGATCTGTGGATTGTACAGATTTTTGGGTAATCTTAGAGTTCGAAGGGGTGGAATGAGGAGTCATCTTAGGGATGTCCTTTGATTGGTCAGGGATTTCAAAGGTGTTCAGTTCCATCTGATTCAGGGTCTCAAAGTTGTTGCTTGTGGAAGGCATTGAGGTGTTGGCTATAGGCTTTTTAAGGCTAGAAGAGGGTTTCTTGTGATTCTTTTTACGGTTGGTGACCTTGGTAAAGCCATTCAAGTTAGATTTATTCGCATTGGAGGGGTTCGAGGCTTTCAGTTTGAAGGGAAGTCTCGAAAGAGATGACCGAGGGCATGGCATTTCCTGCAATGGAATGGAACATGATCATAATCTATTGATTGTATCCATTCAAAATCATCATGGTAAAGACTTACTACGTCCGGGAGAGCTTTGCTGAGATGCATGTAAACACAAATTCGGGCATAGTAGGTATATCACCTGAGTTTCGTCTCCTCTGCAATTTTAGTGAACTCCCCTAAGCCATTCCC
Source organism: Pinus tabuliformis (assembly GCA_031772625.1). NCBI lineage: Eukaryota > Viridiplantae > Streptophyta > Pinopsida > Pinales > Pinaceae > Pinus > Pinus tabuliformis. Next base: position 880,383,468 of record CM062806.1, on the reverse strand, counting down.
GATATCTTGCGGCGAGTCTTCATCCCAATACTCCAAAGGGAGGGAATAAAGGTGAATCCATAATGGTGCCCAGCTTAAATCCTCTTTGTCCAGATTGAATCGTTCAATCCAATCTCTTAGATATAAACCTGCTGCATTGAAAAAATATAGTCCTCCATCGAGGACTCTGTTTCGATCTTCTATACAGTTGAAAATTGCTATAAAGAAGCCTTTAGGCCCCAGCTGCAAGGTAATGTGCCCTTTTGGTTTCCATTTGGTTGCTATCTAGCCATGCAATGCTTTCTCTATGGGCCAGAAGCCTATAAATTTTCCAATCAGTGCATGATCCTTCATGTACTGGATTTGATTGTTGATTCGATGGCTTGGGAGCTCAATCTTTGGTCTTTCAGCTGCTACGGGCTTACATGTGGCCGACGTCATCTTGGGCGCTTCATTCTTGTTCGTATTTTCTAGCAAAGTGTTTGGAACTTGTCCAGCATCGGCCTGGTGTTTTGTCCTGACATCTTCAGCTACATTGGGGGGAGGCACCCTATCCTCCCCCTGAGGGGAATCCATTACTTGTGAACTGTGTTGTGCCTTTGTCGTGTAGCGTTGTATCTTTACTGCTGAGCAAAGACAGGAAAACATGGTCTATGCAGGTCTACCATTCACAGGTCTGACTCAAACCCTAGTCATCCATGATGGCCGGACGGAGCCGAAAATCCTAATTGTCTTCACTATTGATTTGACAACTCCCTTTCCTCACTTTCAGATATGCTAGTCAGTTTAATTAAATTAGTACCAACATTTTTAATAAAACTTATAGAATTCATTTATGACAGACGTTAGTATCAATTTTTTAGTAAATGAGCTACATCCATAGGGTTTTCATCTAACTTTACTTATTATTAGTCCCTGCCATAGGCACGACAGGGACTATAGTAATCGAAAATGTGAAGTTAATATTAGTTTTAGCTGATTACTATGACGAATAACTAGTTAATATCATGAACAACCAAATTTTTTTAACAAGAATTTGTTTGATAGTCTTATTTGGCCTCTTCCAGAGGTGAGAGGCTAAAAAGATAGGTTATATTCATCTTTTCCCTTCACATTTGGAAATTTTGACTTGGAATTTGAAAAGAGTAAACTAATATTAACATTACTTGGAAACATTAAATTTTATAATGAATGAAGAGTCTCTTATTACCTAAACCAAGATGCTAACCTACTCTGAGCTAAGCTGCTCTAGTAGCAAACTACTCTGACAGCAAACTAATTGTTTGGCAACAAACTACTCTGACAACAAACTAATTGTCCTAGTGTCAGAATGGACTTGCTTCACTTCAAGGTCAGGGATTACGGGAGAGCCATTTGTTGAAATTTTGCATGGCATTACCCACTTGTCTTCACTTTGAAAGACTATATAGCCAGCGAACTTCAAAACACTATATCGTTGTTTGCAAAGATTGTTTTCCTTCATTAGATTTTTCCAATGAATTGCTTCTATCTCTATGTGTGCTTTCGATGCTGCTTAGTGTGTGCTTTCGATGTTGCTTACTTTGTAGTTCGATGTTGATTACTCTATAGTTCGGGATCTTGATATTGAGAGCCAGTATAACTAACAACGAAGAAGGAAGCATCATCGGTAAAGGTAGCACCATGACCTGGTGAAGTTTTGGCACCTAAAGAAGAACGTTTTGTTGAATATCAACTAGTCCGGATGATGTCTCACAAGCCTTTTGCGATTTCAATTTTGCTAGTTTTTGTGTAAGAGGGGATATTTCCTTCTCTATCTCCTTAATTCCCAAATAAATGCAATCATTTTTCAGCAGTGATAAGAAAGAGGTTAACTATGTATTTAATATAAATTTATTGTGGTTTCATTCATTTTCCTATGATACCCATCACCATAGAGCTCCCTCAGTGGTTGACAGGAATTTTTTTAACTTCTGTTGTTTGTGCCCTATCAATAGGAACTTCAAAATGAGTATTCCATTTGTTTTAGATTACCCTTTCCATGAAGCGTTATGCTTTGATGACAAGACCATTTTCATACACTGAATTTGTGCCATTGGATGTTGCATTTCCAAATTGGAAAGAAACTACATTGAAACTATAAGCAGTCATTACCTAAAAAAGGTGAGTTGAAATAAACCTGAAATGAACTTACATAAATGAAAATTCTAATATAAATTTATTGGAAAGTCATTTTACTCTTACACTCTTCTCAGTATGCTGGAATTAACATTATCTATGCATTTTACAAAAATATAGTTCTATATTTCTTTGTTTGCTTTGGGATAAAAAAATATTGATAACATGACTTGTTGAATTGAGGCTTCTGTGATCCATAATATTAATACGTAGAGCTTCGGCATAAATCACATAAAGAGAGACATTTGTCGATGTGTTTCGAACCAGCAAGTGTGGCTCATCGTCAAGACAAGTTGCGTTTCGAACTTGTCCTGACGATGAGCCACACTTGCTGGTTCGAAACGCGTCGACAAATGTCTCTCTTTATGTAATTTACGCCAAAGATCTATGTATTAACATGACTTGTTCCAAGAATTATTAGATTCATAGCCATATTTTCATTCCCAATTCTATCATTAGTATAGATACCATTTGAGGTTATCAACAATCAAAGCATATTACTTCACATACAAGAGAAGCTCCAGCCAGACTTACGGCTTCTGATGACAATGCTCAATGTTCAAAGACACCACACAATGAGAATACCTCCACCTAGAAACCGACAAAGACGGCTAGTGAAACATCCTCAGTGCCATGGAATATCTATCAGTGTCTCCCCAGGTAGCAAACATGTCGAGGTATGAGTTTAAATATTCAAGAACCGATGATTTTATCCAATTTATGAGAACACACAATCACTAGTTGATTCTTGGGCTTATGGAACTTAGAAAAGGACTTGATATTATGGATCAATGCTCACTAGAAAACCAAAAAGGTACCCAATATTATGGATCAATGCTCACTAGAAAACCAAAAAGGTACCCAATTGAACTTGATGATGTAGAATTTGAATCAATAAAACTCACATTGATACCATGTTTGTTCTACTTATTCATTTAAGGCTATAATTCACAGAGATGAAAATACCTTGATTTCCAATGCGTGGTGTTTTCTCTCCAGAAACGCACATGGAATTGTTGCTTCTATTTACATATAAAATTCAAAAATTAAAGTTCTTAGTATTGTCCAAAACATTTTGGGGCCAAACTAAAAAATTAAGAATAGATATAAATAAAACATCACATTATAGTCCATACATTGCAGAGATTTTAAGAAAACATTAAAGAAAAAAATAATGTTCAGGTTTATAAGAGACTGAAATATAACTCTATCATCTTTTGAATTTGCAGGTTGAATGTTCAAATCTTGTAACCCACATGTCAGTCTTCTCTCCTCGATGGCATTTGCATCTTTACATACATCATTTTCACCTTTACCTACATTTCACCCTTGTAAAGGTGTGATCCAACCTTCCTAGCTATCTCACCTGGAATACTATTTAGTGATCTCTGAGCTATGTATGGACATATGAGGGCAAACCTCATCCATGGTGCATCACTTATCCTTGAGGCAATTTTCTGACTATGCCTTTGTGTCATATAATTCAGATTCTGGACTCTGTGTCATATAATTCAGACTCTTGGTAACTATAGGCCAGGTATGTAGTAATATTTCTACCTAGCTATATATAGTTGAGAACCTGAAACTTGCTCTAAACCTGAAGTGCCATGATTCCAGTTGTGAATTGCGAGTGGATGGGTCTTCTCTGGAATCCAACTAGATTTTATTATTTATGAAACATGCCCTTTTAGAGTTTTTTTCTATGACAACCCAGATGGGAATCATTCAGGCTACCAGGCTTATTATGGGCTACTCGACTGTGTACCCATTCCACATTGAGGTAGGAACATATAAGCGCTTCATTCACCCAGATCTCAATTGTGATTTGTAGAGCTCTGCCTCCTCCTTGTCGAAGGCCTCAATTTTCCTTTTCCCCTTGAGGGCATGACAAACAAGAGTTGCTATGATGTGAAGGGTAGATATGAGATCAACAACAAAGCCACTTTACCAACTTCGGAGGGGAAGGAGGAAAGCTCGCATCCCTTTCCAAAGCCCCATTGTAGAAGCATCCGTAGCAATGGTGGAGTTCTGTGTTTATGGACACCGAGACCCGAACATATCTCAAAGTTATAAAACAAGAACAAATAAGTGCTCCATTCACCCAGATATCAATTGTGATTTGTAGTTCTTTGCCTCCTCCTTGTCCAGGTCTATCTAATGCCTTAGCTTTGGTCCCCCCTTCCCTCCTTACTTTCATGGTCGGCGTCAAATCCCCCCATTATTAATCCAAGTAATTCTCGAGCGTGTTTTATCTATTGCTAAAGTCAGTCAAGGCACGTGGCTTGCATGCAAGCGATGCGTGTTAGCTATATCAAGTTGCTACATGGTCTTTTCTGCTTCACCATAGGGCCATCTTCGAAAGCTAAAGCGTGTAAGCACATAGTTTCTCCTAAGGCGCCTCATGAGATAGGGACTTGTTGCGTTAGCCACCACCCTTGTTTAAACATACCCTTGTTTAAACATAGAGTAAGCATGTATTAGCATTATTGCCCAAAAAGTTCCAAAAGTATAATTTAAACATTTATGACCACTTTTAGCATTAAAAATACTATGAATGAACGACATTCATGACCCTTAGCTTAGCATCTAACTTTACTAATTTAAATGGTATCGTTTGTACATATTCTGCGTAGAACATGTAATACGAAAAGAATCGACAACCATTCTCTTCCATTCTTTAAGTAAATTAGGAGATCTATTTTTATCTAAGTTACACTATCTTATTTATATTTTTTATACGTTAGTTAATTGTGTTATTTATATTTTATATTTTCTCTGGTTGTGTTATATTTTATATTTGACTTAGTTGGGTTATTTATATTTTATATATTTGCAGTTGTTATTTGTTTATATGTTTTATTTGTTTATATCTTTATAGGTTTATATATATCTTAACTTATTTGTTTATATATATGTTTTAAATTTACATTTGATTATAGTTAAATGAATTGTGGAATTTATAAAAGTGTGAGAACAAAATATTAAGTAAAATATATTATAATAATAGGTCTTTTTAATATTTATTTTTATTTTTATAATAATATATTTAGTTTAGAAAAATATTGAAAAGATAATATTATAATAATGTATTTTTTTTAATGTTCACTTTATCTTCACTCTTACTCTCTTAGTGTAAAGGTTAAAGAATTATAGAATATATGAGAGTGATATACATTATTATGATATGTTTTTATCTATATTTCCCTCACCACCGTTCTCATTACTATATATTAACATATTGGTGGAGGAAAATATTGGGCAAAATATATTTGGGAGTGGTGATGAGAAATATAGTCTAAAATATGTGTAGGGGAAGGGGAAGGGTAATATTTGAGATTTTATTTTCAAGATATATTTGAAAGTGATAGCTAAAATATTTGGCATTTTATCTTCCCATCACTATCCTAAAACATAGCTTTTTCTCAATATTTCCCTCCATCTCCACCCTCAATTATAATTTTCTCAATATTTTTCATCACTCGAACTCTAAAATATATTGAAGTGGGAATTGAGATTGAGAGAGATATTGAGCAAACATTCTAGGAGTGAGTTCGGGGCAGTGGTGGGAAAAATATTTTATATAAAGGAAATGATGAAAGTGAGAGTGGATGAAAATATTGGTCAAAAACATATCATTTTAAATTTTTTTATTTAATATTTATATCCACCTCCACTCTCATATGTAATAATGAATTTTATTAATAATTTCACTTAATTTCCGCTTTGTACTTAATAATGAAAAATATTAAATTTATTTATATATTTAAAAACATAATTTTAATCATTAACCCACTGGGTCGAAAAACAGGGTTTTGAGCTCTGCAACTTGATCGAGTTTTGACATTGGCGCCAAGTTTTTCATTAGGGTTCCATGGCGGGACACGCAGGGGGGAGCGTCGCTCCCTCCTACAGTCAAGCAGTCACAGAGGGAGGCAAGGAAGCAGGAGGAAAGTATTTCAAAAAACCGTTGGAAAAGATTTTAGAAGCAAGAGGCAAGGAAACAGTGGGAAGAAACGAAATCCAAGATCGGGAAGGAAAGCAACAGGAAACAAGTAAAGACAAGGACAAGGGAGGTAGTAGCATGAAAATGCCTCCCATGAAAACTACAGGAGTTTACAAACCCAAATCAAGCATCATCCCCCGGGTCATATTAAGTGATCTGGCGATTCAAGTGCATAGGGAGCACATGAAAGAACATGCGATCATTTGCAAGTTCATGGGGTTATGGCCAACGGAGAGGGAATTATACATCTGGATCAGGAGTCATTGGAAGCCAAAGGGAGAAATACATTTACGTCTAGGTTCCAAGGGCTTCTTCACGGTGGTGTTCGCGAGCCTAAGGACAAAGATAGAGTATTTGAAGGGGTGCCTTACTTCTATGCTATGACAGGACTCTACATGCGGCCATGGATGATGAATTTTGTTCTGGAACATGAGACATATACATCAGTACCGGTTTGGATTAGATTATACTCACTACCCCTGGACTACTGGCAATCAGAATCCTTGAAAACCATAGGCAACAAGTCGGGGCATTTTCATAAGATATCAGAGGAAACTCTAAAAGGTAAATATACCTCCTTCGCCCGAATATGTGTGTAAATGGATCTATCTGGAGCTCTTCTGGAAGCAGTAATTTTAGAGGTATATGATGAAGAATGGGTGCAAACGGTGGACTATGAGCACATACCATTCAGATGCCGCAAATGTCATGAACACGTCCACCTATTCAAAGACTACCCAACAATCAATATGGAAGGCAATGGAAAAAACTCCGTGGACAAAGATCATGAGGGTTTTACCAAGGTTGGGGGCAAAGGGAAAGGGGGTAAACGATCACATAAGAAGACTAGTGAAGACAAACAGACGAAACACAATAGTTTCAAAATCCTAGAGGAAGTGGAGGAGAGCGTGGAGACTGTCCAGGACACGGAGAACACACTTAAGGAGCAAGACATGGAAGTTGAAATGGAGGACATCCTAGCAAATAACCAGCAGACGAAGGAAATGCAAAGCAACATGGAGCTTAGCAAGGACCAGGAGATGAATCCAAGTGAGGCAGGAATGGAGGACCAAGAACTACAGGAGATTCTAGACAGGGAAAATCTAGATCTAGATCATTTTCTGGAACAAGGAAAGAATAAAGGAGTGGAATCATTGCCAAAATAAGATTATGATTGAGTCCAATAACTTTATTTATGGAGGGCATAATCGAAGGGAATCGGTCTCAAAAGAAACCATGAAAGCCAGGAGCAAAGTGGGGTCAGAATGATGGAGAAACCACAAACACAATCTCTAAAGAACCCGGGGAGGAAAAGAGGACGAAAAAGACAGAATGAACTGCTAAATGAATGTGGGAAACTACTGATTAACTCAGGTAAGATGAAAGATCTTACCAGCTATTCCTTTACCAACCTTTCTTAATGAAGCTCACAACCTGGAATATTAGAGGTTTAGGCAGTAGAAGGAAACAGAGGAATCTAAGTAACAGAATAAAAGAAGAAAAACCAGACATGGTCTTTATTCAGGAAACCAAATGCTCAACGGAAAAAATAAGAGAAATTCACAATAAGTGGTTAATCAAGTATGAGTATTTAGAAGTTAAATCCAATAACTCTGCAGGTGGGATTCTCACGCTGTGGAATCCATAGAAATTTGGAATCCTAGATCCTGAAGTGTCCAGGAACTATCTTTCTTTGGTGTGTAATCCTTTAGGTGACAAAGAGACTTACATGATAACAAATGTTTATGGACCTCAACAGCAAGCAGATAAACTCAAGCTTCTTGCCTCCCTGGAAGGTCTCAAAGCATGACATCCCAATATTCCTTGGATAGTTGCAGGTGATTTCAATATGATAAGATCTCTTTCAGAAAAAAAGGAGGGACCAGACAGCTAGGCAGAGATTCTAAAGCTTTCTAGGATTTCATCATGAACATGGGACTAGCAAATACAGAGACAATAAATGGAACCTTCACTTGGAACAACAAAAGGGGAGGGGCATCCCAAGTGGCGTCAAAACTTGATAGATTTATTGTTTCTAAGGATCTCCTCCTAACAGGACCAGCCATCACAGCATCCATTCTGCCCTTTGGAGGTTCGGATCATTGGCCAGTTTAGCTAGAAGCTACCTTTATGGGAACTCCGAGAAATAGGCCTTTAACATTCGACAATTTCTAGCTTTTGCACCCCAATTTTACCAGCAACATTAACAAATGGTGGAAGGAGGATTTGAACATTTAGGATACTAAGATGTACATGCTTCAGCAAAGACTGAAATACATTAAATTCAAACTCAAGAATTGGAACAAAAGAGGAATTTGGAGATATCATCAAGGCTAGAATTGAAACTGAGCAAAAACTCTAGGAAGTCAATCAGATCAATATCTCAGAGGGCTTCAATGAGGAAAGGCAAAAACTAACTAACACTTTGCAAGGACAATGGGAGGATCATTGCCTACAAGAGGAATCTTTCTGGAGAAAGAAATCCAGGATTCAATGGGATAAAGAGGGAGAAAGAAATACCAAGTTCTTCCACAAATCCACTATGGCCCACAAGGCGCATAATAGAATCAAAAAAATTAAGGATTCTCAGGGTATTGAACTGGGCTCTCACAAGGATATGGAATCGAACCTAGTTCAACACTTTTTTAACATTGCAAAGGAGCCTATGGAGGATAGATATAGGTACATTTCTCATTTCACACAATACATTCCCAAGTTGGTCACCAAATAGGAAAACCATAATCTCAACCGACCGGTCTCGGAAGAGGAGGTCAGTGAGGTTATCAAGGAAATGCAAAGTGAAAAAGCACCAGGACCGAATGGTTTCAATGTTGATTTCTTCAAAGCCTACTGGAATACAGTCAAACAGGATATCCTTGAGGTTGTGGAAGACTCAAGAAGAAATAAAAAGGTTCTGAAAGAACTTAATGCTTCTTTCATAGCTTTAATCCCCAAAAAAGAAAATGCTATGACTCCGGATGGATTCAAGCCCATAGCCTTATGTAATGTGGTGTATAAAATCATCTCCAAAGTGATAGCCAATAGACTCAAGCCCCTACTACCTACCCTCATCTCGGAAGAGCAAACAGGCTATGTGGAGGGCAGACAAATTCTCAACAACATCATCCAAGCATATGAGGTGGTACACTCATGCAAAAGCAACAAGCTGGCAGGGATGATAATTCAGTTGGACCTTGCGAAAGCCTATGATAAACTCAGCTGGTCTTATATAGGAGCTATTCTAAAAGCCTATGGATTTGACCAAAACTGGATAAGATGGGTTATGGCACTAGTCACCATGACCATCTTTTTCATTCTGCTCAATGGATCTCCTTCAAAAAATTTCACACCTTCCAGAGGGCTCAGGCAAGGAGATCCACTCTCACCTTTCCTCTTTGTCCTCATGATGGAAGGGCTAGGTAGGGCAATCAAAATGGCAAATGTTGAAGGTCGAATTCAGGGGATCAGGCTCACCCCGGATGGAGAGGCTAACACTCATCAAAAATTTGTGGATGATACTATGTTGGAGGTCATACCAACATTTAGAGAGGCAAGGGAAATCAAAGAAATCTTGGACGACTTTGCTATGGCCGCAGGTACAGAGGTGAGCCAAAACAAGTCCAAAGTTTTTTCTTTAACACTAATATTGCTATTCAGAGAAACATTACCAGGATTCTTGGTTTTCAAAGGGAACAACTGCCTTCCAAATATCTTGACATTCCTCTTACTGATAACCCTCTAAGCAAGAAAATATGGGAACCTATTTTGAATAATCTTCAGGACAAAATCGGTAAATGGACTTACAGAGCTCTAAACTTAGCAGGGTGAATTGTGCTCACTCAGGCGGTATTGCATGCCATTCCCATCTTCATGTTTGCAGCCATCCCTGCTCCTCAAGGTATCAAGCAGCAGATAAGGAACATTCAAAGGGAATTTCTGTGGGGTATAGGGGAAGAAAATAAAAAGTGGTCTTTAGTTGTATGGGACAAGCTTTGCAAGCCTAAAAGCCATGGTGGCTTGGGGCTGCATGATCCGGAGACTCTAAGTAAAGCTTCGGGAGCTAAACTGTGGTGGTGATGGATTAAGGAGCCAAATGCCCCATGGTCCAAGATTTGGAAACAAAAGTACACCAAATACTGGCAGGAAAAGGATCACATCAGAATGTCAGGACAAATTAGGGGGTCACATAGTTGGAACCTTGCTTGGGAGAAAAAAAGCACTATTCAACAACACTACTTCTGGGAAATTCGAGCAGGGGACCGGGCTCATTTCTGGGAGGATAGTTGGCAACAGGAACCCATCTTAAATAGGAATGACTGGGTAGCTCTCAAGAGAGACACAGACATCAAAGATCTCTTCTTAGTACAAGATTTCTAGGACCAGGGAAGTAATAATGGAAAATGGAGGAAATGGAAGGATCTAAATTATAGTAATGAAATTCCTTTGAAGGATATGGTAGATGCTCTCACCATGGAATTAGAGTAGAGACGGATTATGGTCTCATCCTCACCCGACCAATTAAGATGGGGGAAGAATAATGAAGGAAACTTTAACCTCAAAGAGGCAAAAAAGGCAATAACAGGTTTTAACTTTGTCAATACTAATATAGTCTAGAAGAAGCTTTGGCAAACCTCTCACTCGATGAAAATAAAGCTATTTATCTGGTTAGTGTACAAAAGTAAGATACTAACTTGGGAAAGCCTCCTTAAGAAAGGCTTCATAGGACCTTCCAAATGTCACCTCTGCGGCTCACATGAGGAAACGATTGAGCACCTGCTCAACCTCTGCCCTTTTTCTGCCACGGTATGGAACTAGGTGGCCTCAAGCTTTTGAAAAACTGACAGGGACAATCTCAGTATCTTCAACACTTTGAAAATCTGGAGGAATAACTTCTCAGAGAATGAAATCATCAACAAAGCTTGGATGCTAGTTCTAGGCTTTATCATTTGGAATGTTTAGAAAGAATGCAACAGGAGAATCTTCAGAAACAAATCCAACGAGCCATAGCACATAATCAATCAGATCATGAACCAGCTCAAAGAAATGGTCAAAAGCCTTTTAAGTTCAATTCCCACTAACCCTCCTTTGCCTCAAGAGGAGATCATTCTTCTCAATTTGGGTCTACAATCCATAATTCCTCAAGGAACTCATAAGGAAGTAAGAACAATAAGCTCAGGGGCTAGCAGTTGGTAGCCCCCTCCATAGGGCTTCCTCAAAGTAAACATTGATGGAGCTTCTAAGGGTAATCCATGGGAAGTAGGCTTTGGGGGTGCTATGTGAGATTAACAGGGGCATATAAAATTTATCTTCCATGGCCACTTGGAAAAGGGCACCAATAACATGGCTAAACTTCTGGCCTTGGAACAATGCTTGGAGATCATGGTGGAAGCTAATCTACAGAATGTTATAATTGAAGCAGATTCAAAACTGACCATCAGAGCAGCCAAGAGGATTCACAATGGAACTTCACTGGATAAAGTGTCGAAGCACTGGAAGCTTATGCAGATTTTTCATCGCATACACTCTCATCTACAAACTCTTAAAACGATAAGATTTGTTAATGTCAGATGGAAGGAAAACATACTTGCGGATCGATTGGCCAATGAAGGGGTGGTCAATAAGAACAGGGATTCTCGGCATGCTTGGGAACAAGTACCTGTAGGTAAACTGAGAGAAGAGTGTCTATGCCTGGCAACCAATGATTGGGATCTGTGGTTGAACAGAACTGACCAAAGGGAGTTAGGAGACAGGGATGAGAATGGTATAACATAATTCGTCTATGTCCATGGCAGCTTTCCACAATTATGTTTACTTTCAGATGAATGACGAAGGTCACGAGATTGTCTGTGTGATTTTGGCTCAGCGGTTTTCTGTTGGCGACTATAGACGGAAAGCTCAGAAAGATTGGTGGAATGGGCTAGACATTTTGTGTTTGGCCAATGAGCGGGTTGTTTTCTCCACGAAACCATTGACTCAAAACCATAAATTGTTTATCACGTGGGACTCAGATGGTATTTGATATTTTGGAAAATGTACGCAATTCCACTAAGAGGACACCGCGTGGCAACGCGAAGCAAGGGAAACTGCTCTCATCGCATGATAAACACCCTAGCTTCTAGGCAATGCGATATCCTCGTTGGCCGTTGGATTGGGACATTGGTTTCGACGGCTGGGGTTGGTCGGGCTATTTGTCTCATGGTCATGGACCTGACTTGGCCTTGTGGACCCATTCTAGAGTTGATTTCGGGTCCGGGTGCTGGGGATAATGGGCTCCACTATGGGTCCCACTATGGGCCCCTAACTTATCGCAATACCATGAACACAAAACCCAAAAACCACGAGTGGTATATCGCGCAGGGCATGGGTGGTATCAGGTTTTTGGGCAGATGCATGCGAATGGATGCATGTGATTCCATTCAAGGGGTAACACGTGGCAAGGAGAGGTGAGAGAAAACGACTCTCATCGCACGATTAACCTTCTTGCTTCTTGTCTGCACGATATCCATGTTGGTCGTTGGATCGGGACTCTGTTTTCGACGGCTTGGATGGATCAGGGCTTGTTGCTTGTTGGCTGATGGGTCGGGGCTATTTACTCATAGGCGTGGTTTGGTTCTTGCTGGTTGCCTGAGGGTTTCGAACCCATTTTGTTAAGTGACCTCCTGTATTGTTGCAAGCGGGTCAGTTTGTGGAATGCAGTAAGTACCCTGTCTTGACCAGTAAGGTCGTTGAGTGCTTCAGTTCATAGTTTTGTCACTCCTACTGTATGGGGCTCTTTGTAAATTATGTAATTTGTCTAGATTAATAAAAGGTTCGTCTCTTACTTATCAAAAAAACATAACTTTAATCCTTTTTTTTTGTGTATATTTAAAACATAATATCAATAATTAAAAATAAAGAAAAATACAAATTATATAATAATTTTAATAATAATCATCATTAAAAAAAATTAAATAATATAATATTTACACTTTTTATTTTATAATACTTTTACAAAATTCTTTATGAATTAAGTGCAAAGTTTGATGTTGATTATGGTAAAGTTCAAACAAACTCCAAAAATAGATAAATACAATAAATTGAAATTATAATTATAATATTTTATATTATTTTAATAATAATATTAAAAATCAAATAAATTCATATAAATAATTTTTCCCCTAAATTTAAATTAAAAATAATAATTATTATTAAAAAATAATAATTATAATTTCTATTTAAATTGGGTAATGGATTAGTTTAAGTGGTTAAATATTGTGAATTACAAGTAGAATGTTATATAGACAAGTTTTAAATTCCAGTGTTATAATAAGGATCAACATATATAAAAATAATATATATTATTAAAAAATAATAATAATAATTTCTATTTAAATTGGGTAATGGATTAGTTTAAGTGGTTAAATATTGTGAATTACAAGTAGAATGTTATATAGACAAGTTTTAGATTCGAGGGTTATAATAAGGATCAACATATCTTTCTATCTTGAGTGGATCTGAAAAGAAACCATTTTCCTCACCACTATAATTATATTAAAATTAGAAAAATAATAAAAAACTAATTAAATTATAACTTTATTTATTATTATTATTATTATTATTATTATTATTATTATATAGGCATTAATAAATTTTAAAAAAACTTGGAACATGAATGTCTAACTATAGAGATTTACCTCTATTTTACTATGGACATTCAAAATATGTATATGAGCTTTCTTACAATATGGTCAATACCATGACTTATCAATATCATATACGCAAAAAAATTTATAACTCACTTATATAATATTTTTTTAATTAATCAATTTAATTAAAACAAAAAATAACAAATCTAAAAATAAATTTCTATTCTAAAATATTTCATCGAAATATTCCAAAGTAAACATTGACATATTTATTTTACCTTTAAAAAAAATCTACAAAATTTTCAAAAATATATATTCTAAAAACAAGTCAGATCAAATTATTAAAATTGATATTTTTTATTAGATCAAATTTGTTTACTCACTAAACTTTTATCTCACTAAATATTTATAATAAACATCAAATATGTCGACTAAATGGAGAATGTAAATTCTCATTTAGCCATAAAAAAAATCTGACTAAATGTGAGTAATCTGAAAATCGCGAAACGAAATTTCTCTATTTATTAATTATTTATAAAAATGCTCAGAATCTATATAATTTATCCGCCTAATAATTTAATTAATAGAAAAAATCACCATATTATTAATTTATTAAAAAAAGGGACCTTTAAAACAAGAATCATGAAATGCCCGGTACCGAGTGGAAAGCATGAACATGGAGGCCATAATCCTACTTGAAAAATGAGGCTTTTAATTGTAAAATATGAAACGCCTCGTACTAAGTGTAAGTGGTAAGTATGAACATGTAGGCCATATCCCCACTCAAAAAATGTGAGAAAATTATGAAACACATCGCACTAACCCTAAGTGGTAAGCATGAGCATGAAGGCCGTCAACCCAATTGGAAATGTAAGCGATCGGTTATACAGTAAAGAAGGATTTAATGCTCAGATTCGATCCACGGCTAATTCCACATTAATATTGGCGATTGACGACAATATATTATTAGGACATGGAAGAATGGATGGATGGGATTGAAATATTATAAATTTTAATTTTAACTACGGAAAATTAAGATTGCGCATTATATTGGGCTGTAGAATGAGTTTTTAAGTTTAATTAGCAATACGTTTATTAAAAATATTTTAAACTGGTATAAGTTTTACAAATTTACATATCAATAATAATATGTAATAATGTATTTTATAATAATATATTTTTTCAATATTTATCATCACTCTCACCCTAAATTTGGTTCGATAATTTTTTCCCATACTTTCTGGAATTATGATATAAAAGATTTGTTTTTAAATTATTTTTTTAAACTTAATTTTTTTTTAAATTTTAAAAAAATTATAAAATATCTGAAGGTAGAGAAAAATATTGAAAAAAAACCTGTAATAATGTGTTTTTCCCAATATTCATTTTATCCGCACTCCCACTCTTAGTGTAAAGTTTAAAGAATGATAGAATATATAATATGTTTTTCTCAGTTTTTCTTTTACTACCATTTTCATTTTCACTATGATATATTAAAAAATACCGGTGGAAAAAAATATTGGGAAAAATATATTTGAGAGTGGTGGTGGGAAATATTGACTAAAATATGTGGGGGATATTTGGCATTTTATTTTCAAAATATATTATCACTATGCTCAAACACAGTTTTTGCCCAATATTTCCCTTCATCCCCACGCTCAAGTACAGTTTTCCCAATATTTTTCCCAACCCCATTCTAAAATATATTGAGGTCAGTGTTGAGGTTGGGAGATATATTGGGCAAAACATTCTAGAAGTGGGAGTTGAAATTGGGGAAATATTGGGCAAAACATTCTATATAATGCTAAGAATGAGGGTAAGGCACGGAAAATTTTAAGGATGGAAAATTATCTTGAAATTTAAAAACATCGGTGAATCTCTCTAGTCCCTAATATGCAAACTATAAAATGTTTCTCGATGTATTTGTAAAATTATTCAAATTTATAATGATTTTATATATCCTCTCTATATAATGTTGACAATTTTTAAGGTAAAATAATTTTATATTGTAAAATTTGGGTGAATCATTTTTATAAAAAAATTGAAATTGACGATTTTTTTTGGAAAAATCATGGAAAATTAGCCCACTTGTGAATATTAGCCCCTAAAATTTTCCATAGGGTGTGTGGATGGAAATATTGGTCAAAAACATATTATTGTAATTTTTATTAGCTCAATATTTCTCTCCACTTCCACCTTCACCTTCACTTTCACCTTCATATGTAATAACGTATTTTGTTAATATTTTTATTCAATATGTTTTGTTAATATCTTTATTCAATTTCACTTTTATACTTAGCAGTAAGAAATATTAAATTTATTTATATATTTAAAAATTAATTTCAATAATTAAAAAACACAATAAAATATAAATTATATAAGAATAATAATAATCATTTAAAAATGTTAATAATATAATATTCACACTTTTTATTTTATATTATTTTTGGAATATTATTTATGAATTAAGTGCAAATTTTGATGTTGATTACGGTATTGTCCAAACAAATTTGAAAAATAGATAAATGATAAATTGAAATCATAATTATAATTATAATATTTTATATTATTTTAATAATATTAAAAAATAAATAAATTAATATAAATAATTTTATTTTTTTATAAATTTAAATTAATTATTTTAATTATTTAAATATTTTAGTATAATATATATTATTAAAAAAATAATAATTATATTTTTAATTTAAATTAGGGAATGGATTAGTTTGAGTGATAAAATATTATAAACTACCAGTAGAATATCATATAGACAAATTCTAGGTTTAATTGATTTTGTGAATAATATTGGGTTTCATATTGATGGAGTGAAGCACTTAGTATTCAAGCTTTATAACAAGGAGTTAACATATCCCTATTTTAAGTGGATCTGAAAAGAAACGATTTTCCTAACTACTATAATTATATTATACATTTCAAACCCAAAGTGTTGAAATTAGAAAAATCATAAAAACTTATTAAATTATAATTATATTTTAAATCATTATTTTATTTATTATAAAAAATATACATGTCAAACATTAATACATTTTTAAAAAAATGTAGAACATAAATTTTTAACTATAGAGATTTACCTCCACTTTAGGATGGGCATTCATAGTTGTAAATGGGCTTTGTTTCATATGACATTTATTTATATGATATTTTTTTAATGAGATTGTTTTTAATAACATCATTAACATTTAGTCCACATTTAGAACCATCTAATGTGGTTCATCCTTAATATAGATCACAAAAATCTCAAATCTAACATGATATTTTTTTAATTAATCAATTTAATTAAAACAAAATAATATGGATCACAAAATGCCTAACATAATATTTTTTAATTAATTAATTTAATCAATTTAATTAAAACAAAATAATATGGATCACAAAATGCCTAACATAATATTTTTTAATTAATTAATTTAATTAAAACAAAAAATAAGATAACTACTTTGAAAATTAAATTCTATGCTAGAATATTTCATGGAGATATTCCAAAATCAACATGTCTATCTATATATTTATTTTATTTTTCTAAAAAAATATCTACAAAAATTTCAAAAATATATATTCTTAAAAAAATCAAATCTAATTATTAAAATTTTATTCTTCTATTAAATAAAATTCATTTAATTATTATTTTGCTAAATATTTATAATAAACATCAAACCAATATTCAATATTAAATAAAATTATATTTATCTTCCGTAATCTGAAAACTGCGAAACTATTATTTGTTAATTATTTATAGAAATGCTCAGAATATGTATAATTTATCCACCTAATATATAAAAATGCTCAGCATCTACGTAATTTATCCACCTAATAATTTAATTAAGGGAAAAAATCGCCATATTATTAATTTATTAAAAAAAAGCACCTTTAAAACGCGAATCATGAAATCCCTGGTACCAAATGGAAAGCATGAACATGGAGGCTATAATCCTACTGCTTGAAAAATGAGGCATTTAATTGTAAAGTTAAAAACGCCTCATACTAAGCGTAAGTGGTAGGTATGAACATGTAGGCCATATCCTCACTCCAAAAATGTGAGAAATTTAAAGCAGAAATTATGAAACACACCGCACTAACCGTAAGTGGTAAGCATGAGCATGGAGGCCTTCAACCCAATTGGAAATGTAAGCCATCGGTTATCCAGTAGAGAAGGATTTAATGCTCACATTCGATCCACCGGTAATTCCACATCAATACCGGCGACAACAATATATTTCATCAATGTAGTGACAGGCATCTCATGATTCGCGTTTTAAAGGTGCTTTTTTTAATAAATGAATAATATGCTGAATTTTTCCCTTAACTAAATTATTATTAGGTGGATAAATTATACGGATTCTAAGCATTTTTTATGAACCATTAATAAATAGATAAATTCGGTTGGGCAGTTTTCAGATCACGAGATCAAGATTTTTATAGTCCATGGCAGGAAGTGTGGCTTATCACGACAACAAAGATAATTTTTACTTAATATTAAATATGAGCTAATTAAAAACTTACTAGTGGACATGTTTGATATTTATTATAAATATTTAGCAAAATAAAAGTATAATAATTAAATATTTTTTATTTAATACAAAATAAAATTTTAATAATTTGATTGGATTATTTTTGAAAGAATATATATTTCTGAAAATTTTGTGTGTATTTTTTTAAGTAAAATAAATATGTCTATACACATGTTTATGTTGGAATATTTCCATGAAATATTCTAGTATGGAATTTTATTTTTAAAATAATTACGTTATTTTTTGTTTTAATTAAATTGATTATTTAAAAAATATCATATTAATAAGTGTTATATGAAGTAAGTTATGGTTTTTGTGGGCATGTCGTGTTGATAAGCCATGATATTGTAACAAAGTCCATTTACATATTATGAATGTCCATGGTAAATCTCTATAATTAAAAATTCATGTTCCAAGTTTTCTTTTAAATGTATTAAATTTTGACATATATATTGTCTTTATAATAAATAAGAAATTATTTAAAATATAGTTATAATTTAATTAGTGTTTATCATTTTTCTAATTTTAATACTTGATATGTATAGTGTAATTATAGTAGTTGGGAAAATAGTTTATTTTTAGACCTATATAAAATAGAGGGATATGTTGATCTCTTGTTATAAAAAGCTCCAATACTAAGTGCTTCACTTCTCCATCAATGTGAAACCCAATATTATTCACAAAATTAGTTAAACTTGGGACTTGTCTATATGACATTCTATTTGTAGTTCACAATATTTAACCACTCAAACTAATCCATTATCTAATTAAAATAAAAATTATTATTATTATTTTTTAATAATATATATTATTTTGAAATACCTAAGTCATTGAAAATAATTGATTCATATATATATATATATATATATATAATTTTTAATATTATTATTAAAATAATATAAAATATTTTCTATGGGATTTTGAATAGATGGTGATTGGATGTTCTCTTAAAGCACTTCTTGATGTGAAGTGATTGGTTCAATTGGACATGATGAAGATATAGTCCCACCAAGCTTACACAAATATATATATATATATATATCTATATATATATATATATATATATATATATATATATATATATATATATATATATATAGATAGATATATATATATATATAATTTGTTGCATTTATCTATCTTTTAGGTTTTTTTGGATTATATCATGAGTAATGTCAAAATTTGCACTTAATTCATAAATAATTTTCCAAAAATAATATAAAATAAAAGTGTAAATATTATATTATTTAATATTTTAAATGATTATTATTATTATTTTATTTATTATATAATTTGTACTCTACTGGTTTTTTTTAATTATTGAAATTGTATTTTTAAATATATAAAAAGATATATTAAAATTATGTTTTTAAATAAAGAAATAAATTTAATATTTTTCACTATTAAGTATAAGAGTGAAATTGAGTAAACATATTAATAAAATACATAATTAGATACAAAGGTGGAGGTGGAGAAAAATATTGAGCAAGAAAAATTTATAATAATATGTTTGTGACCCATATTTCCATCCACCCTTACTCTTATCCTTACCATTATCTAGAATGTTTTGCTCAATATTGTCCGTAACCCCAATTCCCACTCCTAGAATGTTTTCCCTGATATCTCTCCCAATGTCAACTCCCACTTCAATATATTTTAGAGCGGGGTTGGGAGAAATATTGGAAAAATTGTACTTGTGGGTGGGAATTGAGGGAAATATTGAGCAAAAACTATGCTTGAGGGTGGTGATGGAGAAATAAAATGCCAAATATTTTCCCCAAACCACACCATAACTTTCAAATATGTTTTGAAAATAAAATGCCAAATATGCCCGACTCCCCCACATATTTTAGCCAATATTCCTACAAGCATTTTTATTTATATTTTGCCCAATATTTTCCTCCACATAGATCTTTAAATATATGATATTGAGAATAGTAATAAAAGAAATATTAAACAAAACATATTATAATAATGTATGTCACTTTTATATATTCTATAATTCTTTAAACTTTACACCAAAAAACTAAGAATAGAGATAAAGTGAATATTGGAAAAAAAATTATTATAATATCTTTTTTCAATATTTTTCTCAACCCTATCCATACCTCTATATATATATATTTAATTTAAAAAGAATTAAAACAAATAACTTTTATATCATAAGTAGTGTAGGTAGGATAGAAAAAGTAGTGTAGGTAGGATAGGAAAAAAATTTAAGCCCGATAGAACTTTTATATCATAATTAGTGAAAGTAGGATAGAAAAAAAAATGAACTCAATATATTATATTATGGATCATAATCAGTGAAAGTAGGATAGAAAAAAAAATGAACCCAATATATTATATTATAGTAAGGGTGAAAGTAAATATTAAAAAAAACATATTATTATAATATATTTTACTCAATGTGTCTCTTTTCTTACTTTCATAAATTCTATTATTTTTTTTAATGTGTCTCTTTTCTCACTTTCATAAATTCTATAATTTTTTTTAACTGTAATCGAATTTAAATTGAAAACATATAAAAACAAGATCAATACGTCTCTTCTCTCCCTTTTATAATATGTCTCTTCTCTCACTTTTATAAATTCTATACTTTAAATTTAAGACATGTATAAATAATTTCAATACGTCTCTTCTCTCACTTTCCTAAATTTTATAATTTAATTTAAATATAAGATATATATATAAACAATAACAACTAGCAAATATATAAAATATAAATAATCCAATTAGTTAAAATATAAAATATAAACAACTCAACTTGACAAAATATATAGTATAAAATATAAGACAACCGACCAAAATATAAAACATAAATAACACAACTAACTGACATATTAAAAAAATATAATTAAGATATTGTAATTTATATAAAAATAGATAACCTAATTTACTTAAAAAGGGAAGAAAATGGAAGAGTATAGTTGCCAATTCTTTTCGTATTCCACTTTCTAAATGTACCAATGATACTATTTAAATTAGTAAAGTTAGATGCTAAGGATCATGAATGTTGTTCATTTAATGTATTTTAATGCTAAAATGGGTCATAAATGCTTTTATACTTTTGGAACCTTTTGGGCAATAATGGTGATACATGCTTACTCTATGCTTAAATAATTAAAGTTAGATGCCAAGCTTGTGGATGTAGTTCATTTACTAAAAGAATTGATACCAAAGTCTCCATAAATGTTTTTTATAAATTTTATTAAAAAAGTTGATACTAATTTGAATAACAACTTTATCAAACAATATCTATTTTGAGAAATCAGAAATGGGAAAATAACTTTGTTCTGGCACGATTTATGGCACTAGAGAGAAAAACTATCTCGGAGACAAGATTTGAGTGACTTATTTTTGTACACAACTAGCAAGAACTTCTACATGGTGGATCATTATTGGAAAGATGCCTTGACTAATGATGGTTGGAGGAAATGGAAGGAACACCAGGATTGGCCTCAGCCCCCTGAGTCAGATCAATGGAAGTAGTTGGACAGAGAGTTAGAATCCAGGAAGCTCACAATCCAAAATGGACCATACATTCTTTGATGGGGATATACTACAAAGGGAAGATTTATCATCAAGGAGGCTTACAATCTAAAGGAAGGACAGGAGCAGAGACATCACCATCCAATTTGGAAGAAGCTCTGAAAAGGTGGGTGGTGGCCGAAAGTTGCCTACTTTCTCTGGCTGGTATGTAGGGGTAGAATCCTCACTTGGGATCAACTACAAAAAAGAGGTATCTCGAACATCTATTAAATTTGTGTCCTTTTGCAGTTCAAAAGTGGCACCAAGTGGAAGACTTCTTTGGAAGGATGGATAGAGACCATCAAAGCATTAGAGAAACCATCTTTCTATGGTGGACATGCCTCTTCGCAAGCACGGTCTTAATTGGGCTTGGGGACTAGCTCTGGGCTCCATGATTTGGGCTATATGGGAAGAGAGGAACCATGGGGTTTTTAGGAATAGCTAATAATCTCAGGAAGCAATATGGGAGGGGGTCATCCAGAATATCCAGGAAACAATCTTGGAAGAGAAATGGAAACTGGATGACTAGCAAGTTGCTCCCCAAGAGGCTAGAATCATACACCACCTAAACCTATCACCATCAATGATGTAGATTTTCCTGTAGATTCACAAGCTCATGTAATCTACTAAAACAAGATATAAGAATCTAATTCTACTCTTTATAGCGAAAGCCCATAAATATCGATGAAAACAATAATCGACAAGAGGAAGAACATCAATGGCACATAACACAATAAGTATCCAGGGAAAGCCACAACTAAAAACCCCACTATCTATATTGCATTAAATCAAAAATCCAAGATGGTAATACAATTCTCGTTCTTGCAAGAACAATCCCAACGCTCAGTAAAATCAATCTCCAACTCACAAGAAAACTCTTGGCCAACGCTTAGCTAATTCTGCAGCTCTCCAAGTCCCTATTTCCTTGCACAATTCCTATGGCTGATTAGCCCATCTTAAAGGGAAATCAATGCATCCAAAATTGCGCAATCCCTTCAAGGTTCAATTCCTAATTCCATGCACCATCTGTGCAACTCAGAAAATTATACAACAAATAGTACACTGTCCCTGCACTATAATCTCAACTGGGTATTTCTCAAAATCGACACGCATGAGTTTCTGATGAGGGAATTTTTAGTTAACTGGAGTAGCACTACATTAGTGCACCAACTCTGTTAACTCACTATTAGTTCCTCAAACAGTTTGAAACTAATCTAACTGGACTTAACTCAGTAAATTAAGTTAACTAATTTCAACTCACAATTAACTCATCCTGGACCCTTATAATATAGGGAGAACATATACATGACTTCAGAAAGAAAATTCCTAGGTTAACTAAGTCAACTCACTCTAGTTAACTATTACAAGTTGCTATGAGAATAGAATTCGATTTTAATTCTCAGTTTAATTCAAGGACAAATTAAACTAGAATTTATGGATTCTATTTATATCATTTCTTGTTGCTATTTCAATACTCCCTCTCAAAAAGAAATGAATTCAACTCGATCACGATCTTGAACCTTTGGAATGTTCTGCATGAAACAATTCTCTCTGGTGTTGTTGCTCCAGCAACTATAGAAACAAAAAAAAACATCCAACCTGAAACAGAATGTTGCCTTTGTCATCAAAGTCTCTTACTACTATTGCCTCTGTCGACTGAAAACTCTGCGCTTCTGTTGACTCTGCCTTTCTGTACTGTTGTTAACCCTTTTCTACACTTCTTTAACATCACACTGTTCTAGCCTCTATCACTTTGATATCTTCTGTATCAATCCCACTGATTCCTCCTGCTACTATGTACTTTGGGCTCCCGTATCAAGGTACGTTCCATGAGATAAAACCACTCAATGGACCCTTCCCAATTTTAGCACTCTTGGGACTATCACTTCACATCACCCCACCTCACACCTAGAGGTATCGCTGCATGTGATACCTCTACCCACTTGGCTCGAAACTTCCCCTTACTGGAGGTCTCTGCATGACTGGATGCCTCCACTCAATCTCCTCTCAGCTTCTCCAATTGTGGCTACTCTACAATTATCTGAGACTGCTTCTGACACTGCTTCTTCTCTACTTGAGTGGGTCTCTACACTTGATCTCCTCTCAGCTTCTCCAATTGTGGCTACTCCACAATTTCCTGAAGTTGCTTTTGGGGCTTCTTCTGGGGCTGCATGTTGAGAGGTAATTTACTCTCCCTCTTAACCACCAAGTAACTAACCTTTGCCTTTCTCCGCAAGGCTTTACATGCATCTTGAACCTCAAGAGCATATAGGTTCTTGACCCTTGCACCAATTTGTTTCACTTGTTCCGTGCTGATGTGTATAAGGAAAACATTTCCCTTACTAAAAACCTCATCATAGCCATGGTATTCCAATACTGTGACTAAAACAAGATTCTTCTTTAGTCCTGGAACATACATCACATATGTGATCCTGAAGGGGAGCCAAAATCCCTCTGAAAGGTAACTGTATCGCTCCCGGTAGCTCTATACCTCTCGTCATCTCCAAAATGTATGCTCTGCTTGAGGTCTTTCTCCTCAAAATCACTAAAGATATACTTATTCCCCATCATATGGAATGAGGCACCACTGTCAAGACACCACACGCCTCCCATTGCAGTGTTGGCCATGCATGCAATGAGAGTGAAATCAAGTTTGAATTGTGAAGATAGAACTTCACCTACTGCCACTACTGTTGGCTCCTCCTTTCTTGATTTCTTCTGTGGGCAATTCTTGGTATAGTGCCCGTGCTCGTGACAGTGAAAACACTTGACTTTCATTAAGTTCATCTTCTTTCCGCTCTCCTCACCTTGGGACATCTTTCCCATGGCCTTCTTTGCCTTACTCACTAAGGCAAAATCCTCTTCCACTTCCTTACAAGAGGTCCCATCTCTGGTGTTCCTCCTGGTCTCCTACTGCATCAAATTTGACCACAATCATTCCCAATATGGCAACTTCTCTCGACCATTGACAGAGTTCTGATAAAAACTATGCTAACTCTTTGGGAGTCCAAGAAGAGAAAGACTCACCATATCATCCTCGGCAACAGTGATTCCAACACTTCCAAGTTCATCGCAACATTGAGTGAACTTGTGAAGTAATTTGGAATTGAGTTGCTTGCCTACATCTTGATTTTTTGAAGTTTATCTTTCAGTGCCAACTTCCTTTGTTCATTGATGTTCTAGAAGTGTGTGGAGTTTCTTTCCCATGGAGAATGGAGACAATGTGGTCTCGAACTCCATCAAGGATTATCTGCCTCGCCCTTGCCACACTCTTCTTCCATTCAACCATATTCTGAGCATCCGATGCTGGTGGCTTAAAAATGTCCTGATAAATGAATTCCTTCAAGCCATTGTCTTCCAACACGACCTCCATCTTGTCCTTCAAGGCTATATAATTCAAGTTTCTATCCAAGGCATACTCTAGCCGCAAATAGTAGAACGCCATTTGTCGATCCCGAAGTATATATTGCAAATTCGAATTTCACCTGTAACCCAAAACTCAAAACTTCAAAATATCCCCTAGTATATTGTTCTAAGCTCCGATGCCATGTATATTTTCCTGTAGATTCACAAGCTCATGTAATTTTCTAAAACAAGTGATCTAATTTAGAATATTAGATTATTGTGCTAAGATTCTCCTCAGATTAGAAACAAAATGCTTTCATTGTGCTTAAGGATTCATGAATTTTTGCAAGTGAAATGATGAGTTTTTTATGTTAATTTTATGAGCAATTTAACATAAATAAGATACTGAACAACAACATAAACATGTACAAAACATCATCAAAAACAAATTACAACATGAACATGATAAAGGAGTTCACCCCCAGGGAAAATTTTAAGAACCACCCTAAATTTATATGTATAATAAATGGGCTAATTGCCATGATACATAGGAAAAATGGGAGGCGATTTTATCAATAATATAATATTTACATATAATTTTTTTGGTGAATCTCTCACTAGAATATATTATCTTGTACAGTGATGGAGAATCTTTCACTGAATTATAAAATCTTGTAAGATCTTGGCAAATATTTTACTGAATAATAAAACATTGTGAAGTCTTGGCGAATGTTTTGTTAAAGTATGAAACCATATATGATAATAAGAAAACATATTCATTAAACTGTGATACACTAACATACATGTTTGGAAAAAAGAAACATATTTTTCTCTTCCTACAAACAATGTTCCAAGTTTCAGTGGCCGTGTTGTCAAGGTTCTTACAATACACTTTTTCATATCCTTCTATTAGTTTTGATAATATTCCACAACAAAGTTCTTGTAGGTGTTGATATTGACAACGAGTTCTGTCAAGGTAGGAGAGATTAATCTTTTCTCTACAACTTTTGTCAAGCTACCATTTTTTTCAAGTTATCAAATTTCTTTCTTATTCCATAGACTCCAACTGCGAGATAAAAAAAACACATCAAGTTTGTTTACCCCAACACGCCAACAAGTAGAAAGCCCCAACTATATTATATAAGAAAGTATTAGGTATCCCAAAGGCTTGAAGGGGATCTAATTGAAAGAAGTGACCATTGTGAGAATCCTTCCAATCAATATATGAATATATAAATGTAGATTTATTATTATTTTAATTGGAAATATTCAATTAAATAATAAAATTTAATTACGTCTCTCCCAATCTAGATTTCTTATTAGCATAATTCACTACCCTCATAGGTCTCACATTTTCTAATAGTGTTGTAACATGTATATTAATTTCCTTTTTGGTGAACAATCTCCACCTTTTAGGAAAATATGGTGCCATGGCTCCAACCCCTACATATCATTAGGACAAACTAAGAATAGCACAGAAGATGAAAGGTTGTACAAACCAGCTTATTTTTCAAACAACTAATCCAACATCAGTACCTAAACTTTTTCATGAAGATATCATATTGATAATGTTTGAAAAATGGTGAGAAATCTACTACGAGGGTGATGCGGAAAGAGTGATAAGGTTTCATTTTTTTGAATTTTTTGTTGTTGTTAAATCAGAAAAAGTTGAAAACCAATATTAATGGAGATATTGGTATTTTTCACTAAATTTTGTGAAGTGACTAAATGTAGCTTTAACCATTCACCTTAAGATGTTTTTACAATATGATTTCCTAAGTCTATTTAATATCTTCATTATCATAAAAACCAACCTATATCCATGTTAAGTCCACATCTACCACTCTTAGGGGGATGAAATCTATTTATCCCTCTGAGCACTTGGTAGACCTAGAATTAAAATGGATCTAAGATCATAGAATTTCCCCTTTAAATAGTCTATGCTCACATGAATACCATGGTATTACCATGGGTTATCATAAACCTGGAGCTTAATAATTACTATTAGTAATTTATAAAAATTAATAAAATTAATAATTGATTTTTATTTTTTATTTTTTTTAACCAAGTTAAAATGTTTAACATACATTAAATTACAACATCCATTTTTACTCTTGATCCACCAAGCCCCGAGAGGGATCAAATATTTTTTCACTCTATGCTAGTTTTCATATCACGATATTTGATCCCTCTTGGGGCTTAGTAGATCTAGAGTAAAGGTGGATCTATGTTGGTTTAATTCCCCCATTTAAATTGGCTACATTCCACGTGAATACCATGGGTCAATACCATGTGCCATTTTTATTTTTATTAATACTAATATTAGGGTTAATAATGTTTTTTTCATGGTATTAATAATAATATAGCCCATGGTATTTGGCTGATAGTATTTTTCCCATAGGTTTCACCTAAATATAACACATTTTTTTTTAGTGTTCGTAAATATAAGGTGACTTATGGAGTAAATATAAAAAAATGTTTTATTTGTTTACCATAACTCTTGTTTATTTATATTTTTATTAATTTACCATACCTCTTTTACAAATATGGTATTTGGCCTATATGATTCACTTAAATAAAACCTCTTTTTTGAGCCTTCATAAATAGAAAGAGGGTTATGGACTAAATATAAAAGCAGGTTTTATTTATTTACCATACCTCCACTTTATTTATATTTTTATTTATTTACCATACCTTTTGAGTAAGTATAAAAACAGGTTTTATTTATTTACCATACCTCCACTTTATTTATATTTTTATTTGTTTACACCCTTGCATGTATATAAGGTGACTTACGGAGTAAATATAAAAAATATTTTATTTATTTACCATACTTCTCATTTATTGATATTTTTATTAATTTACCATACCTCTTTTATAAAAATGGTACTTGGCCCATAGGATTCACTTAAATAAAACTCATTTTTGAAAATTAGGGCGAATGGAAGGTTGTAACTCCTAATTTCAAGGGCTAAATTCACCTTTTTTACCCTCTCTCAGAAAATAAGGTGGGCTATTTGAGGCGATTTGTAAAAATGTACTATGATACAAAATATTCGCCCACTAAAAATTTAAAACCCCTTAATTTTGCCAAAGGGTGAACATTTGCCCCTAAAATTTTCCCCTTGTTTCGGCTTCCAATGGCTTGGGATTCTCTATTATGTTCAAAATTTTAAAAAGATGTGTTTACAATGCTCAAATGCCTCTGAAACCTCCTCCTATGAGTCTAGAATATCCAAAAATGGCTATCTAACCTCTTTATTTTTCCAATTTGGTCAAGAAATGAAGAAGTTATGACCTCTCCTAGTTTTCCCAATATTCACTCCACAAATTGCACCATTTCCGACATGATCCTACAATTTCGCTCTAAAAAGTGCTAACTGGGTGAAAATTTCGTCGCGCGACGACCATAAACTATTAGCACCAACAACTCCATTGCAAATCACAATCGGCAGAAACCAACGGGTCTTATGGTTTGTGAACGCAGCGTGGGCGATATGCGATTGCGATAAGTAGTGGAACTGATGGAACTATCAACTGCAATATAACTGTATCACATCTGAAAATATTGCAATCAGCGGAGCCAGGTGTAATACATATAATGAAACTTTGCACTTTTTGATATGCGATTGCGATATCACAATCACAACCTGATCCTATCGGGGCTGACTCTGTAGCACTTCCCTTTTGCGATGTGCGATTGCGATCATCGCATCGCAAACGTGACTTTCTTTGGGGCTGACTCTTTAATGTCTTCCTTGTTGCAATGTACGATTATGACTATCGCATCGCACCCTGGCTTGCTCTGGGGATGATTTTTTAACACAGACCCACCTTTGATATGTGATTTGTGAAATGCGAGGCCAATGGAGGCCTACTATTTGGCACTTCCCCATTCGCTGAAGAGTCGTGCCACGTCATCTTCTCCTGCCATCTGTCCAAGTCAAACTTTAACTTTGACTTGCTCTAACTTCTTCATATGAGCTTGGATTCGAGTGTTGTTCGCATCGTTGGAATCAGGATGATGAGCACTCCGATCTAAAGCTATGTTTATCTAGATTATTCCACTTTGAGTTTGAACCTAATTTTGAGCATCTAATCACTTCTCCCCACTAGAAGCCTTTTGAACCCAAAAAATATCACTTTCAATTGTCCAGCAAGTGAGGGTACAATTACCTCACCTTTCCAACCTCTATCCATTTGGCTTTTAAATTATTTGTACCCTTGAGCCTCACTTGAAGATAATCGACACTTCCCCTTTTTGATATCCTTATTCTTTTGTCAAGTATAGTGTCTTATTGAAGCTCATTAAGGAATTCTAGAGAAAAGTATTCAATATATGGAATTTGAATATTATTTCTTTGATCTTCAATCAAAGGAAGCTCATACAACCTTAAATTCTCAACATTAACAACAACATAATTTGCATATATGAAGGCAAATCCAACCTGAAGGCATTGTTACCAATCTTTTCCAAAATTCTGAATGGACCATATCTAACTGGTTTTAGCTTTTTACCTTCTCCTTGGAGCCTCTCTTTGTTAATGTGAAGCGAAACTTCATCACCAACTTGGAACTTGTGATCTTGACGATGCTTTTCATGCCTTGCTTTGTACTTTCCTTGGGTTTTCTGAAGTTGTACTCGAACCTTTTGGTGTACTAATTGGATTTGTTCAGTAAAATTTCTTGCTTTGTCTATGTCGCTATGACCTTTAATAGAAACCTATTTACCAAAAATAAAATCCAAAGGAGATTTAGGAAAGTATGCCCAACATGCCTCAAATGGCAAAGTCTGAGTTGAAGAGTGCTTGGCTTGGTTGTAAC
The DNA here is from genome assembly GCA_031772625.1 of Pinus tabuliformis. NCBI lineage: Eukaryota > Viridiplantae > Streptophyta > Pinopsida > Pinales > Pinaceae > Pinus > Pinus tabuliformis. Next base: position 880,353,475 of record CM062806.1, on the reverse strand, counting down.
ATAGTTATCGATCAAACGAGAAAATGACCTAGTATCCGTTTTTTTGAGGTAATAAAAAATCACTCGATTTTGAAAAATGGTGATTCAGAATAAACCTTTTTTTTTAGCATATTTTTGTCATTTTAAATTTTTCTTTGTATCAAGTATGAACAATTTTTTTAAATGTGAGTGATTTTCATGCTGATTTTAAAAAGTGTTGATGGAGCATTAACACATTTTTTTAGAGGGCTTATTTTTGACACTTTAATTTTTTTTATGTATCAAGTGTGAACAATTTTCTTAAATGTTAGTGATTTTTTCATGCTGATTTTAAAAAGTGTTGATGCAACATCAACACATTTTTTTAGAGGGTTTTTTTTGACACTATTTTTTTTTTTTTTTTTTTTTTTTTTTTTTTTTTTTTTTTTTTTTTTTTTTATATGTAACAAGTGTAAACAATTTTATTTTTTTGTTAGTGAATTTCATCTTGATTTTGAAAAGTGTTGATGAGCATCAACCCTTTTTGTTTAAAGGGCTTAGTTTTTATACTTTAATTTTTTTTAATGAATTAAGTGTGGATATTTTTTTTAAATGTTGGTGATTTACATGTTAGTAATAAAACATAAAAATAAAAATAAAAGACATGACAAAGAAAAATCAAATAAAAAAAAATATATTAAAAAAAAAACAAAAAACCTATAAAAATATATAAAAAAAACCAAAATTAACTTGTAAAAAAAAAAAAAAAAAACTGAATTAAAAATTAACGGAAAAAAAAAAAGAATAAATGATTTATAAAAAAGAAAAAAAAATTTAAAAAAATAATAAGAATTAATCCAAAAACTTCATTTATTTATTTTTTTTAAATCAAATAAAAAATAAAAACCTCTTTAGAAAAAAAGAATTTTAAAATAATTATAATAAAAAAAGTTAACTTAAAAAAATCAATTAAAATTAAAAAGTAAAAAATATTTAAATTAAATAAACAAAATAAAATAAAATAAAAAATTAAGAATTATTAAAAGAAGAAGAAGAAGAAGAAAAGAAGAAGAAGAAGAAGAAGAAGGAAAAAAAGAAAAGAAAAGAAAAGAGGAAGAAGAAGAAGAAGAAATTAAAAAAATAAATAAATAAATAAATTATTAGGAAAAAAAATTAAAAAATAAAAAATAAAATTCAAAACTATTAGGAAAAAATAGAAAAAAAAATTGAAAACATATTAAAAAAATTATTTATTAAAAAAAAAAAAATTCAAAACATATTAAAGAAAAATTAGAAAAAAAATAATAAAAAAAACAAATTAAAAAGATAATTTAAACTAAAATTAAAAAAAATAATAATAAATAAATAAATAAACAAACAATTAATTTTTTTTTTAATAAACAATTAACACAAAAATATATATATATTAAAAAGATATATAAAAATTTAACCCCCCCCCCCCAAAAAAAAAAAAAAAAATTAAACTATGAAAATAAAAAATAAATTAATAAATTTCAAAACATATTAAAAAAAATTCAAAAAAAATAAAAATATATTTATATATACTAAAAAAAGAAGTTAAAAAAAAACATTAAAAAATATAAAACAAATTAAAAAAAAACCATTAAAAACATATTTATATATATTGAAAAAAACATTAAAAAATAAATAAATAAAAATAAAAGATAAAAAATAAAACCGCCACACCCCCCCTCCGTCACTCCACCTTCACCCCCCAACCCCACCTCTCCTCCCTCACTTCCGTCTCCCCTCACCCTCAGCCCCCCATCGAGATCCTCCTCCCTTACCCCCACCCCTCGATCCGCCCTCCCCTCACTCCCTCTCGCCGCCCCCGCATCCCCTCCCTCACCTTCCACCCCTCGGCCCCCCTCCACCCTTAACTACTCTCCTCCACACCCCACAACCCATTGCCCCCCTCGCTCCCTCTCCCCTCCCCATCCCTCAGCCCTCCCTCCCCTCTCCCTTTCCCCTCTCGACCCCCGCTCCCCTGTCTGCCCTCCCTGACTTGCCTCCCCTCTCCACCCGGGCCCCCAGCTAGTGGCTGGAGGCCGCAGGCCGATTCTGGGAATTGGTCTTTGGGCTCTAGCCGCTGGCTGGGGGCTTGGGTGGGGAGGGAAAGGGGGTCAGGGAGGATGAGGAGGTGGCGAACGAGGACAGAGAGGGGGAGGGGGCGAGGATCGGTGGGGGGAGGGGGGGGTAAGGGTAGGGTGTTAGGGGGGAGGGTGGTGAGCCGAGGATGGGGAGGTGAGCGTGGTGAGGTGAGGGGCTAGGTGGGGAGAGGGGAGGTGAAGGTGGTGAGGTGAGGGGCTCGGTGGGGAGAGGGGAGGCCTGGGGAGAGGGGCAGGGTTCGAGGCAGAGCCGAGGGGGGGGGGAGGACGAGGATCGACAGGGGGTAAGGGAGTGGAGGGGGTTAGCTGTTGGTAGGGGGGCTGAGGATGGGGAGGTGAGGGGTTTGGTGGGGAGAGGGGAAATCCGAGGGAGGGGGATGAGCAGAGTTGGAGGGGGAGGGGCAGAGGCAGGCGTCGGTTTTTTTTTTTAATTGTCTTTTCTATTAATTTTTTTTAACGTTCTAATTTTATTTTTATTTTTTTATTTTTTAATTGTTTAATTTTTATTTTTTTTAAATTATATATATATATATATATATATATATATATATATATATATATATATATATCTTACATTTACATTTTTGTAAGTTTATTTATTTATTTTTTTTAATTTAAATCTATTTAATTTTTTTTAATTTTAATTTTAATTTTTTTTTTAATGCTTTGAATTTTATTTTATTTTTGTAATTAATTAACCTTTTTTTAAATGATGTTTTTATTTTTTATTTTTAACTTAAAAAAAACGATTGTTGTTGTTGTTTTTTTTTTTCTTTTTTTCTTAAATTATAATTATAATTTTATATATATATATAATTTTTTGTTTGTTTTTTTAATATTTAATATTTATTTTTATTTAAATTTTTCATTTTTACAAGTTAATTATGATTTTTTTCATTACATTCTTTATGGTTATTTTTTTTTTATATATATTTTATGAAATTTAATTTTTTTTTTTGTCATGAATCGTCACCTTGCCACCCCTTACTGGTTGGGCTTCGGGGTGGCCGAGGTAATTTTTTTTTAATCTTTTAATTTTTTTTAATGTTGCATTTTATTTTTGTAATTTTTTTATTTTTATTTTTATTTTTTAAATTTAGATTTTTATTTGGTTTTTTTTTTCCTTTTTAAATATTTCATCGTATGGTTAATTTTTATTACATTTTATAGTTCTTTTTTTAATATATATATATATATATATATATATATATATATATATATATACACGTTTTTTAATTTATTTTTTAATCTTTTTCTTTTCTTTTCTTTTTTTGTTTTGTTATATATATATATATATATATATATATATATATTTAGTTTTTTGGTAATTACATAACTTTTTTTTAAATGATGTTTTATTTTTATTTTATTTATTTAAGTTAAAAAAAATAAATTATTTTTATTTATTTTTCTTAAATTATATATATATTTTTAATTTTTGTTTTTTGTTTTATATTTTTTAAATTTAGTTTTTATTTTTTATTTAAAATTTTCATTTTTACAAGTTAATTATTATTATTATTATTATTATTTTTATATTACATTTTTATGATTTTTTTCTTTTATATATTTTATTAATTTTTTTTCATGAATCGTCTCCTTGTCACTCCTCCGATTGGGGCCTTGGGGTGGCTAGGGATTTTTTTTATTTTTATTTTTTTGTAATGTTGTATTTTATTTTTATAATTTTATTTGCTTAATTTTTTTTATTTTTTTTTTTAACATGGTATGATTAATATTTTTTACATTTTATAGTTTTTTTTTGTGTCATTACTATATATTTGTTATATTTGATTTTTTTGTCATGTTTGTTTGTTTTTTTTTTTTTTTTTTTTTAACTGGTTATTATTTTTTATTTTTTATGTTTTTCAATATTTGAATTTTTGTTTTCATTTGTATTTTTGTGTTTTTTTTATTGTTTTTTTTCAATATTTAAATTTTTGTATTTCTATATATTTTTTATATTTGATTTTTTTCATGTTTTTTTTTGTTATGTTTTATTACTTGTTATTATTTTTTAATTTTTTTCAATATTTGAATTTTTGTTTTCTTATATATATATATATATATATATATATATATATATATATATATATATATATATATATATATATATATAGGGTTTGTGTCAATGATTGTCTAGCAACTTGATCCCATTATGTGCAATTTGATAGTTGATTTTAAATATTTCATTATAATGAATCAAGTCTGTACCACAATGTGTTAATTTCATGGTTGGTTGTTAATTTGTTTTTGCAATGTATCAAGTTGTCTTAAGCTAAGATTTAAAAATTGCACTTAAGCCCTACAACTCATGATGAGTTTCTAGGAGTTAGGGGCAATCATTTGTTGAAAATAGCAACAAGAAATGATAAAAGTAAAATCCAAAAATTCCAGTTTAATTTGTCCTTGAATTACACTGAGAATTAAAATCAAATTATATTCTCATAGCAACTTGTAATAGTTAACCTGAGTGATTTGACTTAGTTAACTTAGGATTTCGAGTTGGAAGTCTTTCTAAAGTCATGTATATTTTCTCCCTATATTATAGGGTTCCGGGATGAGTTAATTGTGGGTTGTAATTAGATAACTCAGTTTACTGAGTTAAGTCCAGTTAAATTAGTTCCAAACTATTTGAAGAACTAATAGTGAGTTAACAGTCAGTTGGTGCACTAATGCATTAACTAGTACTACTCCAATTAATTGAAGATTCCCTCATCAAAAACTCATGCATATCGGTTCTGAGAAAGACCTAGTTGATACTAGAGTGCCCAGACATTGTACTATTTGTTGCATAATTTTCTGAGTTGTACATATGGTGCATGCAATCAAGAATTAAACCTTGAATGAATAGCGCAGTTTTGGATGTGTTGATTTCCCTTTAAGATAGGCTAATCAGTGATAGGAATTGCACAAGAAAATAGGGACTTAGAGAGCTGCAGAATTTGCTAAGTGCTGGCCAAGAGTTTTCTTGTGAGTTGGAGATTGATTTTATTGAGTGCTAGAATTATTCTTGTGAGAACAAGCATTGTATTATCATCTTGGATTTCTGATTTAATGCAATACAGATAGTGGGGTTTTGAACCGTGCCTTCCCCGGATACTTATTTTGTTATGTTCCATTAATATTCTTCCTCTTGTCGATTATTGTTTTCATCGATCTTTATGGGCTTTCATTGTAAAGAGTAGAAGTAGATTCTTGTCTCTTGTTGATCAGGTGCTCAAAATTAGGCTCAAACTCAAAGTGGCAGAATCTCGATAAACTTAGCTTTAGATCGAAGTGCTTGGCATCTTGATTCCAACAGTGTGAATGACACTCGAATCTGAGCTCATATGAAGAAGTTAGAGCAATTCAAAGTTCAGGATTGACTTGGACAGACGATAGGAGAAGATGACGTGGCAAGACTTTTCAGTGAATGGGGAAGCACCAAGTGGGAGGCCATTATTGGCCCCGCATTTCGAAAATCGCATATCGGAGGCCAGTCAACATTAAATACTTGACCCCAGAGCAAGCCAGGGTGCAATGCGATAGTCGCAATCGCACATCGCAACAAGGAAGGCATTAAAGAGTGAGCCCTATAGCAAGTCAGGGTTGTGACGTGATGATCGCAATCGTGCACTGCAGAAGGGGAGTGTTACAGAATCGGCCCTGACATGATCAGGTTGCGATTGCGATATCACAATCGCATATGGAAAAGTGCAAAGTCCTATTATATGTATTAGTCTGGCTCCACCGATTGTGATATATTCGAATGCGATACAGTTATGCTACAATTGATAGTTTCAGTGGGTCTGCCACTTATCGCAATCACATATCGCCCACATTGCATTCACAAACCATAAGACCCGCCAGTTTCCACCGATTGCGATTTGCGATGGATCTGTCGGTGCTGATAGTTTACGGCTACCATGCAGCGAAATATTTGACCAGTTAGTGCTTTTTGGAGTGAAATTGTAGGATCATGCTGGAAATGGTGCAATTTGTGGAGCGACTATTGGGAAAAGTAGGAGAGGTCATAACTTCTTCAGTTCTTGACCAAATTGGAAAGAAAGATAGGCTAGATAACCATTTTTGGATATTCTGGACTCATAGGAGTAGGTTTCAAAGGAATTTGAGCATTGTAAATACATATTTTTATGCTTTTGAGCATAATAGAGAGGCCTAAGCCATTGGGATTCGGACCAAGGAGATGTAGCCCAAGAGGGGTGAACTCCTTTAGCATGTTCCTATCGTAATGTGTTTTTGATGATGTTTTGTACATGTTTATGCTTTTGTTCAGTCTCTTATTTATGTTAAATTGCTCATAAAATTAACATAAAAACTCATCATTTCACTTGCAAAAATTCATGAATCCTTAAGCACAATGAAAGAACTTTGTTTCTAATTTGAGGAGGATCTTAGCACAATAATAAAATATTCTAAATCAGATCACTTTGGTATCAGAGCTCTAGGTTTTCTTTGTGAAACAAGGATTTAATTGTTTATGTCATACTTACAAGGTTAAAACTCAAAATAAGAGAAGCGAAGCTGGTTGTGATCGGAATTTGGATTAGGGGCAAAAATTTGCTCAAAAATCAAAGTGCTCAGAATCACACAAAAATTGAACGAACGCGTCTGTCTCGATGATACGATCCCAACGCAACTCATTTCACTCAAAACAAAGTTCGTATGAGAAAGATAGAGACTTATGTTTGCTTTGCCAAACATAAGAATTTTGTAAAACAAAAATACACTCACTGCCCAATTAGAAGTTCATAGTGCTGACATGGTAGATGACTGTGCAGGTCAAAAGTTTGGTCAACAGCCAGTGAGGTCATTCCAAGTGGTTCTTTTTTATTGGTCTACAATTTGATGAGTTGGCATTTTTTTATTGGATGGGGAAGGTCCAATGAGAAGAGGACATGTGGCAAGCTCGGAGGCCACCACTTGTCCCTCCCCAAGGGCCTATCACAATCGGCATGCAGTGAAAAAAGTTATTTGGGAGGTCAGTGGAGTTGAACTCACAACCTCTCCCACACAATCCCCACGCCTTACCACTATGCCGCCACCATTGGACTTAACCATAAAAGTTTTCATTTATATTTAAATCTTAACCACCAAAGGTTTGGAGGTAAGGGGCCAGCCCAAGGGGAACAACTCTAGTTTCATGAGTGCCATACGACCCACCTCTGAACAAGAGGGTGCTATCAGCAATTGGCAGTGGTTTTAGCAGATCTGAAAAATCCATCACTGCTCCAAATTTGGTGGGGTTAACTAGAGTTTCTCCAGATTTTGTGGAGTTTTGCTAGGGAGAACTTAAGAGACCAGAAATTTTGCTAAATTCGATCAATTTTGGCTCAAAAAGAGTCATTACTAGATGATTTGGATGCTATGAACACAATGGAATAAATTGCAAAGGCAGAAAGACACTATGTACGTGATTTTTCTACATTTAATTTTAAGGAAGCCTAGGGCCACCAGGAGAGGAGGTCAAGCCTACATCAGCTGAAGTCCAATTACAGAGCTTAGATAGTCATTTTTGGGGTTTTTGGGTCTTCTGAATCTAATGGAGCACGTTGAAAATCCGTTGGAGAGCTGCAAGTGCATGTAATCATAAAATTTACCATTAATCCAAAGAGGAACTAGCCATTGAAGCAGATCTAAGGAGATGTAGCCCAGGAAGGGCGACCTCCTTTAACAACTTTGTGTTATGAGTTACTATGTTTTACTTCTCTACAATTTACTTGTTGTATATGTGTTTTAAACAGCTAATTCACCTCATAAAATTCTCATAAAATACACTCAACACTTGACACATAATTCCTCATTTTTTGGTTAATTTGAGACGATCCTAAACACATTTTTTAATACTAATGAGAGAGATTTCAGAGGACTTGCTAGCTCATTTTAACCCTAAGATGGTTTGCCAACTTTAGCTAGAAAATTAGCTATTGGTTTTGCATTTGTGTAAGGAGAATTTAACTGTGTGCAAGTTTGTGTGTGTAAGCTAAAAAAGGGATATGGTCTAAGATGCTTCTTTGTTGAGAATTTTTTTGAAGCTTTGTGAGATTTTTGATGCATTACAAGTGCGACGACAGCTTCAACAAGTGATGTTTATAATCCATCTTCCTTAGCAAGACTCTTTGATTTAGAGATGTTGCAAGAGATGAAAGAAGATAGGAATGATAACACTATACTTCAAGAGGATTTGATGGGCATGAAGGAGGAGAAGCAAGAGCTTCTTGAAAAGATGCATGAGATGGAAATTCAACTCCATGATGCCAAGGAAACCCTAGCCAAGTATGTGCATGAAAATGATATATTAAATTCAAGTTTATCTTAAATTTCCTCTCAAAATGAATGTTTTAGTGTTATTGAAAGACACACTAGAGGAATAGGATACAAATTATTGACAAAGATGGGTTATGAAGGTAAAGGATTAGGCAAACATGCACAAGCCATAGTTGAGCCAATTGTTGTTGAGGAAAGGCCTAGGTATTTGGGTCTTGGTTATGGAAAACATGATGGAGAATGCTCCAAAGCCAAGGAGGCACATGAAAGTGTTCCAAGGATCACTTTCATTACATGTTCATTACCTCAAGCTTGTGAAGTTTGTGTTCATGAGGAATGCAAAAGTTTTATACTCGCTTTGCAAGAAGATGCTCATAAGCATGCAACTAGAGGAAATGGTAAACAAGAGGATGTTGAAAGCTCTAAGGTCATTAAAACCATTGTTGGTATTCCGAAGAGAGCCACCACCTCATAAAATTCACCTCCTCAAGAAGGTGACAGAGGTGAATGTGTAAGGTATAAATCTACCTTTAATCAGGTTTCTTTTGATTATGATAAACATGATAAATCTTCACATAAGATTTGGAGAAAATTTACATGTTCCTTTTGTGGTTTGAATAACCATACTATTTCGATGTGTTGGAAGAGGATAGCCATACACAGGAAACTTTCAAAACAAAAGAGACAGAAAGATAAAGGTCTATTGGATAATGGAAACGATGTTGAAAAGAAGATGCAATTATGTTTCACCCATTTCCATAAGTAGGGTCATCTTGTAGACAAGTGTTGGACTTTGCATCCAACAAGTCATCCACGACATTTGAAGAAGGTGGAGAGAGATTTTGGCAAGAATGGAAAAGAGGATTCCATAATTGATGTGGGTCAGGATGATACACATGATGAAGTGCAAATGAAAGAAGCACCATTGAAATGGTTTGGAAAGAGATGGTTAGATTTCTTAACCAATTAATGCCTTGCATTTCTTTTGATAATTGATGCAAATCTTACCTTATTGATGCATGTCCTTGCTATTTGCATGCATTTATTTTCTCGTGAAAGTATGCTGCATATTGCATCAATAAAGGTTTTGGAAAATTAGAATTATGTTGACTCACTTAGATGCAGCAAAGATGGAAATTTGAAACTACAAATGTTCATGCATGTTGCATTCTTGAACTGCATGTTCACACCAGGAATGTGTTCGAAAGTGGAGTATGTTGACTCACTTTATTGAGACAAATTTTTTCATTTCAGCTCTTTAAGTATTCATACATACCAATGGGATTCGTGTACTTGTGATTGTACATGTGAGGGAGTTGATAATATTGATCATTTGAACATGCATGAGTGATTGAATTTTGTTGGTTGATTTCTTTGTTAACATGTATGTTGTCAACTTGAGAATGTTTATCATTTTCACATGCATGAGTGTCAGCTTATGTGGTCGGTTGATTGTTACATGTATGTTATATCTACTTGGAAGAGTTGATTTTGTCTCCAAAGATGAAAGGGAGATGTGACGAATTGTTTCATGAGAATGTGGAATTCTTGTTGTAAATCGTCAAGTTGTTGTACATGCTTTTGCTTGACTTGAAATTCAGTTGTTTGAAGAAGCATGTTTTGTCACCTTTTGTTTACTCGATAGTTTATACACCAAGATGTAAGATTACATGGTGATGTTCACATGATGTGACATTTGTTGCTTTGAAGAAGCAAAAGGAAGAGGCCGTCAAGTTATATTCTTGCATGAGTGTTTTTCAAGATTAATGGTGTTTCTTGTGACAAGATGTGGTAGGATTTTGGAAGGTCCACACTTGAGCAAGAGGTTCATGATTAGCCTTCATTCTCAAATCATGACATGAGCAGCATGTTAATACTGGAGGATGATGGAATCAAGAAGCGAAAGTGGACAAAAATACCAAAAAAAGTTGCGGCCATTGTAGACCATTTGATGTGTTGATGCCAGGAAGCGAAAGAGATGGCGAATGCATTCTTCCAGATGTAGAATTTGGAACCGTGGAGGTAAAGAATGGTCATGGTCACTTCTTTTCTTTTTATTACTCATATTGGAACTCACTATTGTAGTTCACTTAGATGGGCTTAACTTGGAAGAGTGGACCATTTCCAAGGAGAAGCTTGCATCGAATGCATGTATTTCAAAGGAGGAACATGATTCTCAGTCGGAAGGCCATCAGTCATCTTTCCAAGCACTGAGGGATCGCTTTGGTAGATCAGGGTGTTTAATCAGTAAGTAGCCAGCAAGTGTTGGATTGGGTCAGCGACAAAAAGAGAACATTGGTTGAAGTGCCAAGCCATTTGCAAGGCAAGGCATGTCAGTGAACCCAAGTAGTTGTCATGGAGATTTTTCCAAGTAGAATCAATTGGTATAAATTGCGAAGGAGAAGAGTATTTAGCTCTCATCAGATAGCCATATTTTGTGGGTCCAAAAGCTTGTTAGTGGGAAGGAGAGATCATAATCTGGATTAGGGGCATAAATTTGCTCAAAAATAAAAGTGCTTAGAATCGCTCAAAAACTAAACAACCACATCTGTGTCGGCAATAAAGATAAAGACTTTTGTCCGCTTTGTCAAGCAAGCAAAATTTTGGGTACAGGTTTGACTCGATGCTGACTAGGCATTCGTACAACCTAGTCAGCCAAAAATTATATTCCAAAGAATATTCTTTGGAATATTTTGACAAGTGGCTCAATTGCATTGTGACAAGTGTCGGCATGTTATTGGTCAATGGCATTTGAGGTGGACCAATGAGAGTTGACACATGGCAAGCCCGAAGGCCGCTATGTGCCCTCTCAAAGGTCGGGTAAAATGTTATTTGGCAGGCCGACGGAGTTGAACCTGTGACCTCACCCGCATAAGACCCACGCTCCACCGCTATGCCACAATCATTTGACTTAACAGCTATGCATTTGAGATTTTATTTAAATTTTAAGCACCGAAGGTTTGGAGGTGAGTGGATAGCCCAAGGGAGCCAGCCCTGGTTCCATGGGTGCCATATGACCCAATGCTGATAGGAAGGGTGCTAGTCGATAGGTGACGGCGGTTTTAGCAGGTCCAACAAATCCAACATTGCTCCATTTTTTATGGGGTTAACTGGATTTTCTCCAGATTTGGTGGAGGTTTCTTAGGGAAAACTAAAGAGACCATAACTTTTGCATAATTCGACCAATTTTGGCTCAAAGAGAGTCATTCCTAGATGATTTTGATGCTTTGAACACAATGCATAGGTTGCAGAGGAAGAAAGACACTTATGTACATGAGTTTTCTACGTTTAAGTTTAAGGAAGCCTAGGGCCACCACGAGAGGAGGTCAAGCCTAGATCAGCTGAAATCCAATTGTAGAGCTTGTATAGTCATTTTCAAGGTTTTTGGGTCTTCTGAATCCAATGAAGAAGGTTGCAAAGTGATTCGGGTGATTAGACTAAAATCACAGCTATGGGATTAAAAGGAAAAGAATCCATTGCTAGCACTAGTTCTTCGAACTCTCAAAATGAAAATCCAAATGAAAAGAGGAGAATATAACTTTTTCATATAAGTGTGATCTCAAAACACAACAAGGTTGATACTCTTTTCAATAGTGGCTCTCAAGCCAATCCTATCTCTGGAAACATTGTCAAATGTTTAAACTTAGAAATCGTTCCACGTCATAAACCATATCCTCTTGGATGGGTGGGTGACAATGTGCAATTGCATGTTACTAGAAAGTGTAAACTGAAATTCGTCATTACTGCAAATTTCATAGATGAGGTGGAGCTTGATGTTGTGCCGTTAGATATCTATGGCATAGTTTTGGGCAACTCGTACCTTTATGACAGAAATTCTATCTTCCATAGACATGAAAACAAATATCATTTATTCAAAGATGGAGTAAAATATATTGTGAGAGCTCATAGCAAGAAAATAAATCTTTCGCTTGTTAATGCAGGGTAGAAGAAAAACTAGTGAATTCGAGCAAGAATTTTGTGCTTCTAATGATCAAACCCAAGAATGATGTTGATAATGAAGCTTTTCAAGGTTGTGATTCCAATTTGAAATCTGAATTGGTTGACATTGTTAACCAATATTATGAGATGTTTCAGGAACCAATGGGATTACCTCCCAAGAGAGGAATCCAACATGAGATACAATTGCAACAAGATTGTCCTCTTACTAACATTGGCATGTACAAGATGTCAATGATGGAAAGCACAGAAATTAAGAAGAAAATTTAAGAGTTGTTGAATAAAGGGATTATCAAACCATATTCCTTGCCATGTGGTTCACATATTGTCTTGGCGCAATAGAAGGATGGAACATGGCGCATGTGTGTGGACTTTTGTGCATTGAACAAAATTACGGTAAAGAACTATTACCCACTGCCTAGAATAAATGATTTACTTGATCAATTGAAAGATGAAAAGTATTTTACTAAGACGGACTTAAGAAGTGGCTACCATCAAATTAGAATAGATGAAGGAGACATTTGGAAGACAACATTCAAAACAAAGCAAGGATTGTTTGAATGGCTAGTTATGCCTTTTGATTTATATAATGCTCCTGTTACATTCATGCATGTGATGATTGATATTTTGAGGCCATTTATTGATGATTTTGTCATAGTCTACTTAGATGACATATTAATTTTCAGTAAATCTCATGATGAACATGTCATGCCTGTAAGAAAAGTACTTTATGTCTTGAAAAAAGAACAGTTGTATCTTAAGATGCCAAAGTGAAAGTTTGGAAAAACTTCTTTAGTTTACCTGGGTCATATTGTTGGAGGAGTTGAGTTGAAAATAGATCCCTCCAAGGTTGATGTCATTGTGAATTGGCCAAGGCCCAAGGCAGCTACTAAGGTAAGATTTTTTTTTGGAGCAGCCCAATATTGGAGGAAATTCATTGCTAGTTTTTCTCTTATAGTCGCTCCTTTGCATGTGTTGACAATTGTGAAAAAGGTTTTTCAGTGGGGAGGAAAACAACAAAAGGCCTTTGATGCATTGAAGGAAAAGATCAGTACAGCTCCAGTACTTTCACTTCTAGACTTGAGACAGTGATTTGAGATTCAAACTAATGCTAGTGACTACGCCATGGGTACAGTCCTCATGCAACATGGCAAGCCTATATGTTTTCATTCGGAAACTTTTAATGGTGCAGTGATTAATTATCCTACATATGACAAAGAATTGTATGCATTGGTGCAAAATGTGAAAGAATGGAAACACTACTTTATGGGAAAGGAAACAGTCATTCACATTGATCATCAACCATTGCAATTCTTGCAATCTCAATCAAAATTGCAGCAATCAAGGCACTTCCGATGGATGGGTTTTCTTCAACAATTCCACTTGCTAATCAATAAAGTTGTTGATATGCTTTCTAGGCATATTGTTAGTGCAACTAATTTACTCAAGCATAATTCTATTTTACATGAAAGTTATATTGAGAAATATGCATTATATAATGACTTTAAAAATGTTTATGAAAGCTTGAGTCAAGGTAACCAAGTAGAGGAATTGGACTATCATTTGAATGATAACTTGTTGTACCATCTTGGCAGGCTTTGTATTCCACAGGGAGAAAGAGTTAACATCATTAGAGAGGCACATACTTCTCTTATTGCTGGTAATTTCGGTGTAAGTAAGACGGCGGTACATCTATAAAGGTATTTTTATTTTCCTCGTATGCTTGAAAGTGTCTCTCCTTTTATTAAAGGATGTTCATTATGTGCAATCAATAAGCCTAGATCTAGGAAGTTAGGATTGTACACACCACTTTCGGTTCCTTCATGACTGTGGGGGATTGTTTCTATGGATTTTGTAGGAGGTCTTCCATTGTCAAAAAGAGGTCATGATTATTTGTATGTAGTTGTGGATAGGTTCAGTAAAATGTGTATTTTGATGCCATGTAAAAAGAAAGTTATTGTTGAACAAACTACTCAGTTATTCCTTCATAATGTTTGGGTGCATTTTGGATTGCCCACATCCATTGTTAGTGATCGAGATTCTCATTTTGTTTGGAACTTTTGGTCAATATTGTGGGGATTCATGGACACCAAATTGAAAAAGAGTACGACTTTTCATCCACAAAAACATGGTCAAATAGAAGTGGTGAACAAAATAGTGATACATCTTCTTCGTGGGTATTGCAGCAAGCATCCTAAGTTGTGGGATGAACATTTTTACTATACTCAACATGCTTACAACCGAGCTAAGCACTCTTCAACTCAAACTTCACCATTTGAGGCATGCTTGGGATACTTGCCTAAATCTCCTTTGGATTTTATTTTTGGTGAAGATGTTGCTATTGAAGGTCATAGCAACATAGACAAAGTAATAAAGTTCATTGAACAAATCCAATTAGTACACCAAAAGGTTCAAGAACAACTTGAGAAAATCCAAGGCAAGTACAAATAAAGGCATGACAACCATTTTCAAGTCACAAGTTCCAAGTTGGTGATGAAGTTTGGCTTCATATAAACAAAGAGAGGCTTCAAGGAGAAGATAAAAAACTAAAACCAATTAGATATGGTCCATTTAGAATTTTGGAAAAGATTGGTAACAATGCCTTCAGGTTGAATTTGAATTCATATATGCAAATTTATGATGTTGTTAATGTTGAGAATTTAAGGTCGTATGAGACTCCTTTGATTGAAGATCAAGTAGAGAATATTCAAATTCCATCTATTGAATAATTTTCACCAAAATTCCTTGATGAGCTTCAGCAAGACACTATACTTGACAAAAGAAAAAGGATATCAAAAAGGGTAAGTGTTGATTATCTTCGAGTGGGGATCAAGGGTATAAATCCTTTAAAATACAAATTGATAGAGGTTGGAAAGGTGAGGGAACTGTACCCTCACTTGCTATACAATTGAAAGTGATCTTTTGGGGTCCAAAAGGCTTCCAGTGGGGAGGAGTGATCAGGTGCTAAAAATTAGGCTCACACTCAAAGTGATAGAATTGTGATAAAATTAGCTTCATATCGAAGTTCTCGTCATCCTGATTCCAATGGTGTGAATGACAATCGAATCTGAGCTCATATGAAGAAGTTAGAGCAAGTCGAAGTTCTGGTTTGACTTGGACAGATGGCATGAGAAGATGACATGGCATGACTCTTCAGTGAATGGGGAAGTGGCAAGTGGCATGCCACCATTGGCCCCACATTTTAAATATTGGAGGTGGGCCAGTGTTAAAGAATCGGCCCTAGAGCAAGTCAGGGTGCGATGTGATAGTCACAATCACACATCGCGATAGGGAAGAAATTAAAGAGTCAACCCCTGAGCAAGTTAGGTTTGTGATGCAATGATCGTAATTGCACATCACAGAAGGGAAGTGTTACAGAATCGGCCCCAATAGGATCAGGTTGTGATTGAGATATCGCAATCGCATATCGCAAAGTGAAAAGTCTTGTTATATGTATTACCCTGGCTTTGTCGATTGCGATATATTATAGTTGCGATACAGTTATACTGCAGTTGATAGTTTCCTCGGTTTTGTCACTTATCGCAATCGCATATCGCCCACGCCGCGTTCACAAATAATAAGACTCGCCGGTTCCCATCAATTGTGATTTGTGATGGAGCTTTCAGTGCTAATATTCTATGGCTACCGCATGGCAAAATTTTCACCCAATTCGTGCTTTTTAGAGCGAAATTGTAGGATCATGCTAGAAATTGTGCAATTTTTGGAGCGAATATTAAGAAAACTAGGAGAAGTCATAACTTCTTCAGTTCTTGACCAAATTGTAAAAAAAAAAGAGAGGATAGATAGCCATTTTTGGATATTCTGGACTCATAGGAGGAGGTTTCAGAGGCATTTGAGCATTGTAAACACATACTTTTATACTTTTGAGCATAATAGAGCGGACCAAGCCATTGGAAGCTGGACCAAGGAGACGTATCCCAGGAGGGGTGAACTCCTTTATCATGTTCCTATTGTAATTTGTTTTTTATGATGTTCTATACATGTTTATGTTGTTGTTCAGTCTCTTAATTAAGTTAAATTGCTCATAAAATTAACATAAAATCTCATCATTTCACTTGCAAAAATTCATGAATCCTTAAGAAAAATGAAAGCATTTTGTTTCTAATTTAAGGAGGATCTTAGCACAACAATCTAATATTCTAAATTAGGTCACTTGCTTTAGTAAATTACATGAGCTTGTGAATCTATAGGAAAATCTACACAGTATTAGAGCTGAGAACAGTATACTAGAGTAGATTTCGAAGTTTTGAGTTTTGGGTTACATGTGAAATTTGAATTTGCGATATATACTTCAGGATCAACAGATGGTGTTCTATGGTTTGCGGCTCGAGTATGCCTTGGATGGAAACTCGAATTATATAGCCTGGAAGGACAGGCTGGAGGTTGTGTTGGAAGCTAATGGCTTGAAGGAATTCATTGATCAAGACAATCCTAAGCCACCAGCATCAGATGCTCATAATCAAGTCGAATGGAAGTAGTGTGTGGCAAGCGTGAGGTGCATAATCCTTGATGGAGTTCGAGACCACATTGTCTCAAGTCTCAATGGGAAGGAAACTCTGCATGCTACGTGGAAAGCATTGAAGGAAATTTTCTAGAACAACAGTGACCAAAGGAAGTTGGCATTGAAAGATAAACTTCAAAAAATCAAGATGGAGGTGGGTGACTCAATTCCAAATTACTTGACCAAGTTCAGTCAATGTCATAAAGAAATTGGAAGTGTTGGAATCATTGTTTTTGAATATGATATGGTGAGTCTTTCTCTTCTTGGACTCCCAAAGAGTTGGCATAGTTATCAGGACTCTGTCAATGGTTAGGAGACGCTGTCATATTGGGAATGACTGTGGTCGGAGTTGATGTAGGAGGAGATCAAGAGGACCACCAGAGATGGGACCTCTTCCAAGGAAGTGGTAGAGGATTTTTCCTTAGCGAGTAAGGCAAAGAAGGCCAAGGGAAATATGTCCCAAGGCAAGGAGGGCAGAAAGAAGATGGACTTGATGAAATTCAAGTGTTTTCACTATCACGAGCACAAGAACTATGCCAAGAACTGCCCACAAAAGAAAGAAAGCAAGAAGGAACTAACAATAGCGGTAACAGGTGAAGCTCTAGCTTCACAATTTGAACTTGATTTCACTCTCATTTCATGCATGGCTGACACTACCATGGGAGGCGTGTGGTATCTTGACAGTGGTACCTCATTCCATATGATGGGGAATAGAGATCTCTTTAGTGATTTTGAGGAGAAAAATCTCAAGCAGAGCATAGAGTTTGGAAATGATGAGAGGTATAGAGCTACCAAGATTGGTATGGTTACCTTTTAGAGGGAGTCTGCCTCCCCTCTTAAGATCAAAGATGTGATATATGTTCTAGGACTAAAGAAGAATCTTGTTTCAGTTGCTGTATTGGAAGATCGTGGCTATGAAGTGGTTTTTAGTAAGGGGAATGTTTTCCTTATCACATCATTTTTAGGAATTTACCAAAGAAAGATAAATTATTACCGAGAGTTACTGAGATTTACAAAGAGGAATAATAAAATAACGAGCAACAAGTATTCACATAAACAATACACACAAGATTTAACTAGGAAAACCCTAAATCTCGGGAAAAACCCAACCCAATGAGATCTCATTAGCATTGGCCAAAACCCTGGCCAATCCAGCCAAGTGAGCCTTTACCGCTCACCTCCAGGCCTACATTACAATGAAGTATTCCCAACCTTTTATAAGCTCCGCTACATGCAATACCACAGGCAGAATACCATGGGTGCATAATAACATGTGCCCCAAAACCATCACTCTTTAACTTGGTCAACTTTGACTCCATCCCGAGTCAAGTTTACCTAAAAATTCCCCACTTAAACTTGACTTGGGATTCCTTGACTAACTCTAGCCAAACCTACTAAGTGAGATAACCTTGCTCACTCTAGCCCTTACCCCCTCAAAGTTTAATACCCAAGGTACCAATTACCTGGCATCCCCCCTATAAACTAGGTCGAGCCGACTTTACCAGTGATTACCGAGGGGTACGCATGCCATACCAGTTAACCTGGCATCCCCCCTATCACCTAGGTCTAACCGACTTTACCAGTGATTACTGGAGGGTACGCATGCCATACCAGGGCTTACAGTAGTATGCCCATTTACATGTAATAAAAATTGACTCCATAATATTTTATTTTCCCTTGTTGATGTCATTGTACATATGACGTCAATGTCCACATAAAAAGTACCCATCTACCGGATTACATGGGTCACCAGCTGCCTTAACTACCAGTTATCTAGGTGTTCTTTTTAGGTACATGGTTCATCAATTAATTAACGCACATGCACATATCCTCTCTCTTTTGAAGTATAACACATGAGAGTGGTCTCTTACATTGATCACAATAAAATTACGTGCATTGCATCTATAACCCAAGCCCACCACCGTAAGACAAGACTTTAGTTTCATATCAGAGCATATTTGCATAACGACCAAACCTGCCAAACCTTAGATTGAATCCTAACCAGAGTACAACGTGAAAATATTCTAAGTTTTAAGTTTTCTTTGACACCAACGTTATGTAGAGCTTACTTTGTTAATTCAAATAAGGCCCTCGTGACCTTTGTTCAAACTATGTGTGCATTCAGAAATATTTTTCCACGCTTGTTTCTTCGATGTAGCCCCGATCTCCCCTTCATTTCACGCCCATCTCCTTGGCCATGTCGAGGGTTTCCCTTATCACCTCCTGTTGCTTCCACATCAAGTCTTCAACGTGCTAAGTCAATATAGGATCTAAAATGTTCATCATTTTTCCCAACTATAACAACTCCAACTCCAGCTCTCAGCCAAGATTGTTTCCCGGATATTCTGGATGGTCCCCTCCCATACTGCTTCCTAAGATTGTTGGTTATTCTTAAAATTCTTGCAGTTCCTCTCTTTCCATATAGCCCAAAGCGTGGAGCCTAGAGCTAGTCCCCAAGCCCGATTAAGGACCGTGCTTGAGAATAGGCATGTCCGCCATAGAAGGATGGTTTCTCTAATGCTCTGATGGTCTCTATCCATCCTTCCAAAGAGATCTTCCACTTGGTGCCACTTTTGAACTGCAAAAGGACATGAATTTAACAGGTGTTCCAGATCCTCATTATGTTGACCACACATGATACAATACAAGGGTCCATAGATACCCATTTTTGTAGTTGATCCCAAGTGAGGATTCTACCCCTACATACCAACGAGAGAAAGTATGCAACTTTCGACCACCACCCACTTTTTCAGAGCTTCTTCCAAATTGGATGGTGATGCCCCTACTCTGATCCTCCCTTTAAACGGTAAGCCTCTTTGATGGTAAATATGCCCGTTGTAGTATATCCACATCGAAGAATGTCTGGTCCATTTTGGACTGTGAGCTTCCTGGATTCTAACTCTCTTTCCAGCTACTTCCATTAATCTGACTCAGGGGGTTGAGGTCAATCCTAGCGTTCCTTCCATTTCCTCCAACCATCATTAGTCAAGGCATCTTTCTAATAATGATCCACCGTGTAGAAGTTCCTACTAGTTATGTACAAAAAATAAGTCACTCAAATCTTGTCTCCCAAATAATTTTTCTCTCTAGTACCATAAGTCCAACCAAAACAAAATTATTTTCATATTTCTGATTTCCCAAAAAACATATTGTTTGATAAAATTGTTATTCAAATTAATATCAATTTTTTTAAAATTTTTATAAAAAACATTTATAGATACTTTGTTATCAATTTTTAAGTAAATTAACTACATCCATCGGCCTTGCATCTAACTTTACTTATTTAGACACAGAGTAAGCATGTAGCAGCATAAATGCTTTTATGCTTTTGGAATTGCGTATTTAATTGCGTATTTATGACCCATTGTAGCAGCATGTAGCAGCATGTAGCAACATTTATGACCCATTTTAGCATTAAGTAAATTAGGTTATCTATTTTTATATAAATTACAATATCTTAATTATATTTTTTTAATATGTCAGTTACTTGTGTTATTTATATTTTATATTTTGGTCGGTTGTCTTATGTTTTATACTATATATTTCGTCTAGTTGGGTTATTTATATTTTATACTTTAATTAGTTGGATTATTTATATCTTATATATTTGCTAGTTGTTATTGTTTATATATATCTTAAATTTAAATTAAATTATAGAATTTATGAAAGTGAGAGAAGAGGCGTATTGATATTGTCTATATATGTTTTAAATTTAAGTTTTTTTATTATAGAATTTATGAAAGTGAGAGAAGAGACTTATTGAGTAAAAGATATTATAATAATATGTTCTTTTTAATATTTACCTTCATCTTTATTATAATATATTGGGCTCAATTTTTTGATATTATAATAATATGTTTTTTTTCAATATTTACTTTCACCCTTACTATAATATATTGAGCTCAATTTTTTTTCCATTTTACTTTCACTAATTATGATATAATTTATTATATTCACTAATTATGATATAATTTATTATATTAGGCTTAATTTTTTTCTATCTTAATTTCACTAATTATGATATAAAATTTATTTGTTTTAATTTTTTCTAAATTTAAAAAAATTATAAAATATATGAAGATATGAATAGGATTGAGAAAAATATTATAATAATGTTTTTTTTTTTCAATATTCACTTCATCCCTACTCCTAGTCTCCTAGTGTAAAGTTTAAAGAATTATAGAATATATAAGAGTGACATATTAGTATGATATGTTTTGCTCAATATTTCTTTTACCACCATTCTCAATATCATATCTTAAAAGATCTGGGTAGAGGAAAATATTGGGCAAAATATAAATGAGAATGCTGGTGGGAATATTGGTTAAAATATGTTGGGGGAGGGGGAATATTTGGCATTTTATTTTCAAAATATATTTGAAGGTTATGGTGTGGTTTGGGGAAATATTTGGCATTTTATTTCCCCATCACCATCCTCAAACATAGTTTTTGCGTAATATTTCCCTCAATCCCCACCCACAAGTACATTTTTTCCAATATTTCTCCCAACCCCACTCTAAAATATATTGAGGAGGTGGGAGTTGACATTGGGAGAGATATGGGAAAAACATTCTAGGAGTGGGAGTTGGGGTTAGGAGTAGGAGTTGGGGTTAAGGGCAATATTGAGCAAAACATTCTACATAATGGTAAGGATAAGAGTAAGGGTGGATGGAAATATTGGTCAAAAACATATTATTATAATTTTTTTTATTCAATATTTTTCTCCCCCTCTACCTTCATATTTAATTGCGTATTTTATTAATATTTTTACTCAATTTCACTCTTATACTTAATAATGAAAAATATTAAATTTATTTATTTATTTAAAACATATTTTTAATATATCTTTTTATATATTTAAAAATACAATTTCAATAATTAAAAAATACAGTGGAAAATAAATTATAAAACAAATAAAATAATAATAATAATCATTTAAAAAATTAAATAATATAATATTTACATTTTTATTTTATATTATTTTTGGAAAATTATTTATGAATTAAGTGCTAATTTTGATATAAATCGTGATATAATCCAAACAAATCTGAAAAATAGATAAATACAATAAATTAATTATATATATAGTGTAAGTTTGGAGGGACTATATTTTCATCATGTCCAATATATGGACCAACCGGGAATTGAATTGATCACTTCACATCAAGAAGTACTTTAAGAGAACACCCAATCACCATCTATCCAAAACCTCATAGACAATATTTTATATTATTTTAGTAATAATATTAAAAATTAAATAAATTAATATAATAATTCGAATTAATATATATATATATATATATATATATATATATTATTTTCAATCACTTACAAATTTCAAAATAATATATGTTATTAAAATAATAATAATTATATTTTTTATTTAAATTAGATAATGGGTTAGTTTGACTGGTTAAATATTGTGAACTACAAGTAGGATGTCATATAGACAAGTCCCAAGTTTAACTGGTTTCGTGAATAATATTGGGTTTCACATTGATGGAGAAGTGAAGGCTTAGTATTGGAGCCTTATAACAAGGGATCAACATATCCTTCTATTTTATATAGGTTTGAAAATAAACGATTTTCCCAACTACTATAATTACATTATATATCTCAGAGTATTAAAATTTAAAAAAATGATAAAAACTAATTAAACTATAACTATATTTTAAATAATTTTTTATTTATTATAAAAACAATAAGTATGTAAAGCCCCAAGGGATAGCTCAAATGGTCGAGTTCCCGTTGCTAAAGCACTTTCCCAGTTTGGGAGGTCACAGGGTCAAATCTCCTCGACGCCCTCGGGGTTAGGCCTGTTAAGATTGGCCGATGGGCAGATCCCTTCGGGTGGATCTGCCCCGATATTTTCCCGTGGATGTAGCGGCCACTCAGTGACCGTGAACCACAGCTTAAAAAAAAAAAAAAAACAATAAGTATGTCAAAAATTAATACATTTAAAATAAAACTTGGAACATGAATTTTTAACCATAGAGATTTGCGCCCACATTACCATGTACCTTCATAATATGTAAATAGACTTTGTTACAATAGCATGAGCCGATACCATGGCTTATCAATACCACATGCCCAAAAAAACCATAACTCACTTCATATGACACTTATTTATATGATATTTTTAATTAATCAATTTAATTTTAAAAAAATGACAACTACTTTAAAGATAAAATTCCATACTAGAATATTTCATAGAGATATTCCAAAATAAACATGTCTATGCACATATTTATTTTACTCAAAAAAATACATACAAAAATTTAAAAAATATATGTTCTTTGAGAAAAAAACAAATCAAATTATTAAAATTTTATACTTTTATTTTGCTAAATATTTATAATAAATATCAAACATTTCCACTAAATAGAAAATGTAAGTTATTAATTAGCCGGTGTTTAATATTAAATACAAATTATCTTTGTTCTCGTGATAAGCCACACTTTATGCCATGGACTATAAAAATCTTGATCTCAGTAATATGAAAACTGCAAAACTAAATTTATCTATTTATTAGTTGTTCATAAAAAAAAAAAATGCTTAGAATCTGTGTAATTTATCCACCTAATAATTAGTCAAGGGAAAAAATCAGCATATTATTAATTTATTAAAAAAAATCACCTTTAAAACGCGAATCATGAAATCCCTGGTACCAAATGGAAAGCATGAACATGGAGGCCATAATCCTACTCCTTCAAAAATGAGGCATTTAATTGTAAAATATGAAACGCCTCCTACTAAGTGTAAACGGTAAGGATGAACATGTAGGCCATATCCCCACTCCAAAAATGTGAGAATTTAAAGTAGAAATTATGAAACACATCGCACTAACTGTAAGTGGTAGGCATGAGCATGGAGGCCTTCAACCCAATGGGAAATGTAAGCCACTGGTTATCCAATAAAGAAGGATTTAATGCTCAGATTCGATCCACCGCTAATTCCACATCAATATGGAAGAATGGGCAGCCATCGATTAGATTGACATTCATTTTTCAAGAAGCGCAACTATATATATTAACAAGAGGTTCCACAGACTGGTACAAGTTCGACGAGTTTACATGCCAACTAAACACTTAAATTCAATCTAATTTCCTGGACATTATAATACAAATTACTTCACATGAGAACTGAACTGTCTACTATAAAATGTTTTGCAATTACCGTCCACACTTCGGGCAGTGCTCTAATGGAAGAAATGCAGTCACCTACATCCGCTGAAGGCAAGCCCAGAAATGCTACAAGGAAAAAGGGAAGAATCGTTTAATTGGTCTAACAGAGATGACCCATGTAACATAAGCGGCAAAGGCCTGTCTGGAATTTCAGGAATGTCACCCTCACCCTCCAGCATCCTCACAGCGTCCACCATTCAAGGTCTGAATGCCATCATAGCATGTGCGCACAGAATACCCACTGAAGCAAATGTCTTCATCATGCTCTCCGCCCTGCTATGCCGGATTCTTTCATCCCTTGTAATCGCTCTGCTGACTATAGATCCACTGTGAATTCGATGCCAAAAACTCCTCTTGTTGCGTTCATTAATGTGCCTTCAACTTAAGGACGAGTTAACTTAGAAATAAATCTTTTGATTCGGATTTCGAAATTTCCTTTAGTCACTTTCGGATATGCACTTAGTGTAATTAAATTAGTAACAAATAATTTTTTTTTGTAAGTTTGGTAGGTTTTTATATTTTCATTAATATAAAAGCAAGTTACATCTATATAAGAGAGATTAGTTAGGTGACTTTAATTTGCTTGGGTAAATCAAGCTTGTTGGCCACTTAATAGCATAATATGTCATTTAATAATAAAAACTAATAAGTCTTTCTAATCAAGTTAGATAAGTTGGAATGTCTTTGCCTTGTGTGAATACTACATGCCTAAAAACAAAATGATCAATATTTTGAAAACTAAAAGCTTTTCGCATACAAAAAGAGAAAGGAAACTGAGAGAACAACTAGCATACTACTATACTCCCTCGGGAGATGCAAACTCCTCCAGAGTCGGGTCCTTAAAATTGGCTCCCGAGCTCTCTCTGTGAGAGAATGCAAGGGAGGTGTTTTTCTATTTGTCGAAGGCAGCCATTCTGTTTTTGCATCTGAAACTAGAGCTTTTGAAATTCTTGTTTATAGTTAGGAATGTCCTACACTGTTGCTGTCATGCCCACAGAGACCTGCTCCAAAGCATTTCCCAAGATACTCTTCATGGACCAATACAAGAACAAGGTCTATTTGCACTTATTGACGTGACCACGGGTGTGCCTTGGATCCGACACCATAGCCCGCAAGTTCTCCACCTCAATATTCATCGAGCCAACCTAACGGTTCAAGTTTGCTTCCCATTCCTCAATTCATTATCGGATTTCCTCATGTGTTCCTTTGTGATAAGTTGTAGCCGCATCATTTATGATGTTGGCAACTGGTTTTGCGCACCTCGTTTTGCCCCCAGAGGAGTTGGGTTGCATTGTCGTCTCGGCCTTCCTGGTTCTTCTGCCTTTGCCGCTCAAGGCTTGGCTTTGTGCCTTTGCAGTTGTGGGCCGATCCATTGTTGTGTGCTTACAGTTTTTAGTGGAAAAATTGGTAAATCGAATTTCTTGCATAGGTGGTAGCCCGAGCCCAAAAGCTCTCAGCTTCTAGGTGACACTACCACCCCGCACACCTGCCAAGGAAGAAGCATGAAACACTAATTTCCAATAAAGAACCTAGGGGACTTCCTCCCTTCTCTTCCATTTCATACCTTCCTTACCGACCGACCCAAATTGAGATACAATCGCCACAACCCAGAGCTTGTTAACATAACAATCATAGAATGAAATGGAGAAAATGTTGGAGCTTATACCATAGGGACAAACCCAATACACAAACCATCGTAGAGCCCATAAATGTACGCCTAAGAAGACTCCCACAGGAGCAGAGGTCATTGAACCCACATAAAAGCCTCCAAGGAACAATTTGGCTCCAGAAAAAATAGAGAAAATGCCCCGACCCATCCCTAGAAAATTCGTAAAGACAAAACTCAGGAGTGAAATTGTAAACTACCCATCCCCAAGTCCCAGTGACACCAGGCTAAGCCACAAGGATGTCCCAGGGAATGACTGTAGAGATAGACACCCCATATAACCCCATCCTGGATAAGATAATCTCGAACAGAATAAACACAGAGACCCTGTCAGGAAGATGGACCTATTTTAGGAGGCAAACACACGCATGTAGATGCATGGAGCCTCTCTTTCTCACAAACCCCAACAATTCAAAACCATATAGTCTCAATTCCATCAAATAGATAAGCCGTTGCATGAAGGATAGAAAGGAATGGAAAATCACATACCAATTTACCCACGTAGACAAAATACTAGCTTGCCACCTCGCCCAAATCTGTGTTGTTCCACAGATCTTGGCACCATCCTTATACACTCCTCTACAATGAACATAACACTTACCAACTTCTTTCACGGAGCAACTAACCAAATGACAAAACCAAAACACTATATGTTGTTGTCACCTCCTGCAGGGGTATTTACACCATGCATGCACGGAGCCATTGCACCATATCCCCCAAGCATGTGAAGGGTGGTGGGTTTCTACCCCAAGGGTGTCGTCATTAATTTGTAATAATGGAATTGTTGTCTAGCTCGCACCTCGATTAGGGGATGTATTCAGAGTTCTCGAGGCTCTGTAAACTGTGTCTCCTATCTTGCTCTAAGGTCTCTTCCAGGGAGTTAAACCTACCTTTTGGGGATTGAGTAGGCCAAGTCAACTCTAGAGGGTCATTTCGATGTGAACAACCCCAATTTGCAAGGAAATCTGCTGCTCTATTTCCATCTCTTCTGACATGGGTAGTGATGACATAGTCGAAATTTTGGAGAAGTTCACCTATCTCCTGAACCAATCTAGCAGTTCTCTAGCTATGGCTAAGCTTGTCCCATTTAGCCCCCTGACTCAAATTTTTAGCTATGTTAATTACTAATTTGGAGTCTCTTTCCACCACTAGTTTCTTATACCCCAATTTAATAGTCGTTAGAAGGCCTTGTCGAAAAGCTGCAAATTTCGCTTCATTATAACTCACATAGCCACAATGGTCAGCATATATTCGACGAGCTTTTTCCCTAAAGTCTTGAAAGAGCCCTTCAAAACCCATTGGTCCTGGGTTGCCTTTCGAGGCTCTTTCAAAGCTCAACATGATGAACCCCTTCGAAGGTGCAATGAAGTGCTTCACTTAATCCACACAACTCGTGATGAGTTTCTAGGAGTTCAGGGCAATCATTTGTTGAAAATAGCAACAAGAAATGATAAAAATAAAATCCAGAAATTCCAGTTTAATTTGTCCTTGAATTACACTGAGAATTAAAATTGAATTATATTCTCATAGCAACTTGTAATAGTTAACTACAGTGAGTTGACTTAGTTAACTTAGGATTTCGAGTTGGAAGTCTTTCTAAAGTCATGTATATGTTCTCCCTATATTATAGGGGTCCGGGATGAGTTAATTGTGAGTTGTAATTAGATAACTCAATTTATTGAGTTAAGTCCAGTTAAATTAGTTCCAAACTATTTTAGGAATTAATAGTGAGTTAACAGTCAGTTGGTGCACTAATGCATTAACTGGTGCTACACCAGTTAATTGAATATTCCCTCATGAGAAACTCATGCATGTTGGTTCTAAGAAATATCCAGTTGATACTAGAGTGCACAGACAGTGTACTATTTGTTGCATAATTTTCTGAGTTGTACATACGGTGCATGCAATCAAGAACTGAACCTTGAAGGGATTGCGCAACTTTGGATGCACTTATTTCCCTTTAAGATAGGCTAATCAGCCATAGGAATTGCGAAAGGAAATAGGGACTTGGAGAGCTGCAGAATTTGCTATCTGTCGGCCAAGAGTTTGCTTGTGAGTTGGAGATTGATTTTACTGAGTGCTGGGATTGTTCTTATGAGAACAAGCATTGTATTATCATCTTGGATTTCTGATTTAATGCAATATAGATAGTGGGTTTTGAGTTGTGGCTTTCCTCGAATACTTATTTTGTTGTGTGACATTGATGTTCTTCCTCTTGTCGATTATTGTTTCATCGATCTTTATGGGCTTTCATTGTAAAGAGTAGAAGTAGATTCTTGTCTATTGTTGAGCAGGTGCTCAAAATTAGGCTCAAACTCAAAGTGGCAGAATCTTGATAAAGTAAGCTTTAGATCGACGTGCTTGGCATCCTGATTCCAATGATGTGAACAACACTCAAATCTAAGCTCATATAAAGAAGTTAGACCAAGTCAAAGTTTAGGTTTGTCATGGATAGATGACAGGAAAAGATGATGTGGCAAGACCCTTCAGTGAATGGGGAAGCGCCAAGTGGCAGGCCATTATTGGCCATACATTTCGCAAATCCCATATCAGAGGCCAGTCGACGTTAAAGAATCAACCCCAGAGCAAGCCAGGGTGTGATGTGATAGTCACAATCACACATCACAACAGGAAAGGCATTAAAGAGTGAGCCCCAGAGCAAGTCATGGTTGCGATGCGATGATCGCAATCGCACATTGCAGAAGGGGAGTGTTACAGAATCAGCCCTGACAGGATCGTGTTGCGATTCCGATATTGTAATCGCATATCGCAAAGTTAAAAGTCCCATTATATGTATTAGCCTGGCTTCGCCGCTTGCGATATATTTCGGATGCGATACAATTATACTAGGGTTGATAGTTTTGGCAGGTCTACCACTTATCACAATCTCATATCGCCCACGCCGCATTCACAAACCATAAGACCCACTAGTTTCTGCTAATTGCGATTTACGATGGAGATGTCAGTGCCGATAATTTATGGCCACCATGCAACGAAATATTCGCCCAGTTAGCGCTTTTTGGAGTGAAATTGTAGGATCATGTCGGAAATGGTGCAATTTGTGGAGCGAATATTGGGAAAAGTAGGAGAGGTCATAACTTCTTTAGTTCTTGACCAAATTTGAAAAAAAGATAGGCTAGATAACCATTTTTGGATATTCTGGACTCATAGGAGGAGGTTTCAGAGGCATTTGAGCATTTCAAATACATATTTTTACGCTTTTGAGCATAATAGAGAGGCCCAAGCCACTTAGAGCTGGACCAAGGAGATGTAGCCCAGGAGGGGTGAACTCCTTTAGAATGTTCCTGTTGTAATGTGTTTTTGATGACGTTCTGTACATGTTTATGTTGTTGTTCAGTCTCTTACTTATGTTAAATTTCCCATAAAATTAACATAAAAACTCATTATTTCACTTGCAAAAATTCATGAATCCTTAAACAAAATGAAGGAACTTTGTTTCTAATCTGAGGACGATCTTAGCACAATAATCTAATATTCTAAATCAAATCATTTTGGTATCAGAGCTCTAGGTTTTCTTTGTGAAACAAGGATTTAATTTTTTACAAGTTTTTCTCATGCTTACAAGGTTAAAACTCAAAAGAAGAGAACGGAAGCTGGTTGTGATTGGAATCTGGATTAGGGGCAAAAATTTGCTCAAAAATCAAAGTGCTCAGGATCATTTAAAAATTGAAGGACCACGTCTGTATCGGTGATACGATCTCAACGCAACTCGTTTCACTCAAAACAGAGTTCATATGAGAAAGATAGAGACTTATGTCCACTTTTCCAAACATAAGAATTTTGCAAAACAAAAATACCCTCATTGCCCAGTTAGAAGTTCGTAGTGTTGACGTGGCAGATGACTATGCAGGTCAAAGCTTTGGTCAACAGCCAGTGATCTCATGCCAAGTGGTGCTTTTTTATTGGTCTACAGTTTGATGAGTTGGCTTTTTTTATTGGACGGGGATGGTCCAATGAGAAGAGGAAATGTGGCTAGCTCGGAAGCCACCACTTGTCCCTCCCCAAGGGCCTATCAAAATTGGCGTGCAGTGAAAAAATTATTTGGGATGTTGGCGGAGTTGAACTTGCAACCTCTCCCACACAATCCCCATGCCTTTCCACTATGCCGCCACCATTGGACTTAACCATAAATGTTTTCATTTATATTTAAATTTTAAGCGCCGAAGGTTTGGAGGTAAGGGGGTAGCCCAAGGGGACCAGCTTTGGTTCCATGAGTGCCATATGACCAAATGCTAAACAGGAGAGTGCTAGCGGTAGTTGGCGGTGGTTTTAGGAGGTTCGAAAAATCCAGCACTGCTCCAAATTTGGCAGGGTTAACTGGAGTTTCTCTAGATTTGGTGGAGTTTTCCTAGGGAAAACTTAAGAGACCATAACTTTTGCTAAATTTGACCAATTTTGGCTCAAAAAGAGTCATTCCTAGATGATTTGGATGCTATGGACACAACGGAACAAGTTGCAGAGGTAGAAAGACACTTTTGTATGTGATTTTTCTACGTTTAATTTTAAGGAAGCCCAGGGCCACTAGGAGAGGAGGTCAAGCCTAGATCAGTTGAAGTCCAATTGTAGAGCTTAGATAGTAATTTTTGGGGGGTTTGGGTCTTTTAATCTAATGGAACACGTTGAAAAGCCATTGGAGAGCTTCAGGTGCATGTAATCATAGAATTGACCATTAATCCAAAGAGGATCTAGCCATTGAAGTAGGTCTAAGGAGATGTAGCCCAAGAGGGGTGACCTCGTTTATTAGCTTTGTGTTACGAGTTGTTTTGTTTTACTTCTCTGCAAGTTACTTGCTATATATGTGTTTTAAACAACTAATTAACCTCATAAAATACACTCAACACTTGACACATAATTCCTCACATTTTGGTTAATTTGAGACGATCCTAAACACATTTTTTTAATACTGATGAGGGAGCTTGTAGAGGACTTGCTAGCTCATTTTAACCCTAAGATGGTTTGCCAACATTAGCTAGAAAATTAGCTATTGGTTTTGCATTTGTGCAAGGAGAATTTAACTGTGTGCAAGTTTATGTGTGTAAGCTAAAGAAGGGATATGGTCTGAGATGCTTCTTTGTTGAGAAACTTTTTGAAGCTTTGTGAGATTTTTGATGCATTACAAGTGTGATGGTAGCTTCAACACATGATGTTTCTAATACATATTCCTTAGCAAGACTCATTGATTTAGAGATGTTGCAAGAGCTTATCATCATGAGAGATATGGTGCAAGAGATGAATGAAGATATGAAGGATAACACTACTTCAAGAGGATTTGATGGTCATGAAAGAGGAGAAGCAAGAGCTTCTTGAAAAGATGCATGAGATGGAAATTCAACTCCATGATGCCAAGGAAACCCTAGCCAAGTATGTGCATGAAAATAATGTATGAAATTCAAGTTTATCTTCAATTTCATCTCAAATGAATGTTTTGATGCTTTTGAAAGACACATTAGAGGAATAGGGTTCAAATTATTGATGAAGATGGGTTATGAAGGTAAAGGATTAGGCAAACATGCACAAGGCATAGTTGAGCCAATTGTTGTTGAGGAAAGGCCTAGGTATTTGGGTCTTGGATATGGACAACATGACGGAGAATGCTCCAAAGCCAAGGAGCCACATGGTGTTCCAAGAATCACTTTCATGATATGTTCATTACCTTAAGCTTGTGAAGTTTGTGTTCATGAGGAATGCAAAAGTTGTATGCTCGCTTTGCAAGAAGATGCTCATAAGCATGCACCTAGTGGAAATGGTAAACAAGAGGATGTTGAAAGCTCTAAGGTCATTGAAACCATTGTTGGTATTATGAAGAGAGCCACCACCTCATCAAATTCACCTCCTCAAGAAGGCGACAAAGGTGAATGTGCAAGGTATAAATCTGCCTTTAATCAGGTTTATTTTGATTATGATAAACATGATAAATCTTCACATAAGATTTGGAGAAAATTTACATGTTCCTTTTGTGGTTTGAATAACCATACTATTTCGATGTGTTGGAAGAGGATAGCCATACACAAGAAGCTTTCAAACAAAAGAGACATAAAGCTAAAGGTCCATTAGATAATGGAAACGATGTTGAAAAGAAGATGCAAGTATTTTGCACTCATTTCCATAAGTAGGGTCATATTGTAGACAAGTGTTGGACTTTTCATCCAACAAGTCATCCACGAAATTTGAAGAAGGTGGAGAGAGATTTTGGCAAGAATGGACAAGAGGATTCCATAATTGATGTGGGTCAGGATGATACACATGATGAGGTGCAGATGAAAGAAGCACCATTGAAATGGTTTGGAAAGAGATGGTTAGATTTCTTAACCAATTAATGCCATGCATTTCTTTTGGTAATTGATGCAAATCTTACCTTATTGATGCATTTACTTGTTATTTGGATGCATCTATTTTCTCGTGAAAGTATGTTGCATATTGCATGAAGAAAGATGTTGGAAAAGTAGAGTTATGTTGACTCACTTAGATGCAGCAAAGATGGCAATTTGCAACTACAAATTTGCATGCATGTTGCATTCTTGAACTTGCATGTTTACACCGGGAAGGTGTTCGAAAGTGGAGTATGTTGACTCACTTTATTGCCACAATTTTTTTCATTTTAGCTCTTTAAGTATTCGTACATACTAATGGGATTCTTGTACTTGTGATTGTACACATGAGAGAGTTGATAATTTTGATCATTTGAGCATGCATGAGTGATTGAATTTTGTTGGTTGATTTCTTTGTTAACATGTATGTTTCCAACTTGAGAATGTTGATCATTTTCACATGAATGAGTGTCGGCTTGTGTGGTCAGTTGATTGTTAAATGTATGTTATATCAACTTGGAAGATCTGATTTTGTCTCCAAAGATGAAAGGGAGATGTGACGAATTGTTTCATGAGAATGTGGAATTCTTGTTGTAAATCGTCATGTTGTTGTACATGCTTTTGCTTGACTTGAAAATTAGTTGTTTGAAGAAGCATGTTTAGTCACCTCATGTTTAGTCGATAGTTTATACACCAAGATGTAAGATTATATGGCGATGTTCACATGATGTGTCATTTGTTGCTTTGAAGAAGCAAAAGGAAGATGCCATCAAGTTATATTCTTGCATGAGTGTTTTTCAAGGTTAATGGTGTTTCTTGTGACAAGATGTCGCAGGATTTTGGAAGGTCCACACTTGAGAAAGAGGCTCATGATTAGCTTTCATTCTCAAATCATGACATGGGCAGCATGTTAATACTAGAGGATGATGGAATCAAGAAGTGAAAGTGGACAAAAATGCCAAAAAAAAATTGCAACCATTGTAGACCATTTGATGTGTTAATGCCAAGAAGCGAAAGAGATGGTGAATGCATTCTTCCAGATGTGGAATTTGGAACTATGGAGGTAAAGAATGGTCATTTATTTTCTTGTTATTACTCATATTAGAACTCATTGTTGTAGTTCACTCAAATGGGTTTACTTTGGAAAAGTGGTTTCCAAGGAGAAGCTTGCATCGAATGCATGTATTGCAAAGGAGGAACATGATTTTCAGTGGGAAGACCATCAGTCATCTTTCCAAGCACTGAGGGATCGATTTGGTAGATCAGGGTATTTAATTAGCAAGTAGCCAGCAAGTGTTGGATTGGGTCAGCAGCAAAAGGAGAACATTGGTTGAAGTGCTAAGCCATTTGCAAGGCAAGGCATGTCAGTGAACCCAAGTAGTTGTCATGGAGATTTTTCCAAATAGAATCAATTGATATAACTTTGGAAGGAGAAGAGTATTCAGCTTTCATCAGATAACCATATTTTGTGGGTCCAAAAGCTTGTCAGTGGGAAGGAGTGATCATAATATGGATTAGGGGCAAAAATTTGCTCAAAAATAAAAGTGCTTAGAATCACTCAAAAACTAAACAACCACGTCAGTGTCGGTGATATGATCCCAGTGAAGCTCAATTCGCTCGAAATAGAGCTCATATGAGAAAGATAGAGATGTTTTTCCACTTTGTCAAACATGCAAAATTTTGGGTACAGGGCTGACTGGATGTTGACTAGGCATTCGTACAGCCCAGTCAGCCAAAAATTATATTCCAAAGAATATTCTTTGGAATATTTCAATAGGTGGCTCAATTTCATTGTGACAAGTGTCAGCATGTTATTGGTCAATGGCATATGAGGTGGACCAATGAGAAGCTGACACGTGGCAAGCCTGGAGGCCGCTATGTGCCCTCTCAAAGGTCAGGTAAAATGTTACTTGGCAGGTCGGCGGAGTTGAACCTGTGACCTCACCCACACAAGCCCCATGCTCCACCACTATGCCATAATCATTTTACTTAACAACTATGCATTTGAGATTTTATTTAAATTTTAAGCACTGAAGGTTTGGAGGTAAGGGGATAGCCCAAGGGGACCAGCCCCGGTTCCATGGGTGCCATATGACTCAATTATGATGCGAAGGGTGCTAGTCAACAGTTGACAATGGTTTTAGCGGGTCCGACAAATCCAACATTGGTCCATTTGTTATGGGGTTAACTGGATCTTCTCCAGATTTGGTGGAGGTTTCTTAGGGAAAATTGAAGAGACCATAACTTTTGCATAATTCAACCAATTTTGACTCAAAAAGAGTCATTCATAGATGATTTTGATGCTTTTAATATAATGGAATAGGCTGCAGAGGAAGAAAGACACTTATGCATGTGATTTTTCTACGTTTAGGTTTAAGGAAGCCTAGGGCCACCAGGAGAGGAGGTCAAGCCTAGATCAACTGAAATACAATTGCAGAGCTTGTATAGTCATTTTCAGGATTTTTTGGTATTCTGAATCCAATGAAGAAGGTTTCAAAGTGATTGGAGCACTTCAGGTGCATGTAATCAGAGAATTGACCATTAATCCAAAGAGGGCCTAGCCATTGAAGCAGGTCCAAGGAGATGTAGCCCGGGAGGGGTGAACTCCTTTATTAGCTTTGTGTTATGAGTTGTTGTGTTTTACTTCTCTTAAATTTACCTCATGTATATGTGTTTTAAACAGCTAATTAATCTCATAAATTTCTCATAAAATACACTCAACACTTTACACATAATTCTTCATATTTTGGTTAATTTGAGACGATCGTAAATACATATTTGTTTTTAATACTAATGATGGAGGTTGCATAAGATTAAAAAGTTTTCCCATCAATTATATGATTACATGAACCTACATTGCTCCAATGGCTTTGTAAGCTGCTCCATTAGGTTCATAAGACCCAAAAATCCCAAAAATGATTATCCAAGCTATACAATTGGACTTCCGCTGATCTAGGCTTTACCTCCTCTACTGGTGGCCTTAGGCTTCCTTAAACTTCAACGTAGAAATATTACATATATAAGTGAATTTCTGCCTCTGCAACCTGTTTCATTATGTTCATAGCATCCAAATCATCTAGGAATGACACTTTCTAAGCCAAAATTGGTCGAATTTAGCAAAAGTTATGGTCTCTTCAGTTAACCCCGCCAAATTTGGAGCAATGTTGGACTTGTCGGACCTGCTAAAAATGCCACCAACTGCTGGCTAGCACCATCCACGTTCATCACTGGGTCATATGGTGCCCATGAAACTGGGGCTGGTTCGCTTAACTCCAAACTTGTCGGTGCTTATTTTTAAATGAAACTTCAAGCCCTTAGTTGTTAAGTGATACGGTTGTGGCATAGCGTAAACCGTGGGGCTTGTGTGGGAGAGGTTGCGGGTTCAACTCTGCGGGCCTGCCAAAACATTTTACACGACCTTTGAAAGGGCACATGGCAGCGTTCAGGCTTGCCATGTGTCAACCTCTCATTGGTCCACCTCAAATGTCGTTGAACAATAACATGCTGACACTTGTCACAATCCGATTGAGCCAAAGTATTCATCGCTCATCAGATACCCAGATTTTGTGGGTCCAAAATCTTGTTAGTGTGAAGGAGTGTCAAAATATAGATTATGGGCAAAATTTTGCTCAAAAATCAAATTACTCAGAATCACTCAAAAACTGAATGACCACATCCGTCTCGGTGATACGATCCCAATGCAACTTGTTTCACTAAAAAAAAATCGTATGAGAAAGATATAGACTTTTTTCCACTTTGCCAAACAGAAGAATTTTGCAAAAAAAAAAAAAATAGAGTCACTGCCCAGTCAGCATTCCGTACTGTTGACTTGGTAGATGATTGTGCAGGTCAAAACTTTGGTCAACAACCAGTGAGGTCAAGCCAAGTGGCACTTTTTGATTGGTCTACAGTTTGATGTGTTGGCATTTTTTTTATTGGACAGGGAAGGACCAATGAGAAGAGGACATGCAACAAGCCCGGAGGCCACCACGTGCCCTTCCCCAAGGGCCTATCAGAATCGGTATGCAGTGAAAAAGGTTTATTTGGGAGGCTGAAAGATTTGAACCCGCAACCTTACCCACACAAACCCTGTGCCTTACCACTAGGCTGCGACTTGTAGGTTTCAACCCCATACAGAAATTACCTGCATATGAATTCTAAAACATAGAAAATAAACAATAGTGAGAGCATAACACAGAAAACAAATATACACAGAGATTTCCCCTGGATCCCCAAACCGGGACTACCATATTGATTTTTCATTATGTTCCTTTCAATGTTACAATACATATATATACATGTCGAAGCATCCAATACCATGGACCGAAAACCAAAGCACCCAAAACTATGTGCAAAAACCATGCAAAAAACCACAGGTAGGTTTGCCCACCTAATATAGGGTCCAAAAAAACTTTTCCCGAAGCGCTACCCCGGACCCCATAGAGGGGGGCTAGCCACCCCCCTCTAACCCCTCGGTTGACTAGGGCAACTAATTGTGGAAAGAATATAACACAACCCAACACCACCACTAGACTTAAACATAAACATTTTGATTTATATTTAAATTTTAAGTGACAAAAGCTTAGAGGTAAGGGGCCAGGCCGGTTCCATGAGCACCATACAACCTAACGCTGAACAGGATGGTGCTAAGGGTAGTTGGCGATGGTTTTAGCATGTCCGACAAATCTGGAACTGCTCTAAATTTGGCGGGGTTAACTATAGTTTCTCCATATTTGGTGGAGTTTTCCTAGGGAAAACTAAAGAGACCATAACTTTTGTTAAATTAGACCAATTTTGGCTCAAAAAGAGCCATTCCTATATGATTTGGATGCTTTGAACACAATGGAATAGGTTGAAGAGCCAGAAATACACTTATGTATGTGATTTTTCTACGTTGAATTTCAATGAAGCCTAGGGCCACCACGAGAGGAGGTCAAGCCTAGATCAGCTAAAGTCCAATTACAGAGCTTGGATAGTCATTTTTGGGGTTTTTGGGTCTTTTGAATCCAATGGAGCAGGTTGAAAAGCCATTGGATAAATTCAATTGCATGTAATCAAAGAATTTACCATTAATCCAAAGAGGGCCTACTCAGTGAAGCAGGTCCAAGGAGATGTAGCCCAGGAGGGGTGAACTCCTTTATCAACTTTGTGTTATGAGTTGTTGTGTTTTACTTCTCTACAATTTACTTGCTACATATTTGTTTTAAACATCTAATTAACCTCATAAATTTCTCATAAAAGATACTCAACACTTGACACATAATTCCTCACATTTGGGTTAATTTGAGATGATCCTAAACACATTTTTTTAATACTGATGAGGGAGCTTGCATAGCATTAACAAGTTTTCTCAACATTCAGATCAGGTTGGAAGCACTGAAGTTGGGTCAAGGGGAAGGAGAGCAAGGTTGCCACAATCTCCAACACTAGCTTAGCCTCGAGTTGCAGTTGAGACTCCAGAGATCATGTCTCATGAATAAGAACCTACAAACATGATAGAAGATGAGAAAACCTTCAGAAAGACTTTCTTTGATATGACAAATATGGTAAAGGTCCTCTATGAAGAGAGGAATACCAGGTTGCAAGGGGAAAGTTCCAAACCTCCCAAAGGAGAAGGCTCTTCAGGAGGAGATAATGGAAATGGAGACAAACCTCCACCCTCTCCACATCTTCTTCATCTTTTTCTTCACAAGCATCTTCACCCTCTTCCACTAACACAACCCTTATACTCATCATCATACTTCAAAAGGAAATGTAAATCACCTTTTTAAAACTTGATGTTAAATTTGAGTTGCCCATGTATAATGGTGAAGTGAATGCAGAGAAGCTTGATAATTGGATTCGTCAGTTAGAGGTCTATTGGAAAATTCAAAACCTTCAAGAGGATGACATAAAGATTCAGTTGGCTTCCTTGAGAATGGAGGGTGAAGCACTGGTATGGTGGGAATCAAAGACCCAAGAGGAGATTAAAAAAACAGTAAGATCTCAATTTCTTGGAATGATTTCATTATTGCAATCAAAAGACAATTCTGCCCTCTAGATTATATGCATAAAGCCATCATGAATTGGCAGAACTTTAAACAGCTTAAAGGTAAAAATGTGTAAGATTACAACCAAGAATTTAGAAAAGGTCTTTGATGTTAGGTGTAGATTTGCAATCACATGACACATTGTTGAAGTACATAGGGGGTTTACACAGTTACCTTAGACATATTATCTTAATGCTTAATCCCAATAATCTAGATGATGTGTGTGTGCAAGCCACTCATCTTGAGGCAAGAGGCAAAAACACCCCAAAAGAAGGTAGTAAAAAGCCATTTAAGAGTAAAGGAAAGGAAAAGGATTTCAAAGGGAAGGCAAAGAAAAATGTGTCTATCAAAAAAGAAGGAGAGAAAGCTACATGCAAACATTGTTCTAGGGAGGGTCATGATGAAGCTCATTGTTGGAAGCTTTATCCTAAAACGAGACAAAAGAGAAACAACAACAAGGGAAAGAAAACGAAAATTGCAACCACTCAATGGAATTTGGGATCTGATTCAGCTAATGAGACTAAAATCACAGACATGGGGTTAAAAGGAAAAGAATCCATTGCTAGCACTAGTTCTTCGAACTTGCAAAATGAAAATCCAAATGAAAAGAGGACAATATAACTTTTTCATATAAGGGTGATCTCAAAACACAACAAGATTGATACTCTTTTCAATAGTGGCTCTCAAGCCAATCTTATCTTTGGAAACATTGTCAAACATTTAAACTTGGAAATCGTTCCATGTCATAAACCATATCCACTTGGATGAGTGGGTGACAATGCGCAATTGCAAGTTAGTAGAAAGTGTAAACTGAAATTCGCCATTACTGCAAATTTCATAGATGAAGTGGACCTTGATGTTGTGCTGTTAGATATTTGTGGCATAGTTTTGGGCAGCCCATACATTTATGATAGAAAATATATCTTCCATAGACATGAAAACAAATATCATTTATTCAAATATGGAGTAAAATATATTGTGAGAGCTCATAGCAAGAAAATAAATCTTTCGCTTGTTAATGCAGGACAGATGAAAAGACTAGTGAATTCAAGCAAGAATTTTGTGTTGGGTGTGGAGCCTGATTGTCTTCTGTATTCAAAGGTATCACCACACTAGACCCCAGTTCGTAATGGGGTGGCAACACTGCCTGTAAAATATTTGCTACAAGGGGGGTCCAAGGGGGGGGGAGTTGTGACGTTTTGGGAGCCCCCCCCTGGTGGGGGGTTTCAGGGGCAGCACCCCCAAAGCCAAGAATAGATGTAAAATTGCCTTGTAAAATGTTGTAATTTTGTAGTCAATCTAGGCCATTCATTAGGCGGAGATCTGACGGTAGAAGTTATGTTTAATTTAGGGTTTTTTGCCCTAGAAGGCAACTCCTCGCTATATATGAGGGAATTGTATTGCGTATATGTAGATCTGTATTCTGAGTGAGGAAGAGAGAGGAGATTGAGAGTGAAGAGGGAGTTATAACAGATCTGTTGTAGGTTGTATCTCTTCAGTTTGTTGGATAGTATAAAAACAAGGATTGGCTGTCTCTCTGTGGACGTAACCCAAACTAGGTGAACCACGTATATCTGTGTCTCTCTTGTTTTATGCGTTTTATATGTTTATATTTCTGCAATATTTTATGTGTTCCATTTCTCAGTGATATATAATTTTCTAACATTTTGTGCTTCTAATGATCAAACCCAAGAATGATGTTGATAATGAAGCTTTTCAAGGTTGTGATTCCAATTTGAAATCTGAATTGGTTGATGTAGTTAACCAATATTATGAGATGTTTCAGGAACCAAAGGGATTACCTCCCAAGAGGAGAATCCAACATGAGATATAGTAGCAGCAAGATTATCCTCTTCCTAACATTGGCATGTACAAGATGTCAATGATGGAAAGCGCATAAATTAAGAAGAAAATTTAAGAGTTATTGAATAAAGGGATCATCAAACCATATTACTTTCCATGTGGTTCACATATTTTCTTGGTGCCATAGAAGGATGGAACATGGCACATGTGTGTGGACTTTTGTGCATTGAAAAAAATTACGATATAGAACTGTTACCCACTGCTTAGAATAAATGATTTACTTGATCAATTGAAAGATGAAAAGTATTTTACTAAGATGGACTTATGAAGTGGCTACCATCAAATTAGAATAGCTGAAGGAGACATGTTATGCCTAGTTATGCCTTTTGGTTTATGTAATGCTCCTATTACATTCATGCATGTGATGAATGATGTGTTGAGGCCATTTATTGATGAGTTTGTCATAGTCTACTTAGATGACATATTAATTTTCAGTAAATCTCATGATGAACATGTCATGCTTGTAAGAAAAGTACTTTATGTCATGAAAAAAGAACAGTTGTATCTTAAGATGTCAAAGTGAGAGTTTCGAAAAAATTCTTGGCCAAGGTGAATTGGCCAAGGTCCAAGACAGTTACTAAGGTAAGATTTTTTTTCGGAGCAGCCCAATATTGGAGGAAATTCATTGCTAATTTTTCTCTTATAGTCGCTCCTTTGCATGCGTTGACAATTGTGAAAAAGGTTTTTCAGTGGGGAGGAAAACAACAAAAGGCCTTTGATGCATTGAAATAAAATATCAGTACAGCTCTAGTACTTTCACTTCCAAACTTGAGACAGTGATTTAAGATTCAAACTAATGCTAGCGACTATGCCATGGGTGTAGTCCTCATGCAACATGGTAAGCCTATATGTTTTCATTTGGAAACTTTTAATGGTGTAGTGATTAATTATCCTACATATGACAAGGAATTGTATGCATTGGTGCAAAATGTGAAAAAATGGAAACACTACTTGATGGGTAAGGAAACAGTGATTCACACTGATCATCAACCATTGCAATACTTGCAATCACAATCAAAGTTACAGCAATCAAGGCACTTCCAATGGATGGGTTTTCCTCAACAATTCCACTTGCTAATCAATAAAGTTGTTGATATGCTTTCTAGGCATATTGTTAATG
The DNA here is from genome assembly GCA_031772625.1 of Pinus tabuliformis. Classification (NCBI taxonomy): domain Eukaryota; kingdom Viridiplantae; phylum Streptophyta; class Pinopsida; order Pinales; family Pinaceae; genus Pinus; species Pinus tabuliformis. The sequence goes on along the minus strand of CM062806.1, from coordinate 880,312,448 downwards.
CAACTACTTTACTCAAGCATAATTCTGTTTTACATGAAAGTTATATTGAGAAATATGCATTATATAATGACTTTAAATATGTTTATGCAAGCTTTAGTCAAGGTAACCAAGTAGAGGAATTGGATTATCATTTGCATGATAACTTGTTGTACCATCTTGGCAGGCTTTGTATTCCACAAGGAGAAAGAGTTAACATCACAAGAGAGGCACATACTTCTCTTATAGCTGGTCATTTTGATGTAAGTAAGATGGTGGCACATCTACAAAGGTATTGTTATTGGCCTTGTATGCTTGAAAGTGTCTCTCATTTTATTAAAGGATGTTCATTATGTGCAATCAGTAAGCCTAGAACTAGGAAGTTAGGATTGTACACACCACTTGCGGTTCCTTCATGACTGTGGGAGGATGTTTCTATGGATTTTGTAGGAGGTCTTCCATTGTCAAAAAGAGGTCATGGTAATTTGTATGTAGTTGTGGATAGGTTCAACAAAATGTTTATTTTGATGCCATGTAAAAATAACGTTACTACTGAACAAACTGCTCAGTTATTCTTTCAAAATGTTTGGGTGCATTTTGGATTGCCCACATCCATTGTTAGTGATCGAGATTCTCGCTTTATTGGGGATTTTTGGTCAAGCTTGTGGGGATTCATGGACACCAAATTGAAAAGGAGTATGACTTTTCATCCACAAAAACATGGTCAAAGAGAAATGGTGAACAAAATAATGATACATCTTCTTCGTGGGTATTGCATCAAGCATCCTAAGTTGTGGGATGAATATTTTCACTATATTCAACATGCTTACAACCAAGCCAAGCACTCTTCAACTCAAACTTTTCCATTTGAGGCATGCTTGGGATACTTGCCTAGATCTCCTTTGGATTTTATTTTTGTCAAAGATGTTGTTATTGAACGTCATAGCAACATAGACAAAGCAATAAAGTTCATTGAACAAATCCAATTAGTACACCAAAAGGTTCAAGAATAGCTTGAGAAAAGCTAAGGAAGGTACAAAGAAAGGCACGACAAGCATCGTCAAGATCACAAGTTCCAAGTTGGTGATGCAGTTTGGCTTCACATGAACAAAGAGAGGCTCCAAGGAGAAGGTAAAAAACTAAAACCAATTAGATATGGTCCATTCAAAATTTTGGAAAAGATTGGTAACAATGCCTTCAGGTTGAATTTGACTTCATATATGCAAATTATGATGTTGTTAATGTTGATAATTTAAGGTTGTATGAGCCTCGTTTGATTGAAGATTGAGAGAATATTTAAATTCCATCTATTGAAGAATTTTCTCCAAAATTCCTTAATGAGATTCAGCAAGACACTATACTTGACAGAAGAGCAAGGATATAAAAAAGGGTAAGTATCGATTATCTTCAAGTGGGGATCAAGGGTATAAATCCTTTAAAATCCAAATGGATAGAGGTTGGAAAGGTGAGGGAACTGTACCCTCACCTACTAGACAATTGAAAGTGATCTTTTGGGGTACAAAAGGCTTCCATTGGGCAGGAGTGATGACGTGCTCAAAATTAGGCTCAAAATCAAAGTGACAGAATCAGGATAAACTTAGCTTCATATCAAAGTGCTCGTCATCCTAATTCCAATGGTGTGAATGACAATCGAATCTAAGCTCATATGAAGAAGTTATAGCAAGTCAAAGTTTAGGTTTGATTTAGACAGATGGCAGGAGAAGATGGCATGGCATGACTCTTCAGTGAATGGGGAAGTGCCAAGTGGCAGGCCGCCATTGGCCCTGCATTTCTCATATTGGAGGTGGGTCAGCATTAAAGAATCGGCCCCAGAGCAAGCAAGGTTGTGATGCGATAGTCGTAATCACACATCGCAATAGGGAAGGCATTAAAGAGTCAGCCCCAGAGCAAGTTAGGTTTGTGATGCAATGATCGTAATCACACATCGCAGAAGGGAAGTTTTACAGAATCGGCCCCGACAGGATTAGGTTGCGATTGTGATATCGTAATCGCATATCGCAAAGTGAAAAGTATCGTTATATGTATTACCCTGGCTCCGTTGATTGCGATATATTCTGAATGTGATACAGTTATAGTACAATTGATAGTTCCATTAGGTCCGCCGCTTATCGCAATCGCATATCGCCCATGCCGCATTCACAAACCATAAGACTCGCCAGTTCCCGTCGATTGCGATTTGTGGTGGAGTTGTCAGTGCCAATAGTTTATGGCTACCGCATGGCAAAATTTTTGCCCAATTAGCACTTTTTGGAGCGAAATTGTAGGATCATTCTGGAAATTATGCAATTTGTGGAGCGAATATTGAGAAAACTAGGAGAGGTCATAACTTCTTCAGTTCTTGACCAAATTAGAAAAAAATACAGGATAGATCGCCATTTTTGGATATTCTGGACTCATAGGAGGAGGTTTCAGAGGCATTTGAGCATTGTAAACACATATTTTTACACTTTTGAGCATAATAGAGAGGCCCAAGCCATTGGAAGCTGGACCAAGGAGACGTAGCCCAAGAGGGATGAACTCCTTTATCATGTTCCTATTGAAATGTTCTTTTTATGATGTTCTATACAAGTTTATGTTGTTGTTCAGTCTCTTAATTATGTTAAATTGCTCATAAAATTAACATAGAAACTCATCATTTCACTTGAAAAAATTCATGAATCCTTAAGCAAAATGAAAGCATTTTGTTTCTAATCTGACGAGGATCTTAGCACAAAAATCTAATATTCTAAATTAGGTCACTTGTTTTAGTAAATTACATGAGCTTGTGAATCTATAGAAAAATCTACATGGTATCAGAGCTAAGGACAATATAATAGAGGAGATTTCGAAGTTTTGAGTTTTGGGTTACATGTGAAGTTTGAATTTTCAATATATACTTCAGGATCGAAAGATGGTGTTCTATGGTTTGCGGCTCGAGTATGCCTCGAATGGAAACTTGAATTATACAGCTCGGAAGGACAGGTTGGAGGTCGTGTTGGAAGACAATGGCTTGAAGGAATTCATTAATGAGGACATTCCTAAGCCACCAACATCAAATGCTCATAATTTGGCCAAATGGAAGTAGCGTGTGGCAAGCATGAGGTGCATAATCCTTGATGGAGTTCGAGACCACATTGTCTCGAGTCTCCATGGGAAGGAAAATCTGCATGATATGTGGAAAGCATTGAAGGACATTTTCTAGAACAACAGTGACCAAAGGAAGTTGGCACTGAAAGATAAACTTCAAAAAATCAAGATGGAGGCGGGCGACTCAATTCCAAATTACTTGACCAAGTTCACTCAATGTCATGAAGAAATTGGAAGTGTTGGAATCACTGTTTTCGAAGATGATATGGTGAGTCTTTCTCTTCTTGGACTCCCAAAGAGTTGGCATAGTTATTAGGACTCTGTCAATGGTCAGGAGAAGCTATCATATTGGGAACGACTGTGGTCAGATTTGATGTAGGAGGAGATCAGGAGGAACACCAGAGGTGGGACCTCTTCCATGGAAGTGGTAGAGGATTTTTCCTTAGAGAGTAAGGCAAAGACGGCCAAGGGAAAGATGTCCCAAGGTGAGAAGGGAGGAAAGAAGATGGAATTAATGAAATTCAATTGTTTTCACTGTCACGAACACAGGAACTATGCCAAGAGCCACCCACAGAAGAAATAAAGCAAGAAGGAGCTGACAATAGCGACAACAGGTGAAGCTCTAGCTTCACAATTCGAACTTGATTTCACTCTCATTTCATGCATGGCTGACACTGCCATGGGAGGCATGTGGTATCTTGACAATGGTGCCTCATTCCATATGATGGGGAATAGAGATCTCTTTAGTGATTTTGAGGATAAAAATCTCAAGCAGAGCATAGAGTTTGGAAATGACGAGAGGTATAGAGCTACCAGGATTGGTACGGTTACCTTTCAGAGGGAGTCTGGATCCCCTCTAAGGATCACAGATGTGATATATGTTCCATGACTAAAGAAGAATCTTGTTTCAGTTACAATATTGGAAGATCGTGGCTATAAAGTGGTTTTTAGTAATGGGAAGGTTTTCCTTATATGCATCACTATTAGGAATTTACCGGAGAAAGATAAATTATTACCGAGATTTACTGAGATTTACAGAGAGGAATAATAAAATAATGAGCAACAAGTATTCACATAAACAATACACACAAGATTTAACTAGGAAAACCCTAAATCTGAGGAAAAACCCAACCCAATGAGATCTCATTAGCATTGGCCAAAACCCTAGCCAATCCAGCCAAGTGAGCCTTTACCGCTCACCTCCAGGCCTACATTAAAATGAAGTATTCCCAACTTTTATAGGCTCCACTACATGCAATACCACAGGAAGAAAACCATCGATGCACAATACCATGTGCCCCAAAACCATCACTCTTTAACTTGGTCAACTTTGACTCCATCCCGAGTCACGTTTACCTAACAATTTCCCCCTTAAACTTGACTTGGGATTCCTTGACTAACTCTAGACAAACCTGCTAAGTGAGATAACCCTGCTCACTCTAGCCCTTACCCCCTCAAAGTTTAATACCCGAGGTATCAGTTACCTGGCATCCCCCCTATAAACTAGGTATAACTGAATTTACTAGTGACTACCGAGGGGTATGCATACCATACCAGTTAACCTGGCATCCCCCTTATCACCTAGGTCTAACTGACTTTACCAGTGATTATTGGGGGGTACGCATGCCATACCAGGGCTTACAACAGTATGCCCATTTACATGTAATAAAAATTGACTCCATAATATTTTGTTTTACCTTGTTGATGTATTTGTACATATGACATCAATTTCCATATAAAAAGAACCCATCTACCAGATTACATGGGTCACCAGCCACTGTAACTGCCAGTTATCTAGGTGTTCTTTTCAGGTACATGGTTCATCAATTAATTAATCCACATGCACATATCCTCTCTCTTTTGCAATATAACACATAAGCATGGTCTCTTACATCGATCACAATAAAATTACATGCATTACATCTATAACTCAGGCCCAAAACCGTAAGACGAGATTTCAGTTTCATATCAGAGCATATTTGCATAGCGACCAAACCTGCCAAACCTTCGATTGAATCCTAACCAGAGTACAATGTGCAAAGATTCTAAGTTTTAAGTTTTCTTTGACACCACCGCTGTGTAGAGCTTACTTTGTTAATTCAAGTGTGGCCCTCGTGACCTTTGTTCAAACTATGTGTGCATTCAGAAATATTTTCCATGCTTGTTTCTTCGATGTAGCCCCGAGCTCACCTTCATTTCATGCCCATCTCCTTGGCCACATCGAGGGTTGCCCTTATCACCTCCTGCTGCTTCCACATCAAGTCTTCAACGTGCTAAGTCAAGATAGGATCTAAAATGTTCATCGTTTTTCCCAACTATAACAGCTCCAACTCGTTGGAAAGATTCATGGCCAAAACGACTCATAGAGCTGAGTCTCCAAATGAGGAAAGTCTCCATCTCTTTGTTTTGACCATCGCCATGAAGATTAACATCCTTCATGCTATTCAAACACTTTTCCTCCTCCTCTGGCAACGATTTCTACTCCTTTAATATAGAGGGTGTGCAATAAACATTTTTGCTTCTAGATTTATTGTCCCAAAGGTAACCATACCTAGAAAAATGCTTCCTTCCCACGGCAACCGATCTCGACTTTTGCAACCTCTAGAAATCTCGACGCCATTAGCGGAAGACCCTATGGCAATAGGAACCTATTTCGGTTCCTTTAAAGAATCACTATGATTGCTTTTCCTCTTCTTAAAACAAAGGACCAGATCTACATTCTGTGATATATCTATCTATCAAATTCCTCATACAAAGCTGCTACTTGGGTGTTTTCTGAGTCTTTCATTCTCGGTCATCAACGCCTTTTCTAGCATCAGTTCTTAGCCTTGCCGCTCTTCGAGAATACATTCATAGGCCATGAAAACCACATTTCTGGCATTCATCATGAGAATTCCAGCAGTGCCATCGATGCCACCAATTTATTTTCTTCATTCATGCTCGGCTCTGTGTGGGTAGGGTGGAAGGGCGATTGGGACCCGAAGAAGATGAGGGATCTATAATAGAAGGAGGCACCCCGCCGATATAATCCACATATCCACATTAGATATGACTAGATCTAGCTTCTTTTCATACGCAAATATGTTGACAATGAAACTCTACATAGAAGATTCGTTCTCTTCTCATGCATATTTCTCTATCCACCAGCTCTTCGACCAATGCAACGTTGTTACTGTGATCCTTTTACCACCTAAAATGATTTAGTAAATCCCTTCTTGATTCTATATGGAGATCAAATGATCATAGATCTACATCGATATAGCAAATCTTGAGAGCTTTATTCATTAGACCATAAATTTTTGGCTACCCTTTCTCTCTTTGAAGCCAATTCTTGGCATTGATACCACTTGTTAGGGATTTACCGGAGAAAGATAAATTATTACCAAGATTTACTGATATTTACAGAGAGGAATAATAAAATAATGAGCAACAAGTAATCACATAAACAATACACACAAGATTTAACTGGGAAAACCCTAAATCTGGGGAAAAACCCAATCCAATGAGATCTCATTAGCATTGGGCAAAACCCTGGCCAATCCGACAAAGTGAGCCTTTACTGCTCACCTCCAGGCCTACATTACAATGAAGTATTCCCAGCCTTTTATAGGCTCCACTACATGCAATACCACAGGCAGAAAACCATGGGTGCACAATACCATGTGCCCCAAAACCATCACTCTTTAACTTGGTCAACTTTGAATCCATCTCGAGTCAAGTTTACCTAACAATCACCACGGGATAGGTGAAACAAATCGGTGCACGGGTCAAGAACTTATATGTTCTTGAGGTTAAAGATGCATGCAAAGCCTTGAGGAGCAAGGCAAATGTTAGTGACTTGGTGGTTGAGAGGGAGAGTAAATTGCCTCTCAACATGCAGCCCCAGAAGAAGCCTCAAAAGCAACTTTAGGAAATTGTGGAGTTACCACAATTGGAGGAGCTGAGAGGAGACCAGGAGGATAGATCCACTTGAGAAGAGAAGAAGAAGTCTCAGATAATTATGGAGCAGCCACAATTGGAGAAGTTGAACGGAGACCGAGTGGAGGCATCCAGTCATGCAGAGACATCTAGTAGGGGGAATTTTGATCCAAGTGGGCAGAGGGATCACATGTAGTCATACCTCCAGGTGTGAGGTGGGGTGATGTGAAGTGATAGTCCTAAGAGTTTTGAAATTGGGCAGGGTCCATTGAGTGGTTTTATCTCATGGATCATACCTTGTTACGAGAGCCCAAATTACATTGTAGCGGGAGGAATTAGTGGGATTGATGAAATCAAAGATGAAAGTGACAAAGGCTAGAGCAGTCAAATACTGAAAAAGCATAGAGATGGGTTGAAAATAGTGCAGAAAGGTAGAGTCAACATAGGCACAGAGTTTTCAGTTGACAGAGGTAATAAGAGTCAGAAACTTTGATGACAGAGGCATCGTTCTGGTTCAAGTTGGATGTTTTTTTGTTTTGTTTCTAGAGTTGTTAGAGCAACAACACTAGAGAGAAGTGTTGCATGCAAAACAATCCAAAGGTTCAAGAATGGGATCAAGTTGAATTCCTTTCTTGTTGACAAGGAGTGTCGAAAATAGCAATAAGAAATGATAAAAATAGAATCCAAAAATTCCAGTTTAATTTGTCCTTGAACTAAACAAAGAATTAGAATCGAATAATATTCTCATAGCAACTTGTAATAGTTAACTAGAGTGAGTTGACTTAGTTAACCTAGGAATTTCGAGTTGGAAGTCTTTATGAAGTCATGTATATGTTGTCCCTATATTATAGGGGCCCAGGATGAGTTAATTGTGAGTTATAATTAGTTAATTTAGTTTACTGAGTTAAGTCCAGTTAAATTAATTGCAAACTGTTTGAGGAACTAATAGTGAGTTAACAATCAGTTGGTGCACTAATGCATTAACTAGTGCTACTCTAGTTAGCTAAAGATTCCCTCATCAGAAACTCATGCATGTCGATTCTGAGAAAGACCTAGTTGAGACTAGAGTGCAGAGATAATGTACTATTTGTTGTATAATTTTCTAAGTTGTACAGATGGTGCATGCAATAAGGAACTGAACCTTGAAGGGATTGCACACTTTTGGATGCACTGATTTCCCTTTAAGATGGGCTAATCAACCATAGGAATTTTCCAAGGAAATAGGGACTCGGAGAGCTATAGAATTGGCTAAGTGTTGGCGAAGAGTTTGCTTGTGAGTTGGAGATTGATTTTACTGAGTGTTGGGATTGTTCTTGTGAGAACAAGCATTGTATTATCATCTTGGATTTCTGATTTAATGCAATACAGATAGTGGGGTTTTGAGCTGTGGCTTTCCCGTATACTTATTGTGTTATGTGCCATTGATATTATTCCTCTTGTCAATTATTTTTTTCATCGATCTTTATGGGCTTCCGCTGTAAAGAGTAGAAGTAGATTCTTGTCTCTTGTTTTAGTAGATTAAATGAGCTTGTGAATCTACAGGAAAATCTACATCATTGATGGTGATAGGTTTAGGTGGTGTAGGATTCTAGCCTCTTGGGGAGCAACTTGCTAGTCATCTGGTTGCCATTTCTTAGCCAAGATTGTTTCCCGGATATTCTGGATGGTTCCCTCCCATACTGCTTCCTAAGATTGTTGGCTATTCTAAAAGGTCCTGCAGTTCCTCTCTTTTCATATAGCCCAAAGCGTGGAGTCTAGAGATAGTCCCCAAGCCCGATTAAGACTAGGCTTGAGAAGAGGCATGTCCACCATAGAAGGATGGTTTCTCTAATGCTCTGATGGTCTCTATCCATCCTTCCAAAGAGATCTTCCACGTGGTGCCAATTTTGAACTGCAAAAGGGCATGGATTTAACAGGTGTTTGAGATCGTCATTATGTTGACCACACATGATACAATACAAGGGTCCATAGATACCCCTTTTTTGTAGTTGATCCCAAGTGAGGATTCTACCCCTACATACCAACGAGAGAATGTATGCAACTTTCGACCACCACCCACCTTTTCAGAGCTTCTTCCAAATTGGATGGTGATGCCCCTACTCCCATCTTTCCTTTAAATAGTAAGCCTCTTTGATGGTAAATATTCCCTTTGTAGTATATCCCCATCGAAGAATGTCTAGTACATTTTGGCCTGTGAGCTTCCTGGATTCTAACTCTCTATCCAGTTACTTCCATTGATCTAACTCAGGGGGTTGAGGTCAATCTTGGCGTTCCTTCCATTTCCTCCAACCATCATTATTCAGGGCATCTTTCTAATAATGATCCACTGTGTAGAAGTTCCTGCTAGTTATGTACAAAAATAAGTCATTCAAATCTTGTCTACCAAATAATTTTTCTCTCTAATACTATAAGTCTAACCATAACAAAATTATTTTCCCATTTCTGATTTCCCAAAAAAACATATTGTTTGATAAAATTGTTATTCAAATTAGCATCAACTTTTTTAATAAAATTTATAAAAAACATTTATAGAGACTTTGTTATCATTTTTTAGTAAATGAACTACATCCACGGGCCTTGCATCTAACTTTACTTATTTAGACATAGAGTAAGCATGTATCAGCGTTATTGCCCAAAAGTTTCCAAAAGTATAAAAGCATTTATGACCCATTTTAGCATTAAAATAAAATAAATGAACGACATTCATGATCCTTAGCATCTAACTTTACTAATTTTAATAGTATCATTTGTACATATTCTCGGTAGAACATGGAATACGAAAAGAATCGACAACTATACCCTTCCATTTTATTCCTTTTTAAGTAAATTAGGTTATATATTTTTATATAAATTCCAATATCTTAATTATATTTTTTTAATATGTCAGTTAGTTGTGTTATTTATAATTTAAATTTTGGCCGGTTGTCTTATATTTTATACTATATATTTCGTCTAGTTGGGTTATTTATATTTTATACTTTAATTAGTTGGATTATTTATAATTTATATATTTGCTCGTTGTTATTGTTTATGTATATTTTAAATTTAAATTAAATTATAGAATTTATGAAAGTGAAAGAAGAGACATATTATGAAAGTGAGAGAAGAGGCGTATTGATATTGTTTATATATGTTTTAAATTTAAATTTGATTATTATAGAATTTATGCAAGTGAGAGAAGAGACTTATTGAGTAAAAGATATTATAATAATATGTTTTTGTTAATATTTATTTTTACCCTTACTATAATATACTAGGTTCAATTTTTTGATATTATAATAATATGGTTTTTCCAATATTTACTTTCATCCTTACTATAATATATTGGGCTCAAATTTTTTTTCCATCTTACTTTCACTAATTATGATATGATTTATTATATTCACTAATTATGATATAATTTATTATATTAGGCTTAATTTTTTTTTTATCTTAATTTCACTAATTATGATATAAAGTTATTTGTTTTTATTTTTTTTAAATTTAAAAAAAATTATAAAATATATGAAGATATAAATAGGGTTGAGAAAAATATTGAAAAAAAATATTATAATGTTTTTTTTTGAATATTCACTTCATCCCTACTCCGAGTCTCATAGTGTAAAGTTTAAAGAATTATAGAATATATAAGAGTGACATATTAGTATGATATGTTTTGCTCAATATTTTTTTTACCACCATTTTCAATATCATATATTAAAAGATTTGGGTGGAGGAAAATATTGGGCAAAATATAAATGAGAAGGCTGGTGGAAATATTGGCTAAAATATGTGGGTGGGGAATATTTGGCATTTTATTTTCAAAATATATTTGAAAGTTATAGTGTGGTTTGGGGAAAATATTTGGCATTTTATTTCCCCATCATCACCCCCAAACATAGTTTTTGCCCAATATTTCCCTCAATCCCTACCCACAAGTACATTTTTTCCAATATTTCTCCCAACCCCACTCTAAAATATATTGAGGTGGGAGTTGACATTGGGAGAGATATGGGCAAAACATTCTAGGAGCCAGAGTTAAGGTTAGGGGCAATATTGAGCAAAACATTCTATATAATGGTAAGGATAAGAGTAAGGGTGGATGGAAATATTGGTCAAAAACATATTATTATAATTTTTTTTGCTCAATATCTTTCTTTCCCTCCACCTTCATATTTAATTATGTATTTTATTAATATTTTTACTCAATTTCACTCTTATACTTAATAGTGAAAAATATTAAATTTATTTATTTATTTAAAAACATAATTTTAATATATCTTTTAATATATTTAAAAATACAATTTCAATAATTAAAAAATACCGTGGAATAAAAATTATATAATAAATAATAATAATAATCATTTAAATAATTAAATAATATAATATTTACATTTTTATTTTATATTATTTTTGGAAAATTATTTATAAATTAAGTGCTAATTTTGATATTAATCATGATATAATCTAAACAAATCTGAAATATAGATAAATACAATAAATTATAATTATATATAATATGGTTCATCCTGGGAATTTAACGACTGGTGTGCACGACGACCGAATGGGGTGCTTTTCCTTGTCACAGCCTTCAGCCTATCCGTGAATCGATATGTGGTAAGCTAGACCACTCGCAGGTGCGTATACATGCACATTGACACCTGGAGAACTGACATTTCATCCTTCATGCAGCTATTTTCTATATACTTTGTGTCTTTTTCGACTGTTATTTTTCTTGTCGCTCCATATTCCAGCCTCCTGAGACGTCCTATGACCAAATATTAGCTTCTGTTATGCTATTTTCCATCTTTCGACTGTAAATCATAACCCATCATATCTCTCTGCCGAGTTAACTGCTCGCTCCATTCAGTTGATGGACAAGCTCCGACTTCACTCTTCATCAAAAGCACCCCATCTCGGTCTGTCGGCACTACCAGGTATGTTTATAAGAAACTCCTACTTTATCATTCTGTTTTTCGGGCATCTAAATTAGAAATTACTGTTATCCGGGTATTGGAATTCAGGGACTTCCATAGTTTATATATATCCCCCCTCTTTGATATTATCATTGCTCTCCTTTTATAGCGGATAACAGTTTTCTTATATCGTGGTCTATGGACAAATTTCATGTTTAAATTCACCAGTATTTGTTGGTCTTGGGTCAATTGTTTCAGTTTCCAGAGTTTCTGTTTTATTTCTAAACCATGTACAGATTTCCGGTCCAAACTGGGACCATGGTGGTGCATATGTGATATGTGCTTTTGTTGCTGTTTTACATGCCAGAATGAATTCTCATGAATTTGTTTCATCTATGGCCATCCTCTAACATGCATACCGGGTTCTGTCTCTGGAATTTGCCTATTTTCTCTGGATCCTGTATCTGGTTTTAGATCTCTGGTATTTTTTTGGTTTTTCCGGAATGATTTTAAATTTTACCACCTTGGGACTAGCAGTATTAATGGCCTTAATTTTCTCCAGACCTGTATAGGACGGATATAAATGTGGGTTGGTCATTAGCGCCGTCGATAGTTATGAAGTCCTATCTTCATAATCTATCTATATCTGGATGATATCTTTGTGGGTGGCTGGCATGTTTTTTTAATTAGACTTTCCTCTTCGAGTTAGTGCTCGGCCCATCCCGAGGTGTACTTTGATTGTACTGTCTGAAGATTCTTTAGGTAGAACCATCTCTATCCTGTCCTTTGCTCTGTCCGCCTCATTCCATTGCTGATAGCGGTGTACGTCCAAATCCTTATTTAGTCATTTCTCGGGTTTAATTGAGGTCATGTACCAGACCTTTTCTTTTGATGGAAATTAAATCTGATTCATCAGCCACGAAGGCTATGGTCCACACGGCCATACAGGCTGCATCACTCCATTACAAAGCCAGACTGTCTTCTGAATGGCCCTCCACCTTGGATGAAATGTTGGTACATCCTTCGAACCCTCCACATGTTTCAGATGTGGATAAATATCAACTTGGCAATGTTCCTTCTGGGGATCACTCCTACAAATGTCATAAGCCGGCAAAGACTTCTCAACCTCCGAGAGCTATTCGAATTGACAGTTTTCAGTTGACTAAGCATATTGATAGTCTTCATGATAAAGCCTTAATTGGACGGTGGCATTTCCCGAAGTTGAACAACAATTAGATGAGAGACTAGTTAGAAGTTCAGTGGAAACCCATCATTGGGTATATCCCGATTATTGCTAAGCTATTAAAAGAATGGTTTTGTTTTCATTTTCTTAATGCAGGGGATCTGGAAGCCATTTTAAACCATCAATGGGTATATGGCCGTAGTTTTCTTTCTCTACACAGGTGGTACCTGGGATTTAATCCCCTTAGAAACACTCCTTCTAATAATCTTATTTGGATGAAACTACCTGGTCTACCACTGGAATTCTGGTCATCTGAGACACTTACTGAGATTAGTAACACGATTGGAAGATGTGTTTATGTTGACCCCTGGTGTCGGGGGGAGCAAGACAAGCGTATTGCTTGGATTCTGATTGATAGATCTTTCAGGGGTGGGTTTCCGGAGCATATCGACATCAGCTGGAGAGAATTGTCCATCAGACAAAGATTGGACTTCTGGGGTGTGCCTTTTAGGTGCGCTGCGTGTCATCATACTGGACACCTAATTAAGCATTGTCCGAGATGGCAATATTTTGGTCGAAAACATCATGGCCTCACAAAATTTACAGAATTTTCTTATAGCTCAAAGGGTCCTATTTTGAATTCAGAGAAATCTATTTCCCCAAATATTTCTCCTCATCCCCTCAGTTCATATTCTCCGAACGCTGAACATCAGAATACTCCCACTCGGCCGATTGTTTCTGATCCTTTACTCCGGATATCTCCGTCTATGCCGGAATTGGAAACTGCCTCTGAGTTTGAGATTCCCCTTCCACCGAATCATCCAATGGAACCGATCGGGGATCAAAATGTCCCGAATTTGCCTCCTATTCCTCTCTCTTCTGTCAAATCTGATCATCGACTCCATCGATATCCTCTATCGCCCCTTGATAAAGAATCTACTCCTGGGGATAAAGGCATTGAATCTCTGATATCTCCCACTCCTGCTAACTCCCCGACTCAATCGCCTATCAATTCGATTGGTAGCGATTTAGACTATCTGTTGTCCAAGAAATCTCTTGCTCTTTTACCTCTCACTGTTCATAAACCTAAGTCTCCTATTTCCCCTAGGATCAGCCCTACATCTGCTATGAATATCACTGTGAGAAGGAAGAACAACAGGGGTAGTAGGCATTTCAGGGGGAGGGGTGTTGTATCTGATTGTTGTATCAGGAATCTATCGCTGGTGGATGTTCCCATTACTGATATCTCTGTTGACAGGCCTCTTAGAGCTGGAAAGGCCGATCTTCCTTCCAAATGAATTTCATATTATCTGTTAATATTCGAGGCCTGGGAGCAGACCTGAAGTTCTTGGCCTTAAGAAACCTTTTTTTGTCTAAGAGTCCTAAAATCATTTTAATCCAAGAAACTATGCATTCTGTACCTGTCACTATATCCTATTTTCGGAAAATGCTTCCTCAATGGCACATCTCTGCTATTGATGCCGTAGGATTATCTGGTGGACTAGCTGTTTTGTGGGATCCTCAATGGATATGTGCGAAGGCATACAGTTGCATTGCTGGCATTCTTATTTCGGCGCAAGTTAGAGGTTTTAGATGTCCCATTAACATTCTGAACATATATGCTCCATACAGGAACCGATCGGCATTTTGGGAAGGTCTATTTGCATCGGAAGTTTTTGATATTGATTCACTGTTGATTGCAGGTGACCTTAATATTACTTTCAGCTCGGATGAATTATGGGGTAAAAGTAAGAAGATGGATCCAAATGCTGCTATGATCAGGAATGAATTTCTTATGAAGAATTTCATTGACATACTTCCGCCCAAAATTCTGCCCACCTGGGACAATGGAAGGAGCGAAGAGGCTTTCATTGCAAAGCGGATAGATAGATTCCTTTTACATGCCACCCTGATAGATGTCCTCGGCATGCCATTTTCTTCGGTAGAAAACTGCTTCATATCGGACCACTGGCCGATAGTTCTTGGATGGAAATCTATGGGAATCAGGAAAGGAGTCCCCTTTAAATTCAATATACAATGTCTAGAGGAGCCTGATTTTAATGACACTGTTGTAAAAGCGTGGAGAGAGTTTGCAGCAAGCGGAGCTGGTTCTCATCAGATGAATTTTATGAACAAGATGATCAAAATCCGGAAAATTGTTAAAGAATGGCAGTTTCAGAAAAGACAATCCAATAAAAAAGAACTTCGAGATATCCAAAAGGAACTAGATAATGCTGCAAATTCTACGGATTATGACTCTTTAACCTTTGAAAGGAGACAACGCATCAAGAGTCTCCAAAAAAAGAAACTGCATATCCTGAAGAAGGAAGAAATTTTCTGGCGCCTGAAAAGCAGGGCTATATGGATGAAAGAAGGCGATCGAAACTCGAAGTTTTTCCATAGATTCGCCAATGCTAGAAGGGTCAAAAACTCAATATGGAAAATTAGTGATGGTAATGGAGGCTATTTATACTCTCAGCAAGATATATCAAAGGAAGCGGTGGCTCATTTCAAAAAGCAATATCAAAGGATGGAATATAGAAGTTTTCAGGATATATTGTGGGGTATAGAAGTTTACCCAGTGATGTTTGATAATGAAAAAAATGATCAGCTATACTAGCCTATTTCAGAGGAGGAATTGATGGCGACCATGAAATCATTCAGCCGGGACAAGAGCCCTGGACCAGACGGCTGGTCTATAGAATTTCTTATACATTTCTATGAATATATAAAGGATGATCTGTTAAAGATGGTGGAAGAGATCAGAATAAAGGGGAATATCAGCAAACAATTATGCTCCACATACATAGCACTCATACCCAAAAAGCGGGATGCACAGACTTTTCAGGACTATCGGCCGATTTCTTTATGTAATATTTCTTTCAAAATTGTATCAAAGATCATTGCAGAGAGGCTGAAAGGAGTATTATCAGAGTCATTATCAAAAGAACAGTATGGTTTTCTTAAAGGGAGATGCATCCATGATGCTGTCGCTGGTACACAGGAGGCGTTATTCTCCATCCACTCAAAGAATAGAGAGGCGGTCTTAATCAAAGTAGACCTCAGGAAGGCATATGACTGTTTAGATTGGGGATATATCAGGTGTTTACTTGCTAGAATCGGTTTGAGGACCAACATGATCAACTGGATCATGGCTTGTGTCGATCCTGTGGAATACGCTATTATTATAAACGACATTCCTACCCCTTTTTTCAGTGCGGAGAGGGGTCTGCGCCAAGGATGTTCTCTCTCCCCTCTATTATTTATACTGGCAATGGACTCTCTCAGCTTACATATTCATAAGGCTGTGATCGATCAAGCATGGCGGCCTCTCAAAATATGCAGGAACATTTCACTGACTCATAACCTTTTTGTTGACGATATATTATTATTCGGCATGTTTTGCAGGACCACTTGGATGCGCTTTCATAATATTATGGAAAAATTTCAAAGGGCTACGGGACTTCAGGTTAACTTGGATAAATCAATTATATACCATTCTGAACTCAAGCAGGAAGATGTTCATTGGCTATCTGAGATATTTGGTATAAAATCTCAACATATCAGCAGTGGTATAAAGTATTTGGGATTCGGGATAAAAGAAAATGGATACTCGAGATCTGATTGGGAGTATAGATGCCTTTCTGTGGCAGGGAGAATTATATTAGTACAATCCGTTTTGAATCAACTCTATGTATATTGGGTGCATCTATACCATTTTCCGGTGAGTATCATCAACAACATGAATAGGCTTTCTGCATATTTCATATGGGAGGGTCATGCTGATAGGAGTAAATTTCATCTCATTAAGTTGTCTAGTATTACTCTTCCTAAGACTATGGGGGGTTGGGGTTTAACCAATTTGAGAATTTTTGGAAGAGCTCTCTTGTGCAAGTCTTTTTGGAGAGCTATTCAAGGTGAAGGACCGTGGAGTCATATGATTCGATCGAAGTATCTAGCAAAGAAGAACTTCCATTTCTGGTACCGAAGAGGTACTATCGGTGCAGCATATGGATCCCCCATATGGCTTAGTTTCAGGAGGATTGAGGCGCTCTGCTTGAAGAATTTAATCTGGCATTTTCAAACGGGGAATAAAATCCTTATTGGCAGTGACCGCTTCAAATGCGGGGCTGATGAAATTGATATCCCAGATCCCCTTCTTTATCATTTTCACAGAAGAGGTTTCTTTTATTGGGATAAATTGATTGCAGAATGGATAGGCCCCATTCCACGGTGGAAAGATGTTGTTGAATTGAACATACCCCATGAGATTGCGCAGCATTGGAATGGCATCAGGTTGAGGCTACAGAATGGCGGTATTTTCAGAACAAGAGATTCAGATTTCCTATCTTGGAACATCCGGAATGAGGCAGAGGACGTATCAGTTAATGGAATTTATCATCAGTTGGTCAGACATCAATCACTTGGTTCCTCTATTTTCCCTCAAATCTTCTGGAAAGATGGTTGCCCAACGAAGATGATTCTATTTACTTGGCTTGCATTTCACAACAGAAACCTAACCTGGGAGAATTTAATGAAGCGGGGATGGAATGGACCAAACATCTGTTCGTTATGCAGAGTGGACGAGGATTCAAATTTGCATATATATCTAAAATGTAAGCAATCTTTTCATATTTGGCAGGAATTAGAAAGAGTTTATGGTTTTAAACTTGGTGTGCAGGATTCGATCCAAGAATGGATTATAAGATGCAGTGAGCAGCATATTCTATGGCGTAGAATTTGTATTCTATCCATGTGGTATATTTGGAAATGGCGCAACCATTGCGTCTTCAATAGCTCAAGAACTTCATATGCTAAAACCTTGGATTCTATCTCTGTATATTTAGAATCTCTTCCTCAGAAGAAAGTCAAACACAAGAACAAATTTCCCGCTCGGTCATTATCACTACAGTCTTCTCATCCGTCCGCATTCTTCGATGGGGCCGCACAAAAGTGACAATGTGGCTGTGGTTTCCACATCAAGATAAATGATTCTACACACTTTTCTACTTTCTGGCACGGAAGTCAAGGCTCCAATAATTTGGCTGAAGCCTTAGCTCTCATAGGACTTTTAAAATTTTGTATTTTCCTTGACATACAGCAGGTTGCTGTCTTCGGAGATTCGAAGATATTGGTTGATTCGGTAAATAGGAGAAATCTCATTTTGGCGCAGCACCTGACCAGTTGGAGAGACAGGATCAACTACTGTTGGAGCCGCATGGTTGATAGCACTATTGAACACATCAGCAGGGACAAAAATTCTACATCCGATACACTTTCTAAAATGGGTCTCACCTCCTCTCCTGGACTTTGGCATCTCGAGATATTTTCGGAAGGAACCACTTTTCAGATCCAAGATTTTGTTTTGCCAGATTTTTAGTGCTCAGATTTGAAAATTTTGCCTCACCAGATGATGTTTCTCACTATAATCATGATTCTCTGTACTAGTCATAGAGACTTGATAGTTGATAGTATTTGGCTACTTAGATATTTTGGTACTTTTTTGAATATAGGAGTTTATTAGACTATGTGGCATACAAAACTATTTTAGAACAATTTGGATGTATCCAGATAATTTTGGACTCTTATATTTCTCATATAATATATTGAAGCTTTTTTCTCTATGAATATATATATATATATATATATATATATATATATATATATATATATATAGTGTAAGTTTGGTCGGACTATATTTTCATCATGTCCAATATATCAACCAATGGGGAATTGAATTGATCACTTCACGTCAAGAAGTACTTTAAGAGAATGTCCACTCACCATCTATCCAAAACCCTAGAGACAATATTTTATATTAATTTAATAATAATATTACAAATTAAATAAATTAATATAAATAATTCTGAATTAATATATATATATAGAGAGAGAGAGAGAGAGATAATTTGAATAAATTATTTTCAATCACTTAGCTATTTCAAAATAATATATTTTATTAAAAAATAATAATTATAATTTTCATTTAAATTAGATAATGGATTAGTTTGAGTCGTTAAATATTGTGAACTACAAGTAGAATGCCATATAGACAAGTTCCAAGTTTAACTGATTTTGTGAATAATGTTGCGTTTCACATTGATGGAGAAGTGAAGGCTTAATATTTGAGCTTTATAACAAGGGATCAACATATCCCTCTATTTTATATAGGTTTGAAAATAAACTATTTTCCCAACTACTATAATTACATTATACATTTCAGAGTATTAAAATTAAAAAATGATAAAAACTAATTAAATGATAACTATATTTTAAATAATTTTTTTATTTATTATAAAAACAGTAAGTATGTCAAAATTTAATACATTTAAAATAAAACTTGGAACATGAATTTTTAACAACAGAGATTTGCATTCACGTTACCATGTACCTTCATAATATGTAAATAGACTTTGTTACAATATCATGAGCTAATACCATGGCTTATCAATAGCACATGCTCAAAAAAACCATAACTCACTTGATATGACACTTATTTATATGATATTTTTAATTAATCAATTTAATTAAAACAAAAAATGACAACTACTTTAAAGATAAAATTTCATACTAGAATATTTCATAGAGATATTCCAAAATAAACATGTCTATGCACATATTTATTTTACTCTTAAAAATATACATATAAAATTTTCAAAAATATATATTCTTTCAAAAAACAAATCAAATTATTATAATTTTATTTTTTATTATACTTTTATTTTGCTAAATATTTATAATAAATGTCAAACATGTCCACTAAAGAGAGAATGTAAGTTCTTAATTAGCCAGTATTGAATATTAAATAAAAATTATCACGATAAGCCACACTTTATGCCATGGACTATAAAAATCTTGATCTCAATAACCTGAAAACTGCAAAACTAAACTTTTCTATTTATTAATGGTTCATTAAAAAAATGCTTAGCATCAGTGTAATTTATCCACCTAATAATTTAGTGAAGGGAAAAAATCAGCATAAAAAAAAGCACCTTTAAAACGCGAATGATGAATGGTACCAAATGGAAAGCATGAACATGGATGCCATAATCCTACTCCTTGAAAAATGAGGCATTTAATTGTAAAATATGAAACTCCACGTACTAAGTGTAAACGATAAGGATGAACATGTAGGCCATATCCCCACTTCAAAAATCTAAGAAATTTAAAGTAGAAATTATGAAACTCATCGCACTAACCGTGAGTGGTAAGCATGAGCATGGAGGCCTTCAACCCAATTGGAAATGTAAGCCATCGGTTATCCCGTAAAGAAGGATTTAATGCTCAGATTCGATCCACCGCTAATTCCACAGCAATATCGGCGACAACAAAATATTTCATCAATGTATCAGGGACATGGAAGAATGGGCAGCCATAGATTGGATTAACATTCATTTTCCAAGAAGCGCAACTATATATATTAACAACAGGTTCACTGAGAGCACCACAGACTGGTACAAGTTCGATGAGTTTACATGCCAACTAAACACTTAAATTCAAACTAATTTGCTGGAAATTATAATACAAATTACTTCACAGAACTGAGCTGTCTACTATCAAATGTTTTGCAATTACCGCCCACACTTCGGGCAGTGCTCTAATGGAAGAAATGCAGTCACCTACATCCGCTGAAGGCAGGCCCAGAAATGCTACAAGGAAAAAGGGAAGAATCGTTTAATTGGTCTAACAGAGACGGACCATGTAACATAAGCGGCAAAGGCCTGTCTGGAATTTCAGGAATGTCGCCCTCACCCTCCAGCATCCTCACAGCGTCCACCATTCGAGGTCTGAATGCCACCATAACATGTGCGCACAGAATACCCACTGAAACAAATCTCTTCATCATGCTCTCCGCCCCGCTTTGCCGGATTCTCTCGTCTATTATTTCACTGGTTCTGCCTTCTTTCACTAGCGTCCATGCCCAATCCGTGATGAGATAATGAGGTTCCGAATACGAAGTAGCTTCCAGAGCTTTTCTGCCGCTCATGATCTCCAACACCACAACGCCGAAACTGTACACATCACTCTTGTCTGTCAGCTGTCCGTAGAGAGCATATTCTGGGGCCAAGTAGCCGTGCGTTCCTGCTACTCTGGTCGTGATATGGGTTTCTGCTTCTTTAGTCGTGATCCTCGCCAAACCAAAATCGGCTACACGGGCATTCATATCGTCATCTAGCAGAATGTTGGTCGCTTTGATGTCTCTGTGATAAATCGCCGGCTCAATACCGTTATGCAGATAAGCCAGCCCCTTCGCTGTGCCCAGGATGATATTCCGGCGCTGTTGCCAGCTCAAAGATCTGACCGTGGATTTTGCTCCAAAGATGTGGTCATCGAGAGTTCCATTGGGCATGTAATCGTATATCAGAAACCGCTGGTGCCCTTCGGTCTCGTCGCTGGCCACGCAGCAGCCTCTCAAAACGACCAGATTCCTGTGCCTGATATTGTTGATGACCTCCACTTCGTTCAGGAATTCAGGATCGCCTTCCGGTGTGCAGTTTCTGATTCTTTTTACCGCGATCCGCCGACCGTCCGGAAGTGTTCCTCTGTACACCGTCGCAAATCCCCCTTGGCCGATGAGATTGGCGTCGCTGAAATTAGCAGTGGCGGTCTTGATTTCTTCAATGCCGAACCAAACGGCCCCCGTGTTGGGTCTTACGGCTGCCTTCAGAAGTTCCTCATTGCGCCTCACGAATCCCCTGTGCACAGCCTTACGTTTCCTCGTCCTAAGCCACATGCGGTAGAGAAGCCCGAGCGCGCATAAGAAGAGAACGGCGGCAACGGCCACGAAACCGTAGGCCAGAGCTCGGGAATGCGAATGGGTGTGGACGAAGGGCACACGGAAGACACAATAAGCAGTGCTTCTTCTCTTGGGGCCGAACTCATTAGCCACTCCAGCGGCATACAGACAAGTGAAATAATAGCATTTCTTACTGGTCGCTTCGCTTGTCAAGTTATACATGCTTACCAGCTCTTTGTGAACAAGGTCTCCGCTGTCCTTGCATGCCTGACAAGCGCCCAGATCTGAGAGGTCTCCTTTGCAAGCAGAATCCAGCTGAGTACTCCCCAGTTTGCTCGTCCAGTCCTGTTTTGTTTGTATGCCAGCGCAGAGTTGTGGGCTCGATATAAACCCAGAAGTATTATTCTTCCAACAGATTGACACCAAGTCTGACGAAAGAGAAAGAGCTTCGAGCTGCTCCTGAAAGTGCCCAAGACAGGCAATGGCAGAGGCATTGTTGGGAAGCTCGAACATTGATTCGTCTCTCAAATGCTCAGCTAATCCTACGGCGAACAAGCTCAGCAACGTCTGGCAGCATGGGCTATCACTGCCGCCGCTAATGTGTGATTCACAAGACGACTTATCCCACTGCCATTGACGCACATAGTGTAGATCCATTGGGCATTCTGCATCAGCGAACGCCCAATAAAATAAAAACAGCAATAGCACAGACTCCAGCTTCATTTTCGTTTTACCAAAATGCCAGTGAAGGAAAAATTCAGAGAACCTAAAATTGTGCCCAAAACCAAGATTATGCTTCAAACTCCATTCTTTACTCTGCAGATATATAGCCTTTCTTTCTCTTCCAGAAACTTCCATTTATTTCCATGGAGGCGTGTAGTTTTATGGACATGATAGTCTAGGGCAAGCCTTGAAGTCTCCAGGAAAACGTGGATGGTGGGCTCGTGACCTCTCAATGTCCTGAGTTCAATCCTGACAGAGTAGTTTCGTAGAACTACCTCCAAATGGCCAAACAACCCATACAAATGAAACCTTCAAAAGTCTGAAATAAGTTTAAGATTTCTTTGCACTTTGACATTGAAAAATCCTACGGTAGACTTTTCAGACCTGTAAACTTTCAACACTAATAATCATATCTGTACGGGAGTTTACTGCAAAGCTCACTGTCTTCAATTTTCATCGCATGTGGGTGAAGATTCCTGCAACAGGCCAAGGGATTCTACTGACTGCAAAGCTCCCGTCGTGGTCGAATACAGGTGGGATCCATTGCAAAGGGACCATTCCATAATGTTTTCACTGGTTGGTTTACTTTAAAAAGCGAAAGAAAAGTATGAACCAACGACTTTATGGGAATTCCTTCGGTACAGAGGACAAAATGATATTAACTTATTAATAAATCGGATACACCATGCGTAAATCTTTTTCAAAGATTAGCTATAAAATTCCTTTCACTGTTATAAGGGGAGACATTTGTGGCTATTCAACGATTTTATATTCACTCTGTCCCTTTATTCAAGTGAATAGATTTATTTTCCTTTAACTCAGATCGAGACTCAATCTCACTTTTAAAAAAAATATAAAACTTTACTTTCAGTTTAATATAATTATAATTTTTTGTACAGAGATTTTGAAGTTTAAAACAGTGTTATCTTGCAATTGAACTATTAAACCCTTAATGGGCAAACAGTGAAAAAATCGGATTAAAATTAGTAAATCAAAAACACATAAAATATTAAAGAAAATTACATATATTTAAGTATATTTATACGAATTCAAACTATTTATAGGAAAAATTTATCATTTGTAAAGCATATAAGCATGCACATAACTAAAATAACATCAAGTGCACATAACTAAAATAAGAATTCAAATTATTTATAGGAAAAATTTATCAGTTGTAGAGTATATAAGCATGCACATAACTAAAATAACATCAAGTGCACATAACTAAAATAATACCCAGGGAAATCCATATTTGAACGGAAAATATATTAAAAACAAGACTTAAATGACTTCCAACATCCAGAAAAAAAATCATGGCACAACAAATACCTACATATTATTAAAATCTTTTTATATATTGGGATCTTTATCATTACTATCACCTTTTAAACAGTAAAATAAGATAAACAATGCTTACCATGTCAATTCAAGATTTTGTTTGAGTGATGGGTACATTTTTAGTAGGATCATGATAGAGGGTTTCGACAAGCAATGCCACTAACATCAAGGTACATAGAGAGATTGACGTTCTTGATTAAATGCTAGTTCAATAGCCTCATACATCACAAAATCCAATGGAAACATTGCAATGCCCCATTCCTCAAATCCTCTAAAACTATTAAGTCTCTTGGATTTTGAGTGAGAACTAAAATTCTACTTTCTCCATTTCTCCATATGCAATCCAATAAAGTCGGAACCACCCTCAAACATCATATATCATTTCATGGTAATATTAAAAATTTAAATAGAAAAATCAAAATGAAAAATAAAAGAGAATATCACTTTTACTTTAAGAATTTAAAAATTTGACATTACCATAAAAACATAGCAATAATAACACCATAAACTTAAATATTAAACACCTATGACAAAAAAAATAAAAATAAAAAATTAAATTATTGATAGATTATACGAGAGGCTTTACTCAACTAGTATGATACAAAATCAAAAGTATGATACAAAATCAAATATTCTTGAAAATATAAGCTTTATAATTATTTGGCTTCATTAATTTAAAAAAAAAACAACCTGCACAGCCAGTCCACAATCCATGCCAACAAGGCAAAATGACCTTAATTTGAAATGTATGTCGATAGTGGATGTTCAAAGTTGCTTTAAACTATTCTTTTTATTTTTTTTAAATTTATTATCACAAAATCATTGCCTGACATAAAACATTAAAAAACTGTCCGTTCAATTAAGTATAATTTTATGAAGAGTAGGTTTACATATTCCCCTGACAAAATATTTTAAACATTAAAAACATCATGTTACATTAAAAAAAATCTCATACAAAAGTAAAACTGAATTTTAAAAGCACTATTTGCAGACTCATAAGTAGTTTTTGAAAAACTTTTAAAATTTCTCAGAACCTTTCCAGGTGAGCAATCCTCTACTTTTCAATGAACATTTGCAAAATTGGCCAGCCATGCTTTACTCCAATACTTTCCAGAAACACAGATGTTACAGCCAACGGAAGTTGCCAGCTGTAGCATACAAAAATTAAATAAACGGTTGGCATAAGTATAAGTATATAATGGATATCATCCAAAGACTAAATGGCAAATTGTTCACATAGCACAATACACATATACCTCACGTTCATGTTCCCTGGTTGATCCCTGGTTGATCCCTGGGTCAGGCGAATTGTGTTTTTCTATGAGTAGGAATTTATTGAAATCACAAGTTTGATTTTCTGTAGGAATTTATTGAAATCACAAGTTTGATGGGTAACCGCTACGCAATCGAAGTGCCCTAGAAGTTTTTTAAGGTACTAAATTCATAAACACAGTCAAAAAACCAATTTAAATAACACAAATCAAGATTTCACTTCAAATTTCTGGACCAAATTCTATACCAGAAAATATAAAAAATCACACTTAAAAACAATTCTTTTTTATTTCTCATTTCACATTAAATACACAACAACAAAAAAACAAAATTTTATATCCATTTCACTAATCATTCATTTTTATGATTTTTCCACAAATATTAAAAGACGAGACGACATTCTCAAAGACGATATGCACACGTATAGCTCACATTCTTACTTCTCATTTCACGTTGAATACACAAGAAACAAAGTCTTCTCTCCATTTCACAAATCATCCATTTCTATGATTTTTCAACAAATATTAAAAATGACATTCTCAAAGACGATTTTTTCACGTTGAATGTAACACAATTAACAAAGTTTTATATCCATTTTGCAAATCATCCATTTCTTTGATTAATGACATGAGGATTTTGATTTTCATACTCGAAAACCAGCTATTTTCAATTTTTTGTTAAATTTTGAACGTAATGATAATAAGATTGGAGCTACAGATGGGGTGTTTGGTGGTGAAATGGAAGATGAGGGGTGGTACATTTTGAGATTAGCTCGGTTACGATTCACGTTAATATGCTCATTTATTCGGGGAGTAACACATGAGGATTACTAGTGTGTCGATTCTCCAACCATGATGGTTGAGGGATTTGTTATAGGATTGGCACATAGGTGGATATGAGTGTCATGGTTGAGGTTAATGAATGTAAAGGTGACATAATTCAAGGGGAAGGGGTAATCATATATAGAATTTCTTTTTAGCACCAGAGTAGTATAGAACCAATATAATTTTATAAATCTTCGGTGAATGTAAGGGGATATTTTAGTGGTGGGTGATGGATGTATAAGAAAGAGAAAGTGTTTTAGTTCAAATTAGGGGAATGTAGAAAGGATGTCTTGACTTTTGGGAAGGAAATGGTGACGCTACTATCATCCTCGAGCCTATAATTAGGTAAGGAATTGTATTTGCTAAGCTTTGTAAGGGTACCCTTGTTTTCCATATCTCTCGATTCCATCCAAAAGTGCTTTAGTTCAAGCTAGGGGAATGTACAAAGGATGTCTTGACTTTTGAGGAGGAAATGGTGACGCTACTATCATCCTTGAGCCTATAATTAGGCAAGGAATTGTATTTGCTAAGCTTTGTAAGGGTACCCTTGTTCTCCATATCTCTCGATTCCATCCAAATTAGTGGGGGATTCACAATTTTGGGTAGAGTTTCTAGTCCTCTTTCTTCTATGGTGGGGAGCAACTCTTGCACATTGATAGACTTTTAGTGATTATAATAAGCGGAGGGAGAACACAAAAGATAAGGGACAACATCTTCCTTGCAAGGGGGCCTTTAGCTCTAGATATGTTAGGCAAGCGGAGAAGGAAGCAAGAAAAGATGAGGTGAATTTCAAGAAGCATTGCTCAAGGGCTACCATAAGAGAGTTAGAATAAATTGAGGTTGTAACAACACCGAGTTAAAAGTTCATGTAATAAAGTTAATAAAGGAAAGATAAGACCACGGTCATGGGACACATATTCCAAGTTGAATGTGTGAGCCTCTGGATTCTCTTGTTGATTGATGTTGGCACCGTATCCTTTTATTTGTTGGTTAGATCAAATGTGCATATGTATATGTTATGAAACCAGCTCAAGAAAAGATAGAAAAGATAGATCAACGCCTTAGAATTCAATGACAAAACCTCCTTTCTATATATAGGAGTCTAAGTAGTCACAATATAATCCAGCCGACCTAACAATAATAATATAAAGCCACAAAAATAACAATAGAGGGATTTTATGGGCACATTAATAACAATATGGGGGCAATGGGGGCACAACAATATAAATAAGGGGTATAACTACAATAGTAATGGGGTAATCACTAGTATTATAGGGACCCAACATGCCCCTCTCCTTCAAAAAAGTGTTGTCCTCAACGCTTGAGTAGTTCTGGATACTTCTGCATAAAATTCTCATCCTCCCATGTGGAATCTTCAGCAGATAAGTTCTTCCACTTGATAAGGTACTCTGAAATTGATCGATTTCATAGCTGTCGAGTTCTTGTTTCTATAACTGCTTTTGGTTCCAATATAATTTTTCCTTCCTCGTCAAGTTCTAGCAATATTGTTTGAACTGGGAGCTTGTCGCCTATAACCTTCTTTAAGCATGAAACATGGAAAACTGGGTGCAATCGAGAAGCTGCAGGAAGCTCCAATTTGTATGCCATAGTACCAATCTTTTGCAACACCTTGTACGGACCATAATACTTATTATCCTTCTTAGCTTGCTTGAGGGACATTTGCTTATATGGTTGTAGCCGTAGGAATACCCAATCACCTACATCAAAACTTCTTTCACTGCGATGTTGATCTGCCTGTTGTTTCATTCTATTCTGTGCCAACACGAGGTTATCCTTTAAGAGTTGGAGGACTTGTTGTTGATGTTCGATGTGATGTTCCACTGCCTGAACCTTAGAATTTTCTCTTAAATATGATGTGATGGATGGTGGTTGATACCCATAAAGTGCCATAAATGGGGTCATTTTTGTTGCTGTATGAAAGGAAGTGTTATACCACCATTCAGCCAGAGGCAACCATTTGACCCATTGTGTCTGTTTATCAGATACAAAGCAACGAAGATATCCTTCCAAACATTTGTTTACTATCTCAGTTTGCCCATCAGATTGAGGATGATAAGATGAGCTATGAGCTAACTGAGTACCAAGACAAGAAAATAATTCTGTCCAAAAATTTCCAGTGAAAATGGGATCTCTGTCACTTACAATAATCTTTGGGTTTCCATGTAGCTTTTGAATTGTTTCCATAAATGCAGTAGAAACTGTACTGGCTTTAAATGGATGTGATAATGCACAAAAGTGTGCATACTTGGTAAGTCTGTCAACTACCACCATGATGACACTCTTTCCCTCAGACTTGGGTAAACCTGTGATAAAATCCATTGATACCTCCTCCCAATGTTGGCTTGGAATGGATAAAGGTTGTAATAGACCCGATGTCTTAATTGTTTCAACTTTATTTTGTTGGCAAACCAAACATTCTACCACAAACTTTTGAATATCTGATTTAAGGCCATCCCAAAAAAATTCCTTCTTAACCCTGTGGTAAGTTTTTAAAAATCCTGAGTGCCCTCCTAAGGGAGAAGTGTGCAATTCCATAAGAATCTTTTGTTTTAGCTGGGAATTCTTACAGAGGTATAAGCGATCTTTGTACCATAACGAATCATTTTTCCAGCTAAATGTATCAGACGTACTGGAATCTTGTTGTAGCTTTCGAATAAGTGCCCACACTTCTTCGTCATTCTTTCATTCCTCCCTTGCTTCATTTATCCAATCTGGTTGGATGATAGAAATGGCGCACAACAATGCTTCCACATCCTCATCCTTTCTTGAGAGTGCATCTGCCACCACATTTTGCTTCCCTTTTTTGTAGATGATTTCAAAGTCATAACCCAACATCTTTGTGACCCACTTTTGTTGCTCTTCAGAGGATAATCTTTGTTCTAAAAAGTATTTAAGGCTATCATGATCCGTTTTTACCTTGAAGTGTCTTCCCATTAGGTAGGGTCGCCATTTCTTAAGTGCATGGAGTATTGCCAACATTTCCTTCTCATAAATAGCTTTGCTTAAAAACTTTCCCTTGATTGGACGACTTTCAAAAGCAATGGGTCTTTCATCTTGCATTAGAACAGCACCAATTCCATTTCCTGAAGCATCACATTCCACAATAAAGGTTTTTTTGAAGTCCGGTGTAGCTAAGACCGGTGCTTGGCACATTGCCTCTTTAAGATGTTCAAAGGCCTTTGTTGCTTCCGGAGTCCATGAAAATGCATCTTTCTTCAATAATGTTGTTAGAGGTGCTGCTATTCTCCCATAATTCTTAACAAACTTGCGATAATACCCTGTCAACCCAAGAAATCCTCGCAAATGCTTTATGGATGTGGGGATTTTCCATTCCTTAATGGCTTTAATTTTGGTAGGGTCTACCTTAACTCCTTCATGAGATACAATATGACCCAAATATTCCACCTCCTGGACTCCAAAGAAACATTTGGATCTTTTGGCATATAATTGTTTCTCCTCCAATAGTTGTAGCACCCTGTCAACATGTTCAACATGATCCTTCCAAGACTTGCTGTAGATTAGTATATCATCAAAAAATACTAACACAAATTTTCTAAGGAATGGTTTGAAAATTGAATTCATCAAACCTTGAAATGTTGAAGGTGCATTGGTAAGGCCAAAAGGCATGACCAAAAATTCATAATGACCCTCATGAGTTCTAAATGCCGTTTTCGGAATGTCTTCAATCTTCATTCTGATTTGATGATATCCTGAACGAAGATCCAACTTGGTGAAGTAAATTGATCCATGCAATTCATCCAGTAATTCATCAATGACAGGAATGGGGAACTTATCTTTAATAGTGAGCTTGTTGAGCTCCCTATAATTCGGACACATGCGCCATGATCCATCCTTCTTGTGCACCAATACTACTGGAGCAGAGAAAGAACTTTGACTCGGTTGAATTATACCAGCCTCTAGCATTTCTGCAACCATACGTTCAATTTCACTTTTTTGGACATAGGGATATCTGTACGGCCTGATGTTTGGAGGAACACTTCCTGGAATCAGATGAATAGCATGATCATGATCACGCATAGGTGGGAGACCCTTGGGAGTCTCAAATACCTTGGAATGATTGTCCAGGACTTTTTGGAGATCTGGAGAAATAGATGATTCTAATGTGGAAACATCTAGCGAACATAATTGTGCAATTACACCCCTTTGCTCCTTTTTTAGAAGCTTTGTCATACCATTAGAGCTGATTATCTTTCCTGGTTTCCCTGCAATACCCCTTAATTCAACTTCCTTTCCTTCCGTAGAAAATTTGATGAAAAGTTCTTGAAAATTAAAAGCTATTGTACCCAAGGATTGTAGCCATTGGACTCCTAGTACAACATCAACACCTCCCATTGGAATGGAAAGCATTGGGCTAGTCAATACATATTCTCCCATGGATAGCTTGATATTATGGCACTTTTCAGAGCAATTTATTGTTCCTCCATTTGCAATCATCACTTGACACTCTGGTGCTGGATATAGGAAGCAATTCAATTCTTTTGCTACCCTACAATGAATAAAATTGTGGGTGCTTCCTGAATCAATCAACACTATTACCTTTTTCTTCTTGATTTGTCCTTCTATCTTGATGGTTTGAGGAGTGGTAATTCCCGCCAATGCATTACAAGATATGGTCGGATTTATTTGTTCTTCATCTAGGCTTTGTTCCTGGAGTATATCCTCTTCTTTTGACCTTTCTTGCTCCTTTTCTTCTTCCTCTTCACAATCTATGTAGAATAATTTCTTCTCAGCACACTTATGACCTTTAGTGTATTTGCTATCACAACTGTAACAAAGCCCTTTTGCTCTTTTTTCTTCCAATTGTTGTGGTGTCAACCTTATAGGTTGTGGAAGACTAGGGGCAACAACACTTCCGTCTTTATAGTTGTGAGTGGTATGCTTTCTGGTTGCCATAATTTTGCTTTCCATTTTTCTTGCTAACCTGAATGCCTTCTCTAATGAATCAGGTTCCCAAAGTCGAACATCATGTTGGATATTATCCTTTAAAGACCCTATGAACACATCAATCCTATGCTCCTCTGGAATATCTTTTACCCTTATGTTCAATTTTTGGAACTCCTCAATGTGCTCCATTATTGAACCCTTTTGTTTGAGACTTATCAATTGGCTAAAAAAAGTGTTGCTTTTTGTATCCTCATAATGTGCTATCAATTCTTCCGTAAAAATTGCCCAAGTGATAAATTGTTTACGAGAGCAAAGCCATTGATACCATACAAACTGATTTGGTTCCAAATATAAAGTTTCCATACGTACCTTTTGTGTGTTTTGCACATTATTGAGATCGAAGAACTGCTCCATCTGTAATATCCATGTGGCGGGATCCTTGCCATCAAACTTCCTCATATCGATTTTTGGAATATGGTGGGTCTTCGATCCAAAATTAGAGTCTATGGAATCATGATTAACATTTCTTTTGTTCACATCATGAGTTTCCTTTACAACCTTTTCACCATTAGTAAGTATTTCTTGTAGAAAATTTGTCAAATCTGTCTTCAAATCTGCCATGTCTGTCTTCAAATCTGTCCTCAAATTTGTCTTCAAATCATCCATCTTAGCTTCCATGCCCTTTATCTTAGATTCCACGCCATTTATCTTAGCATCTGATAGCTTTTGTGAGCATGACATTTGTTGCACTTGTTCTTGTAATTTTGATATATCATGTAGCATTTCTTCCTCTTCTTCATGAGTCATGCTAGAGCTTTCAGGTTCCTTACTAGGTGTTTGCATTTTCTTTCCTCGAGGCATCAGTTACCGATAATAATGCTTTACTATGCCCTTTGAATTCCTTCAAACCAAGCTTATGCAAAAATTAAAAAAAAACTACACACCTTTTTTTACTTTGTAGAAGCCTGATATTGAATCTGATGTATCTTTGTAATTTCGAATCATCCAGTTCTGCAATTGTGACCTGTAGTAGCCTTCGATGTCCTCTTTCCAATGCTACTAGTCTCATCCAAATTGGATTCTCCAAGAAAGAGTTATGCACAATCTCCCGCAGTGACCTGATTATAGAGTAGTTCAGTAGAGCGAACTTGTATGAAGTTCCGCGTGTCACTGTTTCAACCTTTGACTCTGAAAAATATATAAACAAAAACTACAGTCCGTCCTCTTTCTGTACCTTCTTACAAAATTTCAATCCGATGCTCAGAAAGAAAGTTATGACAATTTTCCCCAGGTCACCTGTTTTGAGTGTAATTCAGGAGTCTGCAAAAAGACCAACTTCCTCAGATCATATCTCCGAAAATATCGCGCGAAAAGTTCTGAAATTCGGACCCAAGATTCAGCGCGATTTCTTCTCAAATGGGTTTTTTTTCGACTTCTGAAACATCACAGAAAAAAAGTTATAGCGAAAATGCCACGATGACCTGTTTGGAGCAGCGAAACCCTAGAATCCAAAGCTCTGATACCAAATGTTATGAAACCAGCTCAAGAAAAGATAGAAAAGATAGATCAACGCCTTAGAATTCAGCCTCTTCGAGGGGGAAACCTCCTTTACATTACATAAATGAACAATTCTTGGATGATTCAAATGACAAAACCTCCTTTCTATATATAGGAGTCTAAGTAGTCACAATATAATCCAGTTGACCTAACAATAATAATATAAAGCCACAAAAATAACAATAGAGGGATTTTATGGGCACATTAATAACAATATGGGGGCAATGGGGGCACAACAATATAAATAAGGGGTATAACTACAATAGTAATGGGGTAATCACTAGTATTATAGGGACCCAACAATATACGTCTATATTACTATAAAATACTATGTCGAGCTCTAGTTATAAAACTCCATAGATAGTATGATTATTTGCTAGTTGAAGCAAATGTGCATGAGTATTTATGTGGTCGTTATGGTAAATATCGTAATGAGTTGTGTTATAAAGCTCCAATATACGATATGATTGTTATTTTCTCAGGAGTGGTCATTGTAAATACTGCAACGAGTTGGGTTATTAAGCTCCAAGGGCAATATGTTTTGTTTTTAGCGGTTTGTTGGTCATAGGTGTCATAGAACACTAAGGACGGTGTTCCCCTAAGGGGGAGGGGTTTGTAAAAACCCTATGTTAAAAGTTCATGTAATAAAGTTAATAAAGGAAAAATAAGGCCAAGGTCATGGTACATGTATTCCAAGCCGAATGTTGGGAAAAAATCCTAGTGGATGTCACTTTTAGTTTGTTATAGATAAGGAAATCGGCAAAGGCATGGGTAAAAGCAAAGAGGCATTATTTGACATTTATTTATGAAAATAAAAGAAAATAGGAGAAAAGGGAGATGAAGGGTCACATATTTGCATGAGAGGGAAAATGAAGGAAAGTGAAGAAATTAGAGGCATCAATAATAAAAAGGCTTTTGAGGACCAGTCACATCCTTTGTCAGTTGAGCTTTTTCAGTTTTGTTTTGGAATTTGCTTTAGAGAGGAGAAAAGTACCAAGAGAAGAAAGAAAGCAAGCAAGCAAAGGAAGGACAAGGAAAGCAAGAGAATCAAGGAGAAGCAAGG
Organism: Pinus tabuliformis; assembly: GCA_031772625.1. NCBI lineage: Eukaryota > Viridiplantae > Streptophyta > Pinopsida > Pinales > Pinaceae > Pinus > Pinus tabuliformis. The sequence goes on along the minus strand of CM062806.1, from coordinate 880,278,949 downwards.
AATCTTAGCCCAAGCATCTTCAATAGAAGGATTTTGCAGGTAACAGGTTGCACGTGTCATTTCCAAGCTGGTTTGTAAATGCATCGTACATACAATTGTGTCTTTGGTTCATTGTTGTCATTGGCATGGGTTTTACCTAGTTTGACAGTGGTTTCAGTCTTGCCTTATCATTTCTGGATGGTCATGGTGTGATGGGATTCTTTTCTGGTTGAGATTTGGATTGTTGAAAGGTTTTGGAATTGGGTGAGGTGGTTTTAGGGAAATTCCCAAGGGTTTGGTGTGGAGGTGGTTTGATCTTTGGGAAGCCCTCAATAGTTGGATAGAGACATGACCAAGCTTAGGCATCCAAGCTTGTTTTGGGCATTGTGATCTCTTGATCGGTTTTGGCGAGATCATGGTAGCCTAAGGGTGGAGGTGGTTTAATCTCTGGGAAGCCCTGGTTATTTATGTCTCAAGATCCCACATTCATGTTAAGAATATGGCACAAGGGTAATTAGCTAAAATAAATATTTGGTTCAGCCCAATCTATGGTTAGGTGGTATGTGGAAGTCCCTAACTTGGTTGGTTTTTGCATCAATTAATAAGAGTTATTTTCCTATTATGTTCTATTATCATTTGTACCTATTATTATGGTGATTTGATGGTTGTTATGTCATGGTTAGTAATTTGGTTATGTGTTATATATAAGCATGGATTTGCAATGTACTCTAGTTATGTCTTGTTAAGGATTTGATAAGAATTTGAGGGCTAATGAATGCATGGGCTAACAAGTGCTATTGCAACTATTATGAAAGGATATTAGGCCTTCTTGGTGATTCTAAGATAACTTTCAAACTCCTATGTTTAGATACGCATTCATGACCTGTAAATTACCTATATTTAACAAAATTATTGTCATGCTTAGGCCTGGTTAGGTCAAGTCGTTCATGAAGTTTTGTATGACTAGTATTGTCTTCAAGTATTTTATCCTTTTGGAAAGTTTCAGGAAGTTTTTGGCAGTGGTCTAGAGGCTGTCTTGGAATTGTGGCTTAGATCTCGAGACCATAGGCACTGGATTGAGGATTTTGGATCGCAACTACACTCATGTTGCCTTGTGCATGCGGTTGGGTTGTTAGGTTAATGAAAAGTAGTTTAGGTCAAGGTTGGGTCACCTAGTGTGGTCATTTGGCCCCTGAGTGTACTATAAGCATTGAGGGGTGTTTGTGAGGTTTTAGTTGTCGACCCCACTTCCATAACTGAAGCTTGGAGGTCGGGTCATGTCATAGTAACTCTTCGTCTCATGTTTACCCTGATAGACTTGCGAAATTGGGTAAATGTGGGAGGGGGTGGTTATAGAGGTTGCAATGAAAATTAAATAATCAGTGACAAGCAATGCTCAAAATATGAGGGAGGTTGATCCTTTCTACTCTCGCATATGAGACAACAATTTCAAGTTTGTGTTGACTTACTGTTTGCTTTTAAGGCCATGATTACTTAGGATTTATGTTCAAGCACACAAGAAGAACAATGTTTTAGTCAATTGATTCATGTGTTAGAGGGGAAGTTTGAATCCTTCTGTAAGGGGTCTTTGGGGCATCATCATGGTGAAAAATGTGCATGAGTAGACAATACAAGGAAGGATCAAGGTGCCCCCCATTAATCTATGAGTACACAATCCAATCTTGTTAATCTCATTGAGGCCTCTCGGCCATTTGATTATGCCTAATGTTGTAGTTAGAATTACCCGAACTTCCTGCAAGATCATATAAGTATGATAACAATAATTGAACAACATACATGACATGAACAACATATCAATTACAAAAGAGCATCAATGACATAATGGAAAGGGAATCATCTTTGTATTGAAATAAAATGTCATGTACAAAATAAATACCCAAATGACACAAGAATAGCCTCTCCTTCAACCTAGCAGTTTGGTTTCCTTAAGCTCCCTAACTATAATGATAACAGATATCAAAACATAACTCAAAAAACTAGCATGACCCTTTGATAAGACAAGTATATATAGGCCTTTAGGCCTCCCTCAAAGAGTGAATTTGAATGCTTGAGGAGAAGAGAAGTTAGGAAATTTACACAATAATTCACCCCCTATCAAAGTTGTAAAGGTAATCTATCAATCTGATCTTGTAACCAATGCACAATTATAGAAAAATCTCGACAGGTGTGGGTTATAAAGGGTTAATTTGACACTCACAACTTAGATTATATACTAAGGACTTGGGGAAGTAGCAGATTGTATGTGAAAAATCAACGTCCATGCACAAAATTGCTATAAATGAGGGTACAAGCTATGCAAAAGGGTCAACAATATAAGGACGACTGCAACTAACTCAAATGTGAGAAAATATTTTGATAACACCTAGGATATTTTGGAATTTGACACTGTGTTCTTGGAACTACCCAAAGAGAAAAGTCCACCACTGCGTTTGATTTGCATTTTTAGTTTTAATTTACTGTTTATTGTATCTATTTATCTCAAATTAGTAGTAATAATCCCTTTTGTTTACCCATATCTAAATAGTAAGACACAACCTCTAATTATAAGACTGATATTATGCTAATAAAGATATTGATTTCTCTGGCAACATGTCCCAATAATAAGAAATGTACCATATCTACCATAACTTATATCTACCATATCTATAAGTTAGCAAACTTTCTTTTAACTAAAAAAACATGTTATTATTAAAAAATAATTAAATATATTTCAAAATATTACATAAATGATAAAATAAGTGAATAAACATCTACAAAGATTTTAGAGATAAATTTGATCATAGAGTTACTTATTATCTTTCTTAACATTTATTTATTATGAAAAGTAACTACTAACTTTTATATATTAAAATAGATAACAAAAAAATTCAGATAATACATTTGTATTATTAAATCCATCTCAATATCATTATAAATAAATCTTTTATTTTAAATCAAATTTCACTTTATATAAAAGTAAACAATATTTTATAATTATTTAAAAATTCAAAAGAAGTGATACTTATTTGAAATTATTATGTTTTTCCAATATAGTTATTAATAATAAATTAATTTTGAGTGAAATCTTATTAAATTTAATTTATATATAATGTTTTTTCAACATAGTTATTAATAATAAATTAATTTTAAATGAAATCCCATTAAATTAAATTTATATATAGATAATACAATGGTATTATTAAATTCATCTCAATATTATTATATATATATATATATATATTTTTTATAAATAAAATTTCATTTTATATAAAATTAAATAATATTTTATATTTATTTAAAAATTCAAAAGAAATGATATTTATTTAAAATTATTATGTTTTTTCAATATATTTATTAATAATAAATTAATTTTAAGTGAACTTGATTAAATTAAATTTATAAATAAATTTTTATTATTATTTATAACCTAAGAGATCCCCTCGACTTAATATTAATATATATATATATATATATATATATATAACCCCTATTATATTATTATATAATCCAATCAATCCAATCACTGGTTTTATTAACATACTTTTTATTCAGTAATACTAAGCGGGATCTCCATTCCTAGTCACCTCACCATAAACTTGTAAGTTTCCACCTCCATGAAAGTGAAACACTAATTTTTAATCACCTAACACATACATATAATCTCAGATTGTAGGCTTCTGAGATTATAAAATTAGATTGTACGCTTCAGAGATTATAAAATTATGATTTAAATTTAAATTCAATATAAAATAAACTAAAATAAAATTTAAAATAAATTAATTTGACTTTTGGTTTTTAATTTTTTATTATTTGATCGTTAAAATTTATTGTTGTATTTTTAAAATTTATATATTATTGATGCATTGATCTTATCTTGATCTTGAAAATGAACTTACATCTAAATTCAAAAAGCGTCAAACTTTTTATTACCTATATGATTTCTCCAAAACACTCTGAACACATTATACTTTCCTAAATTGCATTCATACGCTGTTACACAACATCATGAGATATCCCTTGGAGGTTACCTCATTCTAACTTTTTGGATGATGGTTTAATTATTTAATTACCAACCTTAGCATGTGGCTCCATACATTGGGCCCTTCTGAATTGTTGTAATGATCATACCTAATGCCATGCATATCGACTTGACAACTCTCCTGAATAGGGGTGGTCCTACATAAATCGAACTGCCTCCAATTTAACTCAAGTTTGAGAGTAGAGTCGACCTACCCTTTGGTCAGAACAATTATTGCACATTATTAAATTTTGGCTCTGCTAATAGTCCAATTTACACCACATCGATCTTTAGCTTTACACACAAGCCAACTTGAGCAACTATATTATTATCTTTTATGATTACATTACTTTTTATTTTATATTAATTTAATATTATAATATTTTATTAAAATAAATGAATAAAATTTTAAATTTTAATATTTAGATAAAATTATATTCTACGTAAGTATAATATTTTATTAAATCTTTCTTTAATCAAATAAGATATAAAGTTTAAATATTTGATTATTTTTTTTAATTAAATAAGAATAAAGTTTAAATGATATTTAATTTAATTTATATATAAACAATTTAATTATTTACAATGTAATATAAATTAATGCAAAATATATATCAATAATCTATCTGTATATTTTAAATTTAAATTTGAAGTAATTATTATTTTTGAACAAGAAAATTCATTATACAATTTAATATGACATGTAACACTGTTAGTCTGTAATCAAAATTAAAGAAATTTTACCTCTCTCAATCAAAATACAAAAAATTTAAACTCTAAAAAAAATCATAGACACTAACTCAAAAGCAACGCATGCTTAAAATACTTTCACGCAAAAACTAAAAAGCAAGGCCGTAAACGTAACAAAAAATGCCCAAAGTTTCCGCCACTTTGGTAGTCGAAACCTGAAGAAGTTTTGTTTGTAAATTTTTATTATCAATTTTCACATTGGTAAAATCAATTTCCGTTGTCTATAATGTGATTTTTTGGAAGTTTTTTCGGTGGGTTTTTCCGATCAAAATCTGGTAGTAATTTATTGGAATGGCAAGTTTGATAGCTAGTTTGTAGTTTGTGCACAATCAAAGCGTCCTAGGGGTTTTCCAGGGTGCCGAATCCAAATATGCAGTTAAAAAACCATTTTAACTACAACAAATCAAGATTTAACCTCAATTTCTTCCACCCAATTCAGTCACCAGAATCTTCAAAAAATCACATTATAAACTACTCCACATCAATTTGGTTTTCCAAAGTCAAACATCGATCATTACGTGTTATTTTTATCAATTCTATCCTTTGGATTTGTTCGATTTTCCTTTTTGAATTTGTTTTTAGGTTGGTGTAACATAATGTTACCTGACTATGATATTTTGTTATGATATTTTGTTTTTGGATTGATGTAAGGTAATGCTACTGAATTATGACCTATTAAGTCCAATAAAAATAGAGAAAAACAAAAATTTAATCATTAAAAACATTTATATAAACTTTTTAGGATATTATTTAAAAAGACGAAATATAGATAATATAATTGTTTTCATGAATATATATTTTTATTTATTAAAAACAGGTATAATATTAAAAAAAAAATAGTATTTTTCTAAGATTTGTATCCTATTTTATTTTCTCTGAAATCCATGGTTTGATATGTAAATGATATTTTTATTTTTTATTTTTTTTTAAATAACATATTGTCACGATTGCATGGACTCAAGGTGCCTTGGTGGGTGCATCACAAAATATTGAGAATGTGGCATCAACATGTTTTGCAACTTTTTAGTGTAGTGCAGAGTTACTCCACCTAGACTATGCCTCACAATAAGCTTAAATGTGTAGTCTCTATATCATTGGTTTACTTCATATCATAATATTTGAATATGGTGCAAGCAAACCTTATTGTCACTTCTACTTTAGTTAGTTTTCAACCATCAATTATTCATGAAAAAAATGTAAAGACATCACATCATCATCCATACATTGTATTACACATGCAAAATTGTATATGTAACAACCCTTCGACCTTCTACTTTTATAGAGATCAAAAGTTTACATAAAAATCGAGATAATGGATTGATTACAACAAAATACAATGCCAAAACCCTTTTTGCAACCCAAGAAAAAACTCTCTCACCTGAAATCACTCTATGCGGGTCACCTGCGACTAGGCCTAGTTCATTTGGTTTCGACCTTCTTCATTTACTCAGGGTCTACATGACCACAATCTCATTGAGCTATTTTTCCACCCTATGGTTCATCGTGCTCCTCTCACTTCGTCCTGCAATCTTGGCCTATTCTTCGTCTCACCTGACATCTCTCATCTTCATCATATGCCTTGTGAGTTATGTCTTGTGTGTGATTCATTGATCGAATGACACCTTATCCTCTCCACCACATGCTTTACTTATATGGCCCTCGACTTTCCATTCAGTTCATTCTGCTCAGGACCCTTCACATTTGGAATGGGTTTGCTGCATCGTTAGTTTGTGGTGCCTTCAGAATGGGCCCACCCCCTTCATCTCACCTTCACCCATCTGTCTCTTGGTTGTTCATCAACTGAATGGTTCTATAACACCCTCCTCCCATATCTACCGAAGCAACCGGCCAACCGGGGTAAATATGCGACAAGAGACTACTATGATATGATTCAACCTCCTAGGTGACCTTAAGGAAATAGAATCAATGAAACCACAACACACAAACCTCCCTTAGATGCTTCAGGACCCCCAAGAACTAATCCACCACTCCAGGTGCCCAACCCTTAAGTTAACCTAGCATTCAGATGAATTAAATCCAAAGTCACTCCCATGACAAGGCATGCATGCGACTATGACCCTATAGTTTCTCTCATAGGCTTGCCTACCAACGACCAAAGACCCAAATTGTCAGTGCTATTCTAGCGACTCTAGGATTTGAGCCACTTTTTCAAGCCCAGAGCCGAGGTCACTACCAATAATTTAACCATCTCTTCAAATTAGTAAAATAAAATGGAAATGGTAGTACTAAAGCAAGTACTTGTTCAAGACCTTGACTGGACCCTCTACTAGCCATAACAAACATTTTTTAAAACACTTAGTAAATATGAAACCTACAGGTGTAAATATTAGATCTGAGCATAGGGGTCTCATACTTATTTGAGATTTGCCATGAGGCATTGTTTCTGTTAGGTTCCTATACCAATAGGAGTCATAATTTTTGAATGGCTGAGATTAAACCTGTAATATGTACATACCTTTGCTTTCTGCAAATGTTTTCCATATTCAAACAAATTAAAAAATGTAAAGAGGGTATGTCCTAAAAGAAAAATCAAAGGACAAAAAGAATAAAAAAGATGAAAATATGAACCCCAAGAAAGAAAAGACCATGAAAGTGTGCAAGTCAAAATGCCACTACTATTTAATTTTTGTACAAAATAGATAATTGTGTGCAACTTGTTATTCATGCCACAATCCATGGTAATCAAATAGTTTAATCTTGGTTATTCCATGCTTTGAATTTCATGTTTTTAGCTAGAGAATAAAATCTGACCAAACTGTTTAATCTTGGTAGATAATTAGATAGGTAGAGTAAATAAAAAGGAGCTCAACTATTTAATCTGAGCCCTTGGATGTAATAAGGTTAGACTTAGTTAGAATACCATTGTAAAAGAAAAGAAAATTGATTTGATAAGGGTTTGTCAGCTTAAGTGCACCCTAATAAAGAGAAGTAAAAATGGTAGGATGAGTAGATGGGTAAGTAGTAGAAAGGTTGCAGAATTATGATGAATGTTGGACAAAAGCAGAGTTATCATCTTCATCATGAAATTTCTAAGTATAAATGAGCAATTCTACATGCATCAAAGTTCACAAGCTCAACTCATTAATTTCCCCACGCATATCACCCTTAATTTTACTAATTTTCCATAAGCAAGGTTCAGAGTACCCAAACTCTTAATTCAAAGGTGCTCAAAGCATTTCTCTGGCTTTTGGAGGGACCAAACCCTCAACCCAATGACTTATGGATCCTAAGTACTAAAATACCCCTCACAAACATTACCCTTCTTCACTTCACCTCATTTTCCCTAACAAATCCCTTTTCCCAAGGTAAAACACCATTTTCTCCTAAGGAAAAGCCATTCCCCCAAGCAAACCCCGTTTCCGAAGAAACCCACAAAAATAACACTAAGCCTAAGTTATCATGTGTTTATAAAAGAAAATAAATTATAAATACACATTTAACTTGGCGCTAAGTTATTTTCCGCTTTCAATTCATATTAACTTTAACTTTATATATTAAAATCCCAAAAAAGAAATATAACCCTTCCCGTATATAATTATAAATAAAACCCTTATATTAATACCCCGCTCCGAAAGTTTGAAACATAAAATTTATAATAAAACCCAACCCCAATAAAATGAATTAATTAACTGATCTGTGGTTAATTAATAATCGACTTCAACCAATGAAATCACCCCTGATGCCCTTAATCCACCATAATCCGTGATTAACTAAAACCTGCCGCTCTTAAACCTTTGTCGAGCCCCTCCATTATACTTCACGATAAGACTCCACCCCGATCACCATACGATTAGGTCCCCTTTGATCTAACGGTGGACGATCATATTGGGAGGCCTCCGAAGTCTGACCTTTACTTGCCCGATATGGGTGGTTTTCCTATTTGGCCCTAATGCTACGTGGCACCGATGAATGGCATTGGGTGGCCTCCCCCAAAAACCACTCTCGCCCAAAAGTAGTGCGATCAAACTCGTTTACTGCCAGTCCGCTACACGCCAAAGCGGTCACTGTTCACCTAGCTAAATGAAAAAACTGTCTACTATTTAGTTTGCGACATATTCTAAAAGTTTTCCCGTTAAAGTTCAAACCCCAAGAACCTAGGTTGTTCCGCCCTTTGCCTATTCTACTGTGTAAACTTATGAAACCCTTCTGCTCCACCTGAAGCTTCTTCTAACCAATTCAAGCATGGTTTACCTCCTGAAATCATTTTGAACTCACTCCATAGACCTATAAAGCTCGATAAAGCCATTAATGACCCTCCCTATCAACCCAACGTTTTCCTAACAATTGGTTTTGTTTTACAGACGATCAAAAGACCGCAGCCTTGGATAAAAAGTTTTAATACTAGTCATAAGACCTATTTACTTCGAGACTGTTATCAAATCTATTCAAACAGAGATGGAAAATAAAACATACAGTTAAAACACAAGCATAAGAAACATGGAATTAAATGATTTACTGTTGAAATAGACAGTAAAAACCTAAAATATACAGTGAAGGTAAAAGGACATAGTAAAGAATAGTCAAAGTGTATCAGGGTTAAAAGAGTATCATATTGAAGACCAAGTCAAGTACATCAGTTAGCATGAAGATAAACAGTAGGGAAGACAGTTACAGAGCATACATATTCATGTCAAAGTGAAGACAGTTGAAAAAATAGAACGGTAAAAGTAAACAGTAAAAGTAAACATGGATTCAGTAAGGGTTAAACAGAGATGAAAACACTTTCACAAACAACAATAAAGTTTATCTAAAGTAAAAGTGAAAAACAATTAAAAGAAATTTAAGGTTAAAAAATGAAATCAGAGCAGAAATGGTACATTCTTTAGAAATTTCCTTGTTTAAGCCATAGTTTTGCAGAAACTATTATGGCCAATATATGAAGTATTTTGAGAAACTGGAGGAGGTTGTTGTTCCTAAAAGGCCAATCTACGAAAACCTATCTCACTTTTTACACAGGTATTACCAAAAGGAAGATAAGTGCATGTCTTCAAAGCCTATTTTTCAGACCGTGCAAAGTCCTGTTTTTGACATCTTTTTGCAGAGAATATTGTGAACAACTGGAGATGAATTTTGGGAAACTGAGTGCATTTTATCCCAAAACCATACTTATCTACAATAGCCTCTTTCAATTTTTACATATCTATCACAGATTGATATATATAAAGGTATCAATGGACCCTAATATTGCAGAATTGCTGGAGCAGAATGCATAAAGAAAGGATGTAGTTAGTGACTGGGATGCCTCATCATCGCTTAAGAGTTGCTATCAAACTTGAATTTCTCTTATTTTTCACCATAAATCCATAAACACAATGCCAAATAGATTCATTCTTTTTGAGTGTCCTTTATTTAAGTTCTATTAATGTAAAACAATTTGAGATATTTGTAAAACCAATCTTGATATTTCTTCAAGATATTTCAGTTTAAATTTAGTATAAATACTTCTTCATTTAAAGTATTTTGGGGTGGATTCAAAGATGGTTTTGTAGAAATTTCATATCAAGCTAGAGAGTTATTGTAATCAAGACTGGATTGGCTGCCAGATCATGAAATAAAGTTAAAGACATTTCACAGGATTCTTGTGCACAGTGGAAATCAAATAAGTATTATCTCTTCATGTTTATTATTGTTTTCTCTTCATGTTTATAAATATTCACCTGTGTCTCTATGAAATCTCAAAGGTAAACAATGAATGATATTTCAGAATTAGCTTTAATTCTCTCTGTCTTGACTATTTACTTTCTCACTGTTTTCTGCTAAACTATCTTAGTCTGGGAATTCTTAATTGCTCCCTTACTTTTGTAGTTTCCCCCCTCAGGTCCATAGTAAAGGATTCTTAGTTGCCCTTTGCTACTGATCTCATTCTGTTCTTCATCTTGATCTCAGTTTAAGGGTTCTTCATTGCCCTTTTTCCCTGGTTAGGACTACCTCATCCATTTGAACTTGCAAATTTTCTTTTTGCTGTGCTAGCCTGCCCTGTGAACTCCTCCTTTAGCAATTGATATGATCCAGTTAAGCCACTCTTTGATTGACTCCATAGCCCAATGGCCTGAAGGCTTGCTCTGCCCATCTGTTCCCTGAATTCCACCACCCAATCAAAATTAAAACCTCTTGAGCACTAAGAACTAGCCTGAAATCCCACTCAAAACAAAGTTAAATTATAAAGAGAGAGCCCTCTCTAGACTTAGGTTGGATAGAACCCGAGTCTAAAAGATTAGTTTGTGGTTACTTTGGAAATTTATTTCTTTAACCTTGAGAAAGTTCTGAGTGATAACATAGTGGCGACTCCACTAGGGAGAACTAACATTTTCTTTAGAATTGTTTTACAGGTTTAGATCTGATCTATGATGGTGGAAAGTGATCAGACACATAAAGGTTAAAATCATCCACCTGGCGACTCCAAATCAATTCCACAATCGAGACTCCATTGGAGGAATTAACCAGAAAGAACTAAGTGAAACGATTAGGCTTTTAACTTGGATTGTTATCCAAGACATTATGTTCTTTCTCATTGATAATTTTTTTCGATGTATATTGTACTTTAGAGAAGATTTTAGATTAATTTTTTATTATTTCCCTTCGAAAAATGTAGATACAGAGTCTCCTTACACATTTGAACAACAGTCTTCTAACTCTTATGAAGATCATTTTCCAATTGAGGAGCATCAAACAATCAAGACTAATCGTACAATCCCTATACATATTCGAGTACCTCATAAAGTTCCTAATAGGTATAAGCCACTCATCTTACCTCCTAAAATCCATGCTTTCCCTAACAATTATTACAAGCATCTCCCTAGGTTTGATGGAGAGAATGGTATCACTGCTCAAAAACATATTCAAGGTTTTGAGAATTATCTAGACTTATTTGAAATTGATGAAGATGATGTTATTATCAGGCTTTTTTCTCTTTCTTTGCAAAGTAGAGTAAAGAGTTGGTTCAAGAATTTACCTAATGCAAGCATCTCAAATTTCCAACAGTTTGTCAAAATTTTCCTTGATAGATGGATAATCAAAGTCAATCTTCTTGTGATCATAGAAGAATATAATCAGTTAAAAAGACAGCCAAATGAAACAATACAACAATTTTCAGACAGATTTAATCAAGCCTATTATTCAATGCCATCAAATATAAGACCTCCCCTTGATTTAGCTCTTTTGCATTACCCAAAATCATTTGATCCAGAGATAGAATTTCAGCTAAGAGAAAGAAACCCCTCAACACTGGAACAGATGCATAACATTGCAGTATATGTAGAATTTAATTTGCAAATTAGAAGAGAAAAGTTGAAAGTAGAAAAATAGGAAAACTTGACATTTTGATGAAGAAAACAAAGGAAATGATGTAGAATATCACCATGAAAGATGATTTTTTTCCTCAAAATCACCATGACACATTTATTCCACAACAAGAAGAGATGGAGAATCATGAACAAATTCCTACTAATTCCAACTACCATAGCTCAAAAGATAGATTCATAAAGCAATATGTGGATGAGAAATCTCCTGATCTAATGTGTATGTTTGAGGACATTACTTCTTTTGATGATTTGCCTAAATATGATTAGTATGATGATAATTATGTTCTTCAAATCCAAACTAGCTTTACAGAGCAATCAGAAGCTAGTTTGAGGAATAAGTAAATTCAGTTTCAGCAGCTTGAAAACAATGATCATTTTATCCATATTAGCTATGAAAGTGAAGAAGAAAGTGTAGAAAATTTGGAAATAAGTGAAGCTTCTTTGCCTCTTTGTTTTGAATCATTTCAATTTTTAAAGGAAATGTGGTATAAAATTTCTAAAGAAAAGGAGGAGCAGCTTGTAGAAATCTATGAAGTTCCATTTGAACCTATATGCAATAAGTTGCAACAATCCTTTCAAGTTCTTTATGATCCAATAGCTGATAGGTTGGATAATGAATGCAATCAGAATTTTTCTCCATTAACAGACTATGAGAGTCAAAATCAAGATGATAATAGTTTCGCCAGACAGACATTTCAATTAGTAGAAGTATCATTACAAAGCTCATCTGAAAGTCTGCAGGGTGTTAAAGATAAAACTGACATTTCCGTTTCATGGCATGGGAGCCATCCAGAACAAGTGTGCAGTTGCTTAAATTAGTTGAACAATAGCGTGTATATTTTGGAATATCCTTTTGTACAGTTTTAGAGCCTACAAACGAAAGCAAGTATTTCCTTATCTTCTCATTGGTTGACAAGATTATATTTGGCTTTAGAACATCAGTTTTAATCACAAACAAGCCCAAGCAACAAAATCCATCAATGTATATAATGCTTGAGTGGCTGCATTGGTTGTTTCATTTTACCTAACCAGCAGTCAGAAAGTTGATCAGAGGAAGTAGGTAGTATTTCAGTTTGAATAAATTCAGTTTTCAGCAGCAAGTTTATGTTAGATCAAATTTCAGTTTGCAGAAAAGGGTGTGTTTTCAGTTCAAAAGTTTTAGTCACAAAGATTATACAGTAGAGCATATACATGTGTGGGATTGGCCAAATGGATCAGGCTACTAGTCGACGACGTTCTTGACATTTCACAAGGAAACGCCATCCCCAAGTGGAGCCACTGTTAGGTTCCTATACCAATAGGAGTCATAATTTTTGAATAGATGAGATTAAATCTGTAATATGTACATACCTTTGCTTTCTGCAAATGTTTTCCATATTCAAAAAAATTAAAAAGTGTAAAGAGGGTATGTCCTAAAAGAAAAAACAAAGGAAAAAAGAATAAAAAAGGTCAAAAAAGATGAAAATATGAACCCCAAGAAAGAAAAAACCATGATAGTGTGCAAGTCAAAATGCCACTACTATTTACTTTTTGTACAAAATAAATGATTGTGTGCAGCTTATTATTCATGCCACAATCCATGGTAGTCAAACAGTTTAATCTTGGTTATTCCATGCTTTGAATTCCATGTTTTTAGCTAGAGAATAAAATCTGACCAAACTATTTAATATTGACAAATAATTAGATAGGTAGAGTAAATAAAAAGGAGCTCAACTATTTAATCTGAGCCCTTGGATGTAATAAGGTTAGATTTAGTTAGAATACCGTTGTAAAAGAAAAGAAAATTGATTTGATAAGGGTTTTCTAGCTTAAGTGCACCCTAATAAAGAGAAGTAAAAATGGTAGGATGAGTAGATGGGTAAGTAGTAGAAAGGTTGTAGAATTATGATGAATGTTGGACAAAAGCAGAATTATCATCTTCATCATGAAAGTTATAAGTATAAATGAGCAATTCGACATGCATCAAAGTTCACAAGGTCAAATGATTAATTTCTCCATTCGTTTCACCCTTAATTTTACTAATTTCCCATAAGCAAGGTTTAAAGTACCCAAAATCTTAAGTCAAAGGGGCTCAGAGCATTTCTCTAACTTCTGAAGGGACCGGACCCTCGGCCCAATGACTTATGGATCCTAAGTACTAAAATACCCCTCACAAACATTACCATTCTTCATTTCACCTCATTTTCCCTAACAAATCCTTTTTCCTAAGGTAAAACACCATTTTCTCCTAAGGAAAAGCCATTCCCCCAAGCAAACCCCTTTTTCGAAGAAACCCACAAAAATAAAACTAAGCCTAAGTTACAATGTGTTTATAAAAGAAAATAAATTATAAATACACATTTAACTTGGTGCTAAGTTATTTTCTGTTTTCAATTCATATTAATTTTAACTTTATATATTAAAATCCAAAAAAAGAAATATAACCCTTCCCATATATAATTATAAATAAAACCCTTATATTAATACCCTGCCCTGAAAGTTTGAAACATAAACTTTATAATAAAACCCAACCCCAATAAAACGAATTAATTAACTGATCTGCGGTTAATTAATAATTCAGCTCCACTAATGAAATCATCCCTGACGCCCTTAATCCACCATAATACGTGATTAATTAAAACCTGCCGCTCTTAAACCTTCACTGAGCCCCTCCATTATACTTCACGACAAGACTCCACACTGATCACCATACGATCAGGCCCCCTTTGATCCAACTGTGGATGATCATATCGGGAGGCCTTCGAAGTTCAATCTTTACTCACCTGATATGGGTGGTTTTCCTGTTGGGCCCCGATGTTACATGGCACCCGATGAATGGCATCGGGTGGCCTCCCCCCAAAAGCGGTGCGATCAAACCCACTTACTACCAGTCCGCTACACGCCAAAACGATCATTGTTCACCCCGCTAAATGACAAAACCATCTACTGTTTAGTTCGCGCCATATTTTAAAAGCTTGCACGTTAAAGTTCAAACCCCAAGAACCCAAGTTGTTTCGCCCTTCGCTCATTCTATTGTGTAAACTTATGAAACCCTTCTGCTCCACCTGAAGCTTCTGCTAACCAATTCAAGCATGGTTTACCTCCCGAAATCATTTTGGACTCACTCCATATACCTATAAAGCTTGATAAAGTCATTAATGACCCTCCCTGTCAATCCAACGTTTTCCTAACAGTTGGTTTTGTTTTACAAACGATCAAAAGACTGCAGCCTTGGATAAACAATATTAATACTAGTCATAAGACCTGTTTACTCCAAGACTGTTATCAAATCTATTCAAACAGAGATGGAAAGTAAAACATACAGTTAAAAGACAAGCAGAAGAAACATGGAATTAAATGATTTACTGTTGAAATAGACAGTAAAAGCCTAAAATATACAATGAAGGTAAAAGGACACAGTAAAGAATAGTCAAAGTGTATTAGGGTTAAAAGAGTATCATATTGAAGACCAAGTCAAGTAAATCAGCTAACATGAAGATAAGCAACAGGGAAGACAGTTACAGAGCATACATATTCATGTCAAAGTGAAGACAGATGAAAAGACAGAGCGGTAAAAGTAAACAATAAAAGTAAACATAGATGCAGTAAGGGTTAAACAGAGATGAAAACACTTTCACCGGAAACAATAAAGTTTATCCAAAGTAAAAGTGAAAAAAAGTTAAAAGAAATTTAAGGTTAAAAGATGAAATTAGAGCAGAAACGGTACATTCTTCAGAAATTTCCTATTTAAGTCATAGTTTTGCAGAAACTATTGTGGCGGATATAAGAAGTATTTTGAGAAACTGGAGGAGGTTTTTGTTCCTAAACGGCCAATCGACAAAAGACTATCTCACTTTTTACACAAGTATTACCAAAAGGGAGATAAGTTCATGTCTTCACAGCCTATTTTTCGGACCGTGGAAAGCCATGTTTTTGACATATTTTTGCATAGAATATTGTGAACAACTGGAGATGAATTTCATGAAACTGAGAGCGGTTTATCTAAAAAACATACTTATCTACAATAAATTCGTTCACTTTTTACATATCTATCACAGATTGATATATACAAAGGTATCAATGGACCCTAATATTGCAGAATTGCTGGAGCAGAATGCACAAAGAAAGGATGCAGTTAGTGATTGGGATGCCTCATCATCACTTAAGAGTTGCTATAAAATTCGAATTTATCTTATTTGTCACCATAAATCCGTAAACATAGTGGCAAATAGATTCATTAGTTTTGAGTGTCCTTTATTTAAGTTCTATTAATGTAAAACAATTTGAGATATTTGTAAAACCAATCTTGATATTTCTTCAAGATATTTCAGTTTAGAATTAGTATAAATACTTCTTCATTTGAAGTATTTTGGGGTGGATTCAAAGACATTTCTGTAGACATTTCATATCAAGCTAGAGAGCTATTGTAATCAAGATTGGATTGGCTGCTGGATCATGAAATAAAGTTAAAGACATTTCACAGGATTCTTGTGCACAGTGGAAATCAAATAAGTATTATCTCTTCATGTTTATTATTATTTTCTATTCATGTTTATAAATATTCACATGTGTCTCTATGAAATCTGAAAGGTAAACTCGGAATGATATTTCAGAATTAGCTTTAATGCTCTCTGTCTTAACTGTTTACTTTCTCACTGTTTTCTGCTAAACTACCTTAGTTTGGGAATTCTTAATTCTCCCCTATTTCCGTAGTTTCCCCCCTCAGGTCCATAGTAAAGGATTCTTAGTTTCCCTTTGCTACTGATCTCCTTTTGTTCTTCATCTTGATATTGGTTTAAGGATTCTTCATTTCCATTTTCCCTGGTTAGGACTACCTCATCCATTTGAACCTGCAGATTTGCTTTTTGTTGTGCTAGCCTGCCCTGTGAACTCCTCCTTTAGTAATCGATATGATCCAGTTAAGCCACTCTTTGATTGACTCCATAGCCCAATGGCCTGAAGGCTTGCTCTGCCCATCTTTAATTCCCCAAATTCCACCACCCAATCAAAATCAAAACCTCTTGAGCACTAAGAACTAGCCTAAAATCCCACTCAAAACAAAGTTAAATTATAAAGAGAGAGCCCTCTTCACACTTAGGTTGGCTAGAACCTGAGTCTAAAAGATTGGTTTGTGGTTACCTCGGAAATTTCTTTCTTTAACCTTGAGAAAGTTCTGATTGATAAGAGTTTCCTTATCGCTTTAACTACCATTCCATCCATTAGGTCATAGATACATTGATCATTCAATTACAAATAAAAGCATCATGAAATCCACACATAACTGTTGTCATAAAACATATACATAACCAACATAATAGGGATATAAATATCAATGAATCACAACCATATACACCACATATAATCCATCATAATACTCATAGGAATATAAGGAGAAATACCCTTTCATTAATTATGCAAAATCCAAACTCGGGATGGGACTTCCATGTTCCACCGAACCGTAGAATGGCTGAGCCAAATCTCTCTTCAGTCATTCACCCACGTGCCATATTCCAATCATGAATGTGGGATCTCATAGAACACATCAATCAAAAATCATCCATGGCTTCTGAGCCTTCCAGGGCTCTAGAGAATTTGTCCAACTAAGGCTCCAAGGCTAGTAACTCAACCCACAAATTTTACGAGGCTCTAGAGCTCTTGTCCAACAAAGGCTCCAGGACTAGTAACTCAACCCAAGCTGTTCCAGTGCTCTAGAGTGTTTGTCCAACCAAGGCTCCAAGACTAGTAACTCAACCCAAGCTAAGGAAACATGAGAACCAACCAAAAACAAAATAATGAAAATAAACCCACAATCACCATGGCTATCCAGGTAATGGAAAGGCTAGGCAATCCACTATCAATCGTGGCCATCCTACATGCCAATGACAGATCACAACGAAAAATCCACATGCATGGGTGTTATCTAGGTAAATCCTCTTTGCGGATAGAGACGATCCCTCTAGCCCAATGAGTGGGACTAGCAAACTACGTGACAATCTACTAGACACTTTCCTAAGTTACAATTGAAAAGAGAAACGAAGAAGATGAACTACCTCGTTTTGATGCTATCAAGTTGTCCTTTGTTGAAGATCTTGAATCACTTGCATCACGGGCTTGTTCCTACTGCTCACAACATTTATGCGCCTACACAAGAGATCAAGACACTACAAGGCATGCAAATACAAATATCATATTCAAAAGGAACATACTTAAATGATCAAGGAATGTTAGAATAGATGATACATGAGCATACACATCAATGGAAAATGAACCAACAATTGTATATTAATAGAAGATAAGGGGAAGCATACAACCATACCTTGATGTTGATATTCTCTCATTGAATGAATGTCCAAGTCTAAGCTAAGCTCTCCAAGCACTCCTTCTCCAAGCCAAATGAGTAGCATATAGGCACAATCTTAGCATAAGGGTGCAAATAGACATAGACCAACCATTTGGGAATGCGAGAGGATCTCTCCAAAGATAGGATTATGCCCTCATCTCAGGGAGGTAGCTCATAGGGATAATACCAAGAGGCAAAGTTGGAAGAAATTGACCTCATCTACACCAAATAAACTCCAGCTTGTCACTCTGGAAGCTTCTAGATCACAAAGCTTCTCATCCTCTTTGGGAAAATTTCCTTTTTGGAATCATCGCTAGTATACAAGTAAACAGAGCGATGCCATCGCAGGTCAAGTATAATACAACATGTGACCATAGTGGTTTTTAGTCTCACAAGGGCGATGATTCTCAAATTAGGGTTTAAGAGCTATTTCTTTCAGGGGAAGCTCAAGGCATTTTCTGATCAATGTCAATGAGTATACTCCATAACCGTCATGTTTCGAGCACTTCGAGGTATGTCACAGGGAAGTGCAGGAGGTGTGACAAAATACTGTGTAACATATGCCCCCTAAAGCATGAAGGCAAAATGGGGAGTGATGACTGAGATGCTTTATGAGCTTTTGCATGGACAAGGACAAACACTATCGGGAGACCTACAAATCAAGGAATCATATACATATACATATTTGATATCAAAACATGAATGCATGGTATGGACGCAGCCATCCAGATGATAAGGACTATATGAAGGGATCTATGGTATGGGTGTATCATCCAAATGAAAAGGATCATCTGTAAATATAAGATTTGAGGTATGGACATAGCCATCCGATATAGAAGGATCATCAAAAATGTAAAGTCCCATGGTATGGTCACAACCATCTGTATAACAGAAACATGTGTACTGTTGTACCTTAAGAAACCAATTTCTTAGCTGTGTAGAAATTGTGTTTAAGACATTAATGATTATAATTATTGTCACTTGTTTGTCACTTAATTATATGTTGTGTTCTCAAATGAAGGACCTGGGAAATCTGGTTCTTAACCTTCAATACTTAGGTGACAAGAAAATATCATAATGCCATTTGATTTTTGAATATAAATGATGAATGAAGAAAGCTTGAATAAGTCATAGAAAATATGTTGTTTTACATAGGATCTACTATCTGTGACACTTGGAGAAGTTATAGATAATATGATGTCTTACACAAAAAATACTATCTGTAACTTACATGAATTACAGAGATGGGAACTTGAAGTATATGAGCGCTATTTTAAGGGATTTTAACTTTATTTACACAAGCAAATAAAGACCTGTAGCTTCATTACCATACTTTAAGGAAGAAAACATAAGATGACACGTAACAGAGAAGACAAAAAATCATACACAACAATGTATGGAAAACTTCTAATTCCTTCATTAATTAACAATTGTATCAGGAATTCAGTAGCTTAGTCTCCAAGTTCTCCAAAATTCGAATCCCTTCTCTATAAATTTTCCTCTTTCTATACATTATAAGGCAGTTGGTGATCACCAAACTGTCAAACTACTTAACTATTTTCCTAATTGTCTAGAGTAAAAATTATTACAGAACATTACACAGAGGGTAAAAGACACCTCATTCTAAAAGAACATAGAATAATAGGAAGTAACGGAAGTTAGAAAATGATGATGACTGTTAGCTTTTCAGCTTTGTTGTTTGGCTGTTGATGAAGTCTCTCTGTAGATGCTTTAATAATGATTAAACTGTTTTAATCGTAATAAGTTGTATTTGACAAAACCCCGTGCGTGGACTTGGGCCCACATATGTATCGGGAGTGTTTTGATTGGCCAAAACACAAGGAAACCCGACCAATCACCTTTCTTTGGAGTTTAAGTCATTCACCTCTAATTTTGATTATTTTTCTTAAACAACGGAATCGGCTAATTTACGCGGAACATTAGTTTACCACGGAACTGAAAAGAATTAACAATCTGATTCATAAACTTGTCGGGTCCGCTTTAGTTGTACGTGAACTGTTCGATCACTCATTCAATCAACGGTTCGATCCTTCGGAACTCACGAGACTTTAAACTTGTTTGAATTAAACCTTATTGAGTCCACCTTTTCAACGCTCCGTTGACTCCCGTACGAACTCGAGGGGAAATATAAACCACCAATTAATGATCTACTGGGTCCGATTTGAACGATAAAAGCTGATTATTTTTTCACCTGATATCCATCAGATCCCGTCTCTTTGGATGGATGGCTGAGATTGGCCCAGACTTCAACAAATTTAAACTATGTTTGATATGTCATCACGTCTGATTAGTTACCCACCCGATTGTCGTCAGATCTGTGGCCTATTGATCGGACGGCCCAGATCTTCTCGCAGGTACACCATCGCATCCGATCTTCGAAATGAACCTATTCTAGTTAACTTATGTGATTCCCGTTGGATCTGTGGCTTGTTGATCAAATGACCCAGATCTTCTCACAAGTTCACATTCAAAAGCCAATCAAACAAAACACTTTATTTCTTTTAAACTTTGCAGCGGTAAAGAATATAAGGGAGCATCATTGAGGGTGAACCTCCACAGTGATTTTAGGCCACACATTGTGGTCAACCATGCTCACGTCACAGTCAACTATGGGGGTTGAGCCTTAATTAACCTTCGTGCTTATTGTTTTCCCACATCACACCTCATCGTACTCATCAAGCTATCGATTGATCACGTCTATTGAACTTGCACGACCTTTAGACAATGGTTTGATTTTTCATTATTGAGTTTTGTTTCATTTTGTGATAAAACTAAAAATAAGACTAAAATAACAATGGAAGCTACAACATCTGGCTCCACCTAGAGATAGTGCTTGTACACTGAATTCACTCCGGTATCTACAATGATAAGATGCTTATGCCTCAGAACTGGAAGTAATGCTTGAGGTACTGCCCATTGACAAACAACTGTAGAGTTTCACCATCAATATTCTCAAGAAGGACAGTGTTATTAGACCTTGCTTCAACAATTCTAAAAGGACATACTAGAGAGGATCAAACTTCCCATGCTTGCCTTTATCTTCTCATCTTGTATCCCATATTAATACTAGATCTACAACTTTAAAGTCAATCTCCTTGGCTTTTCTGTCAAAAATACTTTTCATCCGTGATTGATACATAATCAAGTTGTCTCTTACCTTGTCCCGGTTCTCACTTAGCTCTACTACTTTATTCATTCTTCTTATCAAAGCATTGGGTTCTTCTTTCGCCTTTTGAATCATTGCAATCACAGGCTTCACAAGTTGACTTGGAAATAGAGCCTGAGTTCCATATACTAATTCAAAAGGTGATTTCCCCATAGATCTTCTTGTAGTCACTCTAGCAACCTGTTAGTGTCGGTCTTGAAAGCCCTCCATCAGTGATCAAAGCTCTTTGCATTTGCATTAGTAGGTGTCTCATCAGTGTCAAAGTTTGCATCCCGTTAGGCATGCCATAACCCTGATGGAGGAGCTGGTCTATTTATACCCCTCTTGGCTTTGCTGGATCAGGTCATATCAGTCATTGAGTTTTTCAAGCTTCTCTTGTTTGGTCTTAAGGTCAAAGGTCCTAGGTCTAGGGTTTTGGTCATTTGTCTCAGCAAGGTCATGTCTTTGAAAGTCCTTGAGTGACCAGCAAGCCAGAGGGAGGATGGTAAACATGTTTCTTTGATATTCTCATTATGTACAGTTCATTTTTAAATTTGGATTTAAAAACTCAGTTTTTAAAGCCAAAGTCATGATAAATTTTTGTAAAAAGAATAAATTTCCAAAAGTCTTCAAAAAGGCAGCAATAACCCTGGTCCCCTTGCCACAGTCCTTCAGATGATCTACCTGCAAAAATAATCAAGTCAAAGCACTCAAAAAGTCAACTTCAGGATAAAGGAAACCAAAAAATCAGTGTTTTAAAAAAGTGTCAAAATAGACTTTATAAAGTGGGTTTATGGATAAATTTTTTCAAATGAAGATTATAAAAGGTCATATTCCCTCCTTTCACTCTCATTGTGCATTTCAAAGCTTGCAAGAGAGGTTTTGAGAGAGTGATAGGCGAAAGAAGCAAGATTACAGTGTTTTCGGGCAGTTGGGTGGTGCGCGACCCGTTCAAGGAGGTGCGCGACCTGTTGGGCGGTGCGCGACCCGTCCAGACCCTTCCCACAGTGCAAATTTACTACGGGCGCGACCCGTTGGGCGGTGCGCGACCCGTTGGGAAGCCTGCGCGACCCGTTGGGTTGATTGCACTCAAACTTCACACAAATTCCTCAATCTCCCTTCAACTCTTCTCAATCGGTCGAGGTAGGCTCTTTATGCATGGTTTTCAAGATTGGTGGTGAATGTAAGGTTGTGTGTTATGATTCTAACCTCAAAAATTGCAAATGAATGGATTGATATGGCTGCAATGTTCATGCCCAAATTGTGTTAGGGTTTATGATGTTTCAAGTTGTTTTTTCCCTTTGGTTGATTTCCTTTCCCATTCCTTTGCCCACACTCATATATACATTTCCTTTCCCATGATTATTTTATCAATGACATACAAACCCCTTCTCATCCCTAAATCACTAAAACTACAAACCCTACCCTTCTCCCAAAGTATCAAAAACAAAACAAAGTGAAACCCTAGATCCCCGCTACCATATACATGTAAAAAGCAAAGAAAAGATTCATGTGAAAACAGTAGCCAATATTGGTGAATATATCAGCAAATTTTGTATATGGTTTCCTTATTTCCCTATTGATACATATATGCATATGTGCTCATGTTCACTTATATGTATGTTTTTCCCATGTGTAAAACTCTTTGCAAATGATTTCCCTTATAAAAAAGTATTCCTATATGAATATGATTTGCAAAGCTTCCCTTAAAAACTCCCTGTTGTTGTTATATATTCCCATTCCTTGTTAAAAAATTCCCTCCCCTAACATTTCCCTCATGTTTGGTTCCCCTTGAAACAACATAGATTTCAGCACTTTTGCAGGCAGAGACAGCAGTTTAGTTTGTCCACTTTGCTCCAAAACCATGTCAGAAACCGAAACTTATGAGCAAAGTGATGACCATTCATCATCTACAGAGGTTGAGGAACAGAGGAGGCCTCGTAGAGGAGGTAAGGGAGGACATCATAAGTGGGAAGAGCCTACTTCTTTGGCAGAATTACAAGCCTGTCCTTTGGCAGTGAATTGCTTCCAGTACATGTCTTGCTATCAGTTTTGTGAGAGGATCTCTCAGATTCAGCATCATAGAGAGTTGGCCCGCTTGTTTGTCTTACACTTGCATGATGGACATGTCAACCTTGCTGGGGTGGACTTCACTTTGACACCCGAGGTGATTGCACAGGCTATAGGGATTTGAACAGAAGGAGGCCCGGTGACCTATTGCCTGCTGACCGGGAGTCATTGCTCATTCAGGAGAATGCCCACCTGGAGAGGTTGTTGGCCAAGGCCAACCAAGAGAAAAAGCTGCTGAGAAACATGAAGAATCACTATTGGGCGAGGATGCATGTTTGCAAGGCAAAAATGAAAATGTTCCAAAGGAGGTTGTCCGAGGCTCTTAGGCGGAAGAAGAAAACCAACCCACTCCGTATCTTGGTTGAGGCATCCCTCAAGGATCATGGCACTCATTAGCATCAGCTACAGCACAAATCCCAAATTTTTTTGAGAATTTTGGGTAATTTTGGTATTTTTGGGAAATTTACAGGTTTTGGCTTCTCAACGGGTCTCACCCCCGGTGAGACCCTTTGTCATCGTAGCTCCGTTTTGTAAAAACTCAACATTTTTGGATTTTTCATGCAAAGTTACACATGCCTATGGATGGAATTGAGTTTTTATGGAGTTTTGGGCCTCCAAAAGGTCAAAATACAGCCAAATTTTGACTTTCTGCCCCTTTTTTGAGTTGGAGAAGTAGTCTTGGGAGAATTGACTTTTGACTAGGCAAATGACCTCCAAATCCAAACATTCCAGTTGGGTTGGAAAGTAGACTCAGAGACCTTTCCAACGAGCTATCCTACACCCAATTCTGACACCGGGAAGGCCTCCAAACAGGGCTCCAAAGTGCGCGACCCGTTGAGGAAGATGTGCGCGACCCGTTGAGGGAACTTTGCCAGATTTGACCAGTTCAGCCCAGAAAACGCAGTTTAGCTCCAGTTTGACTTTCTGAGGTGGATGGTGATCCTCTTGACTGTACTTGTGGCACTTTTTGGATATTTTTACTCTTGTTTAACTCTTCTAGAAGATTCTTGCATGCAAAGGGTAAAAATTGAATGTATTAACTGGTTTCCAAGTTTATAGAGGCAAGTTGTTTTGACTGCCTATTTTCTAGTGCTTAGTTTAGAAGTGGTTCAAACAACTCCTAGGATAGTGAGCTCGACCCATGGAGGCAGGGAAAGAGGTTAGATCATCTATATTATGTACTTTCTTGCTCATTTTCATGGTTGAACTCTTGAGGGAGAGGCTATCATTGTATTATCACTTGTATCTCTGCAATTTTTGGCTAAGGAAGACCAGGGTTTTGCAGTCATCTTTGGGATTCTTGTGGACTCATGTGTTGATGGTGTGTTTCTTCATATTATTGTAAGCTTTGTTATATGATTCATTTCCTTTCTATACTGCTGCATATTAAACAAATGAAGTGATAAAGTTAGAATTCATGTCTGCCATGCTCTACTTTTAAATTTGTTTAATTTCTATGTTTTCTGTTGTCTAAAGAGAATTCAAATCCATTGTTTGCTCTCTTTGGCCTTCTTATCTTTCTTCCTAATCATCCACTTCAGCTAAAGACATCAATACAGGCTCCTACCTTGCCCCAAAGACCCCCCTGCAAAAACTGTGTCCAATCCCCGCACCCAAAATTGCAATTCCTCAAATTGCCGCCAAAAACCCAAAAAACCCCCAAATCAACCTTTCTAATCAGTTTACTAGCCTAATATCAGTGTTACCTTATTGTTCATCTCATCCCATTGAAGATCTACCGAGATTGACCGGAGAGAGCCTTCTCCTGCACCGTAGGGCTAACTACGAGGCTGAATGGTTTGATGTAGCCTTGAGGTTTACCTTTCTCAGCCTGAGGTGAAATTTCAAGCGCTAACATACTGGCGACCATACTGGGGAGAACATCTAATCCTTTGCTCATTGACGTGTTATTTCATAAGTCTTAGATGGAGCCTGAAGTTACGCCAGGTAGCCTTCGAAAACGCTCTTGTTTTACATCAGCGTTAGTAGATAAACGCTGCTTCAGTCAATCTCCGTGAGCTTGTGAATACAGCACTTCGATTGCATTTTACCCCAGTACATGTATCAAGTTCAGATCTGATTGTTGATAGTGTACAACGATCAGACACTGACAAGGCTGAAATCATTCACTGGCGACTCCTTCACTGAAAAATCCAGAGATCAATGCTTCATGGTGACTTCACTGCAGAGAGATCAGTAGCTTTGAGATTTTCAAGATGGAT
Organism: Pinus tabuliformis; assembly: GCA_031772625.1. NCBI lineage: Eukaryota > Viridiplantae > Streptophyta > Pinopsida > Pinales > Pinaceae > Pinus > Pinus tabuliformis. The sequence continues at coordinate 880,253,103 of CM062806.1, read as the reverse complement.
CGGATTGCAAGAAGATATGCTCCCCTGAGCCGAGATCACATCCCTGGTTTTCCAAATAAAATTCCAAAGGTAGATTGGTCAAGGAATCTGCCTATATTTAACGATGATGGTAGGAAGGACGCTGCTCTACATCTAGTTAGATTTCACATGCATATTCACAAATTCAAGGTCGATTTTCCTGAAGATTGCTTGATGAAGATATTCTTGGCCACTCTGGAAGGTACAGCTCAATCATGGTATGAAAGTTTACCGCCTGCTTGTATTTACTGTTTAAAGGATTTTCATGCTATGTTCATTGAAAGATATCTAGCATCTTATCCGTCGTTAAATTTGGTTCAAGACTGTTGCCAGCATGCTTATGGTTTTATTGAAAGCCTTGAGAAATATTATGAAGATGATAATTTTATGGATGTCGAGATCATGGAGGCTTTGTATGAGAATCCATTTCAGCAACATGAAGAGAACCTAGTGGATACTCATCAAGATGATCAGGAAATTTTGCAGCAGAATCAAGATCAGCAGCTTGAAGATGGCCATATGGCTAAAGATGATGAAAGAGAAGAGCTTGTTTCAGATCTGCCTACAAAAGAAGAAAGCGTGCAAGATAGCCAAGATTCAATTTTAGAATGTAATGTAGTCAACTCAGCTATTTCAGATCAAAATTCAGATCATGGTGACCAAGAATACCTTGTGCCGAATCCTGAAAAGGAGAGTTTTGTTGTTGAGATCATGGACAAAGTTCTTGATCCAAATGTCCTTATGCCATCAGAACAGAGCCTGCATGAGGAGGTAATTCAGCCAGCTCATGAACATCAAGATGAGATCTTTGTTCAAGTAAGTGAAAACTCTTCTTTCAAACATAATTTGGATAGTTTGATTGCCATGTCATATGAATATGATCAACAATGTTTCCAAGTTTCAGAAGATCAGGACTGTCATTCAGATTTTTCATGTTTTGAAATGTTATTTCAAGAAGACAAGACATGTTTGAGCAAAGGGAAACAGAAAGTCTTATCTCCTTTGTCTGAAGAGGAGATAGATCAGATTTTGAAAGGTCATGCTACAACCCAAGCTAAAGAAAATCGGCAGTGTGCACATGGTCACGAAAGTGTTGGTGAAACTTCTTCCTCTTTTGAAAATGATGACAGTGTTGTAATTAGTTTTATAGATCAGCAAACAGATAATATTTTCTTTCATGAAGATGATGAGGCTGTCATGTTTGACGATCTTGAGGATTGTTTTCTGTTTAAGAATGACTTAGACCATGAAATTGAGGAATATAAGCTTGAGAGAGACAATATGTCAAAATTTCTCACGGTCAAGGAATTTACAGCCAACACTCATATGGCAGAAGCTTATACTTCTCTGTGCCTTCCTATCAATCAGCAACCCACTGTTCTTTTAGATCATAATGAAGCGAGTACTTATATTTTTGCAGCTGGATCTCCAAACAAGGTAGTGCTTCAGGATTATCAAGATCCCTTTGGCATTCTTCTACAAGCATTAGAAAGGATAAATGTTGCTTGGTTCATTATCATAAGCTTTGGTTTCAGTGGTTATTTTGAGTTGCCTACAGGTTCATCGTTTCGCCTGCTCAAGATAAGCAAGAGCAGAAATTTGGTATGTAGCCATCTGCTGGATTGGTTACATTGGAAAGCTCATTATACATGATTGTACATATTTCATTAGTATGCAGGTGGTTGTCATCATGATTCCAAATCTTGATGGATTGCTGCCGTTTTTCCAAAAGCTTTGTAAAGTTTTGTTTTAAGTCGGTCATGAGTCATTTGTGTTTGGTCTGTTGAGTGAGTTTTTTCAAGTTATTTCAGTTTTCCATCGAGTCGGTTTGAGTCAAGTTTCAGTTAAGTTTCAGTCAATAAATGAGTCAAAGTCTTGTGTCGTTTGCCGAAATAATGACTCCATCACCCAATGTCAAAGCACTGGTCTGCTCTCCCAGAGGTCTGAGGTTCTTGGTACCTCCAAGGAGCTACCATCCCCATTGGAGCCAATGTTAGTGTCGGTCTTGAAAGCCCTCCATTAGTGATCAAAGCTCTTTGCATTTGCATTAGTAGGTGTCTCATCAGTGTCAAAGTTTGCATCCCGTTAGGCATGCCATAACCCTGATGGAGGAGCTGGTCTATTTATACCCCTCTTGGCTTTGCTGGATCAGGTCATATCAGTCATTGAGTTTTTCAAGCTTCTCTTGTTTGGTCTTAAGGTCAAAGGTCCTAGGTCTAGTGTTTTGGTCATTTGTCTCAGTAAGGTCATGTCTTTGAAAGTCCTTGAGTGACCAGCAAGCCAGAGGGAGGATGGTAAACATGTTTCTTTGATATTCTCATTATGTACAGTTCATTTTTAAATTTGGATTTAAAAACTCAGTTTTTAAAGCCAAAGTCATGATAAATTTTTGTAAAAAGAATAAATTTCCAAAAGTCTTCAAAAAGGCAGCAATAACCCTAGTCCCCTTGCCACAGTCCTTCAGATGATCTACCTGCAAAAAGAATCAAGTCAAAGCACTCAAAAAGTCAACTTCAGGATAAAGGAAACCAAAAAAACAGTGTTTTAAAAAAAAAGTGTCAAAATAGACTTTATAAAGTGGGTTTATGGATAATTTTTTTCAAATGAAGATTATAAAAGGTCATATTCCCTCCTTTCACTCTCATTGTGCATTTCAAAGCTTGCAAGAGAGGTTTTGAGAGAGTGATAGGCGAAAGAAGCAAGATTACAGTGTTTTCGGGCAGTTGGGTGGTGCGCGACCCGTTCAAGGAGGTGCGCGACCTGTTGGGCGGTGCGCGACCCGTCCAGACCCTTCCCACAGTACAAATTTGCCACGGGCGCGACCCGTTGGGCGGTGCGCGACCCGTCGGGAAGCCTGCACGACCCGTTGGGCTGATTGCACTCAAACTTCACACAAATTCCTCAATCTCCCTTCAACTCTTCTCAATCGGTCGAGGTAGGCTCTTTATGCATGGTTTTCAAGATTGGTGGTGAATGTAAGGTTGTGTGTTATGATTCTAACCTCAAAAATTGCAAATGAATGGATTGATATGGCTGCAATGTTCATGCCCAAATTGTGTTAGGGTTTATGATGTTTCAAGTTGTTTTTTCCCTTTGGTTGATTTCCTTTCCCATTCCTTTGCCCACACTCATATATACATTTCCTTTCCCATGATTATTTTATCAATGACATACAAACCCCTTCTCATCCCTAAATCACTAAAACTACAAACCCTACCCCTCTCCCAAAGTATCAAAAACAAAACAAAGTGAAACCCTAGATCCCCTCTACCATATACATGTAAAAAGCAAAGAAAAGATTCATGTGAAAACAGTAGCCAATATTGGTGAATATATCAGCAAATTTTGTATATGGTTTCCTTATTTCCCTATTGATACATATATGCATATGTGCTCATGTTCACTTATATGTGTGTTTTTCCCATATGTAAAACTCTTTGCAAATGATTTCCCTTATAAAAATGTATTCCTATATGAATATGATTTGCAAAGCTTCCCTTAAAAAGTCCCTGTTGTTGTTATATATTCCCATTCCTTGTTAAAAAATTCCCTCCCCTAACATTTCCCTCATGTTTGGTTCCCCTTGAAACGGCATAGATTTCAGCACTTTTGCAGGCAGAGACAACAGTTTAGTTTGTCCACTTTGCTCCAAAACCATGTCAGAAACCGAAACTTATGAGCAAAGTGATGACCATTCATCATCTACAGAGTTTGAGGAATAGAGGACGCCTCGTAGAGGAGGTAAGGGAGGACATCATAAGCGGGAAGAGCCTACTTCTTTGGCAGAATTACAGGCCTGTCCTTTGGCAGTGAATTGCTTCCAGTACATGTCTTGCTATCAGTTTTGTGAGAGGATCTCTCAGATTCAGCATCATAGAGAGTTGGCCCGCTTGTTTGTCTTACACTTGCATGATGGACATGTCAACCTTGCTGGGGTGGACTTCACTTTGACACCCGAGGTGATTGCACAGGCTACAGGGATTTGAACAGAAGGAGGCCCAGTGACCTATTGCCTGCTGACCGGGAGTCATTGCTCATTCAGGAGAATGCCCACCTGGAGAGGCTGTTGGCCAAGGCCAACCAAGAGAAAAAGCTGCTGAGAAACATGAAGAATCACTATTGGGAGGGGATGCATGTTTGCAAGGCAAAAATGAAAATGTTCCAAAGGAGGTTGTCCGAGGCTCTTAGGCGGAAGAAGAAAACCAACCCACTCCGTGTCTTGGCTGAGGCATCCCTCAAGGATCATGGCACTCATTAGCATCAGCTACAGCACAAATCCCAAAATTTTTTGAGAATTTTGGGTAATTTTGGTATTTTTGGGAAATTTACAGGTTTTGGCTTCTCAACGGGTCTCACCCCCGGTGAGACCCTTTGTCATCGTAGCTCCGTTTTGCAAAACTCAACATTTCTGTATTTTTCATGCAAATTTACACATGCCTATGGATGGACTTGAGTTTTTATGGAGTTTTGGGCCTCCAAAAGGTCAAAATACAGCCAAATTTTGACTTTCTGCCCCTTTTTTGAGTTGCAGAAGTAGTCTTGGGAGAATTGACTTTTGACTAGGCAAATGACCTCCAAATCCACAAATTCTAGTTGGGTTGGCAATTAGACTTAGAGACCTTTCCAATGAGCTATCCTGCACCCTATTCTGACACCGGGAAGGCCTCCAAACAGGGCTCCAAAGTGCACGACCCGTTGAGGAAGATGTGCGCGACCCGTTGAGGGAACTTTGCCAGATTTGACCAGTTCATCCCAGAAAACGCAGTTTAGCTCCAGTTTGACTTTCTGAGGTGGATGGTGATCCTCTTGACTGTACTTGTGGCACTTTTTGGATATTTTTACTCTTGTTTAACTCTTCTAGAAGATTCTTGCATGTAAAGGGTAAAAATTGAATGTATTAACTGGTTTCCAAGTTTATAGAGGCAAGTTGTTTTGACTGCCTATTTTCTAGTGCTTAGTTTAGAAATGGTTCAAACAACTCCTAGGATAGTGAGCTCGACCCATGGAGGCAGGGAAAGAGGTTAGATCATCTATATTATGTACTTTCTTGCTCATTTTCATGGTTGGACTCTTGAGGGAGAGGCTATCATTGTATTATCACTTGTATCTCTACAATTTTTGGCTAAGGAAGACCAGGGTTTTGCAGTCATCTTTGGGATTCTTTTGGACTCATGTGTTGATGGTGTGTTTCTTCATGTTATTGTAAGCTTTGTTATGTGATTCATTTCCTTTCTATACTGCTGCATATTAAACAAATGAAGTGATAAAGTTAGAATTCATGCCTGCCATGCTCTACTTTTAAATTTGTTTAATTTCTATGTTTTTTGCTGTCTAAAGAGAATTCAAATCCATTGTTTGCTCTCTTTGGCCTTCTTATCTTTCTTCCTAATCATCCACTTCAGCTAAAGACATCAATACAGGCTCCTACCTTGCCCCAAAGACCCCCCTGCAAAAACTGTGTCCAATCCCCGCACCCAAAATTGCAATTCCTCAAATTGCCACCAAAAACCCAAAAAACCCCCAAATCAACCTTTCTAATCAGTTTACTAGCCTAATATCAGTGTTACCTTGTTGGTCATCTCATCCCATTGAAGATCTACCGAGATTGACCGGAGAGAGCCTTCTCTTGCCCCGTAGGGCTAGCTATGAGGCTGAATGGTTTGATGTAGCCTTGAGGTTTACCTTTCTCAGCCTGAGGTGAAATTTCAAGTGCTAACACAACCCATAGAGCAAACTTTAACTTAGAATCCCAGTCTTTTTGGTTCTCTGCAATAGTTTTCTTAAGGATATTCATCAAAGTTTTGTTAGTGGATTTAGCTAATTTGTTTCCCTATGGATGATAAGTTGTTGAATGAGACAAAATAACATTATACTTTTGACAAAAAGCAATAAACTTACTTGAATTAAATACTTGAGCATTGTTTGCTTTGATTATTATGGGGCATCCAAATCTGCTGAAAATATTCTCCTCTAAGAACTTCATCACCACTTGATCATTTGCCCTCTTAGTAGGCATAGCTTTTAACCACTTGGTGAAGTAATTAGTAGTTGTGAGAACCCACTTGTGTTGTCCACTTGAACGTGGGTTAATCTCTCCAACAAAGTCCAATCCCAATTATCTGAATGGTTCCTCTATGAAGACTGGGATCAAAGGCAAGGGAGCTAACCTCTTCTTCTTAGCAAAAAGTTGACACTTCTGGTAGCTTCTGACAAACCTAAATGTATCACCAAATAAAGTAGGCCAATAAAATCCTATTTGAAGGATCTTATGTTCAGTAACTTTCCAACTATAATGTCCTCCACATAACCCCTCATGATGATCTTTGATTGCCTCTGTAAACTCATCTTCTGTTAAACATAGCAACAAAATTCCTACAGGATCCTTCCAGTATAATCTACCTTCCACAATCACATATGGCTATGCTTTGATCTTTAATGCTCTATACTTTGTTCTATCCAAGGATTGGGGACAGGAGAGATAACACAAATAATGGATTATATGCTTGTACCATTCTAAACATAAAACTTTATACCTGATCTTCATACCTAGATCTGGCTTTTCTTCATTTTCTTCAGTTGTTCCTTCATCCACAAGTGTTAGCAAGTTGATTCGTAATGCTTGAAAGTTCGATTTGTCATCATTTTTGCCAATCCTTGCCCTTTCACCAACTTCGTGGGTTTTATCTCCAAGTCATACTCTTGGATCTTGGTTATCCATTTTCCTCTTTTTCCTTCTACATCTGCCTGGACTAGTACATCGTTTACTGCAACATTTGACACATAAGCAATGATCTGTGACTGCAGCACATAAGTTCTAAAGGATTTTAGGGATTTTACCAAATCATACACTTGCTTTTCAAGAATAATATACTTTATCTCAGCATCCCTAAGAATCTTGCTGAAGAATGCAACAGGCTTCTCCTTCTCTTCATCATTCTTCTGCAGTAAGACAACAACTATTGAAGTTGGTGATGCGAATGAAAAAACTTGGAAAGGCTTTTGATAATTAGGGAAGATTAGGATTGGAGCTGCCTGGAATGCTTCTTTAATCCTAGAAAATGATTCTCTATATTCCCTGGTCCAATGCACTTTGTTCTCCTTCTCCGACATATTAGTAATTTATTTTACGATTTCTACATGGACACAAATCTCCTTAAGAATTTTATTTTACCCAGAAACTTTTGAATATCCTTTTTACTCCTAGGAAGTGGTATTTTTTGCACAGCTTGTGCTCTTGCTGGATCTATCTTCACTCTATCTCTAGAAACAATATGCCCCAATAGTTTACCCTCTTCCGGAGCAAAGATGGATTTCTTGGGATTTAAGGAAAGCCAAAATCTTCTACATTTTTCAAAAGACTTTTTTAGATGGTCCAGATGTTCTTCATCAGACTTTGAGAAAATAGTAATATCATCCGAATATATTACTACAAACTTATCTCCCACAAAAGAAATGTCCATAGCCCTCTGAAATGTAGCACCTGCCTTCATCGATCCAAAAGGCATTTTGGGATACATAAAGGTCCCCTAGGGAGTTGTGAATGATGTATTCTTTTGATCTTCTCTACACACAACCACCTGGTTATACCCAGAGAATCCATCCAGCATTAACATTCTAAAAGATCTTGTTACCTTCTACAGCACATGATCCATCTTAGGCAACAGATAATTATCTTTCAAGGAAGCCTTGTTGAGATTTCTGAAGTCCACACATAATCTTATCTCTCCATTTTTCTTTCTTACAGGCTCTAAATTAGCCAGCCAATCAGAGTATTTGAGTGGAACTATTATTTTGGCATCAAGCAATTTTTTGACCTCTTTTTCAATTGATGGTAGAAGCAGAGGCTTTATCTATCTAAGCTTCTATTTAAAGGGCTTAATTCCCTCCTTCGAGGGGATCTTGTGTTGAATAATACTTACATCGTATGTTTTGGGATCCTCATAGGACCATGCAAAGATATCAACATAGTCCTTGAAAAGTTTAATATATCTCTCTTGATAATTAGGTGAAACTTCACTGAATAATTTGACTAGCCTAAGTTCCTCCTGAGTTCCAATATTATGATCCTAAATGTGTTCATCCTGTCAAAGTTTCCCTGAGTCAACAACCACATCATTGGGGTTAAAAATCCTTTCAAGAGGGACAAGCCCCTTTGGCAGAATATTATCTTTCAATTGAAAAACTTTTTGATTAGCTATTGAATATCTTAAACCACTAACTTCTGCAACTTTTGTTGTTTCATCTTCATCCTGATCAATTTCTGTGCCCTGAAACTCTTCGACCATAGTAAAAAATTATTTAATATGCTAATCATCTTCAAAAACTTGCCAATGTTTAACATTATCAGGAACAGAAGGTTTGTGCCTCATTTCTACCTCATATCTTAGTTTTGGATTAATAGGATGCCTAAAAGTACTAGCAGCCACAACCAATGAATCTGCTAATTTGTTCCCATCCCTTGGAATGATTTTAACGTTAAAAGCTTTGAAAAAGTTCTCAACCAAATCCCATACTTCATTTTTGTATGCCCTAAGCCTAGGGTGTTTTGTCTAACAATGATTTTTTATTTGTTTGATAATCAGCTTTGAATCTCGAAAAGCAGAAATTGACTTAATTCCCATCTGTTTAGCCGTTTGTAGAGCAATAATCAAGGACTTATATTCCGCCACATTGTTTGTTGCTTCGAACTCTAATTTAAAGGAAAAAGGGAACATATTACCTCCAGGTGCAATCAGAAGAAAACCAGCACCTGTTCCTTCCTTGGAGTAGGCTCCATCAAAGAAGCATTTCCACATTCCTTCAATTTGTAGCTTTGTATTTACACAAGTTGAAGTAAGCTGCCTCTGGTTATCTTCTGCCAACTCTCCATTATCATGCAGCATGAAGCAAGCAAAGTCATCTTTCTCCTGGCTATATAAAGGTGAATTACTTGCTCCATTTTTTGTAATTGTTTTTACAAATCTAGTTTCTTTGTACAATCTCCTCTCATCCCCACCAAAAGTCGGTATAATAGCATATGTAAAATCTAGTTTCAGAACACCACCCAATTTAGCCCCCCTAGATAGTAGCATTCCAAATCAAGCAGGGATATCTGCTACTACTACATCCATGACCAAGCTTCTAGCTGGAATTTGGGCTAGTGACACTACCAGATCCTTAATGACCCCCAGACACCTGACTTTGTTTGAATCAAAAGAGTACAGGTCTCTATAGGGTTTGTGTTGGGTGTGGAGCCTGATTATCTTCTATATTCAAAGGTATTGTCACATAGGACCCCAGTTCGAAATGGGGGCGGCAACGTCGCCCGTAAAATATTCGCTGCAGGGGGGGTCCAGGGGGGGGCGGCTGCGACCTTTGGGAGCCCCCCCCTGGCGGGGGGTTTCAGGGGCAGCGCCCCCGAAGCTAAAAACAACTGTAAAATTGCCTTGTAAAAGTATAGTAATTTCTAGTCAATCTGGGCCGTTCATTAGGCGGATGATATGACGGTAGAACTTATGTTTAGTTTAGGGTTTTTTGCCCTAGAAGGAAACCCCTCTCTTTGTATGAGGGTTTTGTATTTGAGGCTGTGAGATAGATGTGTATTTTGTGAGCGAGAAATAGAGAGGTGAGATTGTGAGAGAAAACAGAGGATATTACAGCGGATTTGCTGTAGGTTGTGTCTCTTCATTTTGCTGGATAATAAAAAGGAAGGAATGGCTGTTCGGGGTGGACATAGCCCAAAATGGGTGAACCACGTATATCTGTGTCTCTCTTGTTTTGTGCATTTTCTGTGTTTATATTTCTGCAATATTTTATGTGTTCCATTGCTCCGTAATATATAATTTTCTAACAGTTTGGTAACTTGTAGATTTAGTTGCTTCATCACTGACAATGGCATAATATTGTGTGAAGCTCCTAAATCAAACATACAATTATGTAGGAGGAAATCATGGATCAATAAGGAAATATAAAAAGGAGGTGTTGAAGGATCTACTTCCTCTACAAGTGGACCAAAAGCCACTACTGGTTTATCTTCCTGCAAATTTACAGTGTCATTTATATTCACATTTTCTTTTAAATTAATAAACTCAGCAATATCCTTGTGATAAGATGGTGTTTTTTCTAATTCTGTAAGGGGAATTTGAATTCTAACATTTTCCAATTCTTTAGTAAGACTAAAGAAATGACCTTGTTTAGCATTCTTTTCATTTTCATCTTCTCCTTTCTTCATGGTTGAAATTACTTGAGGAATTGAAACAAGTTTCTCCAAAGGAATTTTTCCACTTTGGTCTTGAGAAGGCTCACCTTGAAGTATTTGTGTCTTTCCATTTGCATTTTGTTGTTGCTTTCCTTTATTTACTTGTTTTGTAGGCTGAGATTCTTGTGGAGTTGCCTTTGGTGAGGAAGCTAGAACTTGCTGCTCACTTTCATTTTCTTGAATTCTTGATATTTTCCTTGATTTCAAGTCATATTTCATGTGTAGTTCTACCTGCATAAAATCTGAGAATTTCTTCCAATATTCATCAATTTCATTTTAATCATAAATGGCATCTATTTTGGCATATTCATGCTCTTCTTCTTCAACACCAAGTTCATCTTCATCTACTGGATATAATGTAGAAATTTGATCTTCATGGTCCCTAGGGTGCTCTAGTGCTTGACCAGGATCTACCTCTATACACAGTGGTTCTTGAATCTGATATTGATATTTTCTCTCCTTTTGCAAGATTTGCAAAGGTTGTCTTCTGTATTGGGGATTAAAGTTCTTATTATATTGTGTTTGTCTCTGAGAATTCTTATTTTCTAACTCTAACTTATTCAATTTATCTGACAAAGTTTTGATTACATTACTCATATCCTCTAACGTTTGACTTTGAGAGGATTCTATCTTTGCCTTTCCCTTGTCTTGGATATGCTCTGTCTCTGGTGCTTTGCCTACAACCACCAGATTTTCTTCTACCTCTAATGCATCTGTTTGGATTTGATCAAGGGTTGGGGATCTCCTCTCCCTCAATGTAAATCCAAAATTTAACTCAAAATCCCATACAAAAGTTATTTTTTCACCAACAGGAGGGGGCTTAATCTCCACTGGAAGAATATTGTACAATTTATTAAATCTTTTGACAAATTCAACCATTGTTTCATCAGATTTCTTCTTTATAGCATTAAACTCTGTTAGTGAGTACCCATGGTCTCTTTTTTCTTCCCATCTTTGGGTGAAAAGGTGCTCCATCTCTTCCCAAGAAGGAATAGAGTTATTAGGAAGCCCTTAAAACCATTTTCTTGCTTCTCCATCCAAGGATTGAACAAAAAGTCTTATAACAACATCCAGATGTTCAACATTTAGGTTTTCTACAAAATTACAAAATACTGATACATGATTCTCTGTTGTTTGTTCATCTTCCACTGTAAAACAAGGAAGAATCTTGAGGTATTCTTGTAGCATTTGATTCAACGGTTGCGACAGTTGAAGAGGTGCATATCTATTCTTAAAAAATGTAGGAGTTGTTGTTTTCTCCTAAATTTATTGAACCTTGATTACCAACAAATGTGGAAACTGACTGAGGAGTAAATGGAGTGTGCAAAGGTGGTAATGAAGTTATAGGTTCAAGCTGAATAACTATAGCAGATACGTAAAAAGAAACAAACTCTAAAGACTGTCCTTGAAAGTTGGGTTCTTGAAATGAATTGGATGTAAAAGGTGACTCTTGGTCAATACAAGATGAATGTGAAAGATGTGATGAACTGTTGCCTGGTGCAGACAGTGTAGGACTTGGTGTAAGTGGAGTTTTAGGCCTTGGAAACTAGCTTTTCAGGATTTGAAAGGGCTTGAACTTTCTGCTATGAGGTATCTGACCTTGTATGGGGTCTCCTTGGAGCCAGAGTTATTGCTTTTGTTCCAAAATAGCCACATATTTCCTCCTCACTGAACAACCAGAGGAAAATACTGAAAACCCAGGGAAAAGTTTTCTTGTCTTCTCTCCCTGGCAGCGATGCCAATTAATGTTGTACCTTAAGAAACCAATTTCTTGGTTGTGTAGAAATTGTGCTTAAGACATTAATTCTTATAATTATTGTCACTTGTTTGTCACTTAATTATATGTTGTGTTCTCAAATGAAGTACCTGAGAAATATGGTTCTTAACCCTCAATACTTAGGTGACAAGAAAATATTAGAATGCCATTTGATTGTTGAATATAAATGATGAATGAAGAAATCTTGAATAAGTCATAGACAATATGTTGTTTTACATAGGATCTACTATCTATGACACTTGGAGAAGTTATAGATAATGTGTTGTCTTACACAGAACTACTATATGTAACTTAGATGGATTGCAGAGGTGGAAACGTCAAGTATAGGAGCGCTCTTTTAAGGGATTTTAACTTTATTTACACAAGCAAATAAAGACTTGCAACTTCATTACCATACTTAAAGGAAGAAAACATAAGATGACACATAACAGAGAAGACACAAAATCACACCCAACAATGTATGGAAAACTTCTAATTCTCTCATTAATCAATAGTTGTATCAGGAATTTAGTAGCTTAGTCTCCAGGTTCTCCGCAATTCGAACCCCTTCTCTATAAATTTTCCTCTTTTTATACATTATAAGCCAGTTGGTGATCACCAAACTGTCAAACTACTTAACTATTTTCCTAACTGTCTAGAGTAAAAATTATTATAGAACATTACACAGAGGGTAAAAGACACCTCATTCTAAAAGAACATAGAATAATAGGAAATAACAGAAGTTAGAAAATGATGCCGAATGTTATCTTTTCAGCTCCATTGTTTGGCTACTGATGAAGTCTCTCTATAGATTATTTAATAATGATTAAACTATTTTAATTGTAATAAGCTGTATCTGACAAAACCCTGTCCGTGGACCTAGGCCCATGTATGTATCGGGAGTGTTTTGATTGGCCAAAACACAAGGAAACTTGACCAATCACCTTTATTTGGAGTTTAAGTCATTCACCTCTAATTTCGATTATTTTTCTTAAACAACGGAATCATCTAATTTACGCAGAACATTAGTTTACCATGGAACTGAAAAGAATTAACAATCTGATTCATAAACCTGTTGGGTCCGCTTTATTTGTACGTGAACCGTCCGATCACTCATTCAATCAATGGTTCGATCCTTCGGAACTCACGAGACTTCAAAACTGTTTGAATTAAGCCTTATCAAGTCTGCCTTTTCAACACCCCGTTGACTCCCATACTGACCCGATGGGAAATATAAACCACTAGTTAATGATTTATAGGGCCCGATTTGAGCGATAAAATCTTATTACTTTTTCACCTGATATCCATCGGATCCTGTCTCTTTGGATGGACGGCTGAGATTGGTCCAGACTTCAACAAATTTAAACTGTGTTTGATATGTCATCATGTCTGATGAGTTACCCACCCGATTGTCGTCAGATCTAGTGCTTGTTGATCGAACGACTGAGATCTTCTCGCAGGTACACCGTTGCATCCTATATCCGAAATGAACCCATTCTAGTTAACTTATGTGATTACCATTGGATCTATGGCTTGTTGATCAAACGACCCAAATATTATTGCAGGTTCACATTCAAAAGCCAATCAAACAAAACACTTTATTTCTTTTAAACTTTGTGGGGGTAAAGAATATAAGGGAGCTTCATTGAGGTTGAATCCCTGTAGTGATTTTAGGCCACACATTGTGGTCAACCTTGCTCACGTCACGGTCAACTGCGGGGGTTGAGCCTTAATTAACTTTGGCGCTTATTATTTTCTCGTAGCACTCATCATACTCATCAATCTATCGCTTGATCACGCCTCTTAAACTTGCACGACCTTTAGACAATGGTTTGATTTTTCATTTCTTTTGATTTTTGTTTCATTTTGTGATAAAACTGAAAATAAGACTAAAATAACAATGGAAGCTACAACATGTACAATCATGAATACCACATAAATCCACGCAACCTAATTCATATCAAACAAGACTCAGGGTCTTGCGCTCCATCCCAACCCGATCAACGTATGAATTCTAACATGCGAATGAATGTGTCGAAGTCAAACATGCTAGAAAGACCACCTGATGACTAGGAAATGATGTGGGTTGTTAACTGACACGTGAAAAACCACCAATGATGACAATGGATCTCAAGGTAAAACAATACAATCTGTGAATGTGATAATGAAGATGAAGTAAAACACTTGTGGAATCATCTGATCGAAGGCTAATGATGGAAACTTGTCGTTAGATACGAAGAACTTGCCATTAAGGTAGGCAAAATCTAAGGTATTGAAAGGGAGTCTCTAAGTCATCTTCTCGGATAATGAGCTGAAGTCGACAGGAAGTGACGCGTCGAAGGAGGGCAATGATGAATCCTCCATAATCAACACGAAACAAGGAATAAAGTGGAATGAAATGAAAAAGATCCAAGACTGTAACAATGGGTCAGACAATGTATCGGTAAATAACTGTAGATAAGACTTCTCTTGAACACTGGCGACACGACTTTGGAGTGTGGAAGCATTTGACTCAACATAGGACTAAAGTTAATGATGGAGAACAAGTGATTGAGTGAGGAAACCCCAAACTCGACAAGAAAGTAGAAGAGTGTCATATTTAAGAGCGACATGATGACTATACAAAGGATTTTTTATGTTCATTTTTCCCCGCTTTTTCTAGCGAGTACCCCAATTATTTTTATCAAAAGCTTGAAGGGGATAACATATGCTTGTCATGTAAGTTCTTTCTTTGAATGAATCCATCCTAGTAATTTTTACGAGTCCTAAGAAGGAGAAACTCAGTCTCATCATGGTTACGAATCTTTGGTTGTAAAATTTTAACGAGTCCGACGTAAGAATAACTCAGTTTTTTTTTCACATTTAGAGAGTTTTAAAAAGAGACGAAAAAGGAAACTCCATCGTGTCCCTTTCTGTAATTTTCCTCTCGAACCCAAAAAGGTAGAAAACAATATTCGAGAGAACCTCTTGACCATGTTGACCAAGGTGCACCTTTTTCATAAATAGTCAATCTCAGCCTGAAAAAGGGGTAAATGTATAATGAGATGACTTCAATTCATTTAATTTAACGAGTTTGAAATGACATGTACTTGATGATCTTTTCATTTTTCGAGAGTCAAAAAAGAGCTTAAAGATGACTCCAGGGGCGTTCCTTTTTCGTTTATTTTTAACGAGTTCAAAAAAAAGATAAAACAAAAACTCATTTGAATCAGTCAATAATAATTACATTTTCTCCAGAAAATACCTATAACTACACAAGGAAATTCACCCATCATTGATATCGAGAAATAATAATAAAATATTGACAAAAGTGAACTCAAAATTTATAAATAGGTCATAAGCAAAAACATTTTTACCATTTCACCAAAGTAAGTTTTGATACTGCATTTGTGCCCTATTTTGCTCGATTTTCAAATGACCAGTGCAGGAGATCTAGTGCATCATTTCTTGAATCGTCCTTAGCAAGTAAGAGCTCTACCCGCACTCTTGCAATTCATTGTATTTTTGTGTTTTTTCATTTAGTTTTTGCTTGTCACTAGGAGGATTTCCATTTTTAAATCACGTTGGCGATCATTGCGGGTTTTCTCATTGGACCTACGATGATCACTCCCGATCCAAAAGGCCCTAGGGATGACATTGCTCTATTAATAAAAACATGTGTGATGGTTCTGGGGTGGAATTTTTTGAAGGAAAAAACCCTCTTTAAAGAAAAATTTCTCAATTTTGATTCATGAGAAAGTTTCTAAATTGTGTTTAATGATGTTTTGCAAGAGATTTATATCACCATGGTGCTACAATGGAAAGAACTGGGCCATGAGGCAAAGGATCATCAGGAATCCCAAGATCCCAAATGTGTCAATGCTCTGAGGAATTGTGGATTGCTTAAGTTCTTCAGAACTACAGGACTGAGAGATCAAATGGAGTTGCTTCTGTATTTGATCAACTTATGGGATGTTGATCAAGACATATTCATAATCAAAGACCAGGAGATAGTATTTGAATAAACAGACATTTATTTCATCCCCGAATTGTCTAGGAGGGGAGAGAGAGTCTAGATCTTTGTATCTCATCGAAGAGGTGAGAGTACTAGTAGTCTAGTCAGGAGACATTGCCCAGGTTCTGAGATGACCAAAGGAGGGAAAGTGAAGATAACAACAGTCACTAATATTCCCTTGAAAAAATATCATGTTCACCATAGCTCGTGTATCTGGCACACAAGCTCTTCATGAAGCCTCACAGTCACAATTCCGATATGCAGTAGAATTTTTACTCCCATAGTATTCAACTGGTGTGGAGGACTACTGGAAATTATGAAGATACATCTAACCAAGCGTAAACAAGGGAACTTGAAACAGTTTGGTTTTGGTTCAATACTGGTTAATTTCTTCCTAGAGCAGGTGCCCTTGTTTTGGAACTAGTTTGTAGAGGTACTAGATCCTGCCCCCTAAGATCCGAGGCTAGTGCGGTGGAGTGATCTCATGACTCGAGGAGGAGGGGGCCAACATATGCAACTCCACAGTTTTTCAGTTGGCTATGTCACCAGTAATTTTTGTGGATGATTATGCTTATGCCGACACAGATTTCAGATGGGATCTAGATCTACCTCTGCCACCGAGAGAACAGTGGCCTAACACAGGCAAAACTTGTTTTATTTTTTTTATTTTTTCAAGTTTTATGTATTTTTTTGAAAAGTGATATTTAACTTGTGATAAATGTGCAAATGTTAGACCAGAAAGATCGCATGGCATGTTACAAATATCACAACAATCAACCCATTAGGTAATAGGTGCTAATTATGAGGAAGGGGTGGACCCCTTGATAGAGATGGAGTGCAACCTAGATGTGATTACTCGGGGGATACCTGAGTATGCCACTGCGATGGTAGAGGCACACTGTA
The DNA here is from genome assembly GCA_031772625.1 of Pinus tabuliformis. NCBI lineage: Eukaryota > Viridiplantae > Streptophyta > Pinopsida > Pinales > Pinaceae > Pinus > Pinus tabuliformis. Next base: position 880,236,195 of record CM062806.1, on the reverse strand, counting down.
GGAGTATCAGTGAGACTGCATCGACTGTTAGGTCGAGTGATCAGAGCAGTCTCGTGCTACCATGAGAATCATGCAGGTTGATAGCCTTTCTAGTTGCTTTTACACATTTTGTAGGCTTTAAAACCAAAGTGTCTTAGAACACTTTATTTTTTGGGATTTTGATGTAAACACTATGACAGACGCGATATATATATATATATATATATATATATATATATATATATATATATATATATATATATGCATGTTTTATTTTCTACTTATGTGTTCATGTATCATGATGATGTGATTAGTTTTATAAATTACGCAAATGTCTATCAAGAACATAGTTTTCTAATGCATCTATTAATGTATTCAAATTACATGGAATATGTTGATATGTGATAAAATCAAAATTTATTTCTAGTAATCAAACACGTAGATACATATGCAATATTTGTGGATTTCTTACCGAATAATGATTATTTAATTGTAACACAATGAGTTGTGAATTTAACTTGACAACTAAATCTCTAATGCCAATAGAAACTGATTCTGACAATAGTTCAATGACTGCATTGTATTACCCAATATTGTTAGTTATTGGACTGAGGCATATACCTTGTAATTCAGTCAACATGCCATCAGGGGCAAAGAGTGCCCAAGCTGTGGAAGACAAATTATGTGTGCTACGACAAGCACCATCGGCAAAACTGACATAATGACTTGACGACATCTGCAAACTGAGTGGAAAAAAAGGTAAGAAGAAACACATGTCTGCAAAGCAAACAAACACACCATAAATAAAAAAGCGCACACCAATGAATTCACATACTAATGTACAAAAAGTGATATTTACACTGATGACCATACATAAAAAGTTCAGACAGAGCCCATTTTCGGACTTGGGTAATCGATCAACAGAGAATAAAATAAGAGTTTTATCATTGACATGATGTGTAAGCATTGACTCAGCCAAATAATATAGTAAAACTCATAAAAGGATATGCCCCCATGCCCCTCGGGTGAGTGAGGGTTGCTCTTCATAAGATGAAAACCACATTGTTATAATAGGTGAACTGTAGAAACTCAGTGAAAATATCTCATTAGAGGAGGCAAGAAAAACTTAATCTCATGACAAGGAAAAGGTGCCCCCAGTTGAAATATTTTGAAGATTTCAAGTTGAATTGAACTATCAATGGGTAGGGTTGCAATAATGTTTCCCATATTAGCCTCAGATAGGACTTCGTGCACCAAAACAGGTGTTTGAAGTGGATGCTTTGGGCTATGATAAACGAATGCTTCAAGACATGAAGACATTTCACTAAGGCTGGGAAGAACTGAAGAACAATGATGGAGATCGTTCCAAGGAGTTTTGTCTAGAGACATAACCTCAACGATACTCTCGTCGGTGGGGAATGTCTCATTCAAAGGATCCGGAGAATTCCATGAACCAATCCAAGGAGATGGCACATAAGTATCCAGGTTCATACTGAAAACAACATAACTTTGTGAAGCAATCGTTAAAGCCAAGACAATTTCTTGATAAGGTTGTTCTAATGGACTTAACGACATAGAATCACAAAATGAATCAATATGTTTTGGAGTAGGAATAATCCAAGGATCTGTAGAAACATAGATCATATTGAACAAAGTGATATTCAAAGGTGGGAGAGAAAAAGCAACCATTAAAGCAGAGTCTTTGAAAAGACCTACCCCCACACTGTCATAAGTAATTTCGGTATTTCCCACATATGGGACATTGCTGTTTGATGTACCGGAAGAGAAAAAATACAGTTGGTAAATGGTGATAATTTTTCCTTTGTGAGGAAAACGAAGCAGCTGAAATAAAGAAGAAACCACAAAAAACATAGCGTGGGTCCAACTTCGCCCAAGAAGAAGGTTGTATTTGAGATTCGCATCTACAACTTCCACTTCTAGCCCAATGGTCTTTCCTTCCAACATGGTAGGCAAATTTGGGAGAATACCATATGGATGGGAGCCTTTGCCATCAAAGGCCTCCAACGTGTTCGGGGATTGATTAAGGGGAGGAGAGCTAATGGCCTTCCAACACAAAACAGACGCACCTTCATCAATAACAATCCGATGGAATGTATTTCCTTTAATGATAACTTGAATCAGAAAAACAATCTGATGAGGAAGACGAGGAACGTGGTTTTCAAGATCAAAAGTAATTAAACTCGAATCGGTAGGATCAATGGCACCTATAGCAGACAAAAATGATTTCACTGCATTGGACATGTTTGGAGAACTTCCAAAGAAGACATCGCAGAAGGTGCTTGAGCTAAATATTCAACAATATTATAATGTTTTGAAACTTTGGCATTCAGATTATAAGATGATTTCCGAAGTACACCTTTAGAAGATGGTCGGATTATAGATTCATGGTTAGGGTGCTTAATATGGAGCAGACCAAAACTGGATGGAGTGGAAGTAGAATGTATATTAGTGACTTATTTTTCCACCACATGCTTTTGTAGGGTTTGATAGTCCTTTGTTCGAGTAGAAATCGAAATAGGAGATGAACCTTGCATCATGAAAACTTGGGAACCAGAGGAGGTAGAGGATTGTGGTTGGTCTACCAACTGTGTCTGTTGAGATGGAAATGGTTCTTTCAAAATAGCCAGAGTCCCTTTCAATAAACAGTTAACTTTAGCACATCGGGGACAATCCTTGGTATGATGGTCTTCCTCACAGATGAGGCAAGGATATTTCATATTTCTCTTAGAAGCATCATCAACAAATGATTTGGGTGGATTCTGTTTCGAGGTATCAGTTTTAGCTTTACCTTTACCCTTTTTCTTAACTTTTGAGGCCTTATCTACTGTGGTAGACTAAACATCATGTGCCTCGAAGGTTTTACCAGGATTTGACGAATTTTTTCAAGGATTATTGGAACTAGTGCCTGAAATAGATTTTTTCTTTGAAGAAGTCTTAGTGGAATTCTTAGACACTGAACCAATTACACCATCAACAGGTGGTACATCGGGAGACTTTGAGGCTGTTGGATCTGAAGATGGTATTGGAGCATCAAGAAACATCTCATACAACGTGCCAAATTGGGAATAGACTAAGTCTAGATACTGAGCATGGGAAATAGCTTGGTCCTCAGTAACACATCCTCCCATTGCTATATCTGCATCAATTTTGTTTAGGAATGGTTTTGAGCATTCAGTTAACAACTCATTAGGAATATTGAATTTGATGAGGCGACACTGACATCTCCATTCATGGATATGATCATAAATGTGTGTCAAATTATCTTGCTTCAAGGATGTGAGAAAATGAGTGCCAATTTCATATCGAACCAATAATTGGAAGTGAGTGAGGAAGGCCATAGCTAAAGAGTTAAAGTCAGCATAGGTAGCTTGAGGCAACTCGATATACCATTTTGCAGCAGCACTTGTTAAGGTTCTCTAAAAGAGGTGAAGACAGATAGAAACATCAACATATGAATTTGAAGAGCACCATAAGTGATATGTCATCACATGGGCTTGTCGGTCCTCTTTAGACTTTCCTTCGAACTTCAGACAATTTCTCGGGATTTTAGTAGGAACTGGAGGCTAGTAAGGCGAATGAAAAATAGGACCATTGATAAGCCTTGATACATCAGGTAGTTCCAACATAGCTAAAAAAGGAAATTGTGGATTGAATGGCATGTAGAGCCTTTGAGGAGGCCAAAACTGCGGGTTCCAACCTTGCTAGTAAGGATTCTTCCCCCACAGTGGAGAATTTTTACCATACGAGATTTGATTTTGCCCCCACTAAGGGGAACCTTGACCATAAGCGGATTTTGTCTAGGGTAGGTTTGATATTGACCTACCATAAGCCATTGATAAGCATTATACGCAACATGCAGATTGTAAGGTTGTTGGACATGTTGACCTTGGACCTAAAGAGATTGATCCCGCTGCTTCAAGGTATGACCTTGTGTTTGCAAGGGCTGACCTTGTTGATATATATATTGATCTTGCTACAGAGGTTGATTTTTTTGCTGCAAAGGTTGACTTTGCTGCTGTAAAGGTTGACCTTACTGCTGCAAAGGTTAGCCTGGCAGATACGAAGGTTGAGTAGGTTGTTGAACAAACTAAGTTTGCTGCTGCAAAGGATGTTGATACTGCTGCAAAGGTTTCCCATGCTATTGCAAAGGTTTCCCTTGCTGCTGTAATGGTTGCCCTTGCTGCTGCAAGGGTTGTTGGACAGTTCCTTGGGATAAACCCTATGCGTATTGGTAATTTCTGAATTGAATCTAACCATATCGACTAGGAATAGTTGATTGACCAAGCTGGACATAAGCTCCTGCTTGTGGAGTGTAATATGGATTTACCAAGGCTTGCGAACCATATGGGACATAATCCTATTGGAGTGGAATCTGAGCTGTATAAGGTTGTTGATACTAGATATTACTTGACCCGGATGGACCAACAGGGTTATGAATACCACCAGAATAAGGTTGATTGACTCCAACCATGTGAGATTGTAATCCACGTTTCACCTGACACAAGAGGAATATTCAAAATTTTCCCCATAGGCGGTGGCACATTCTATGCTCTTGACAGAGGGGTGGAATAACTAACTAAAACCTAACCTAAAACAGTTGGTTGTACTATAATGGACAGTTGAAACAAAGGTAGAGGTTGCAATGGAATCGTAGGTTGAACGAGAATTGACGTGACAATAGTTTGTACAGAAATTTGAGAGGTCGTGTTTGGAATAAAAATACTAGTAGTAGGAACGACATTTTAGGACCAAATGGGATTTTGATACAAAGATGAACCACTAGGAGTTCCTGAAACTAATTGGGCTAAGGTTGTATAACTAGGTGGATACATATGCCCACTGGTTTGAGGGAGTGTGTGAGATGGGACTCTTCCTGTAGAAGGAAACCTTTCTGGAGGAAATTCATACCCTTTTTCATCATTGACATGAGGAGTATGAGTAGTGGAAACTTCCGAATGACCAAAAGAAGAGGTTGGGATCTCACATTCTGAATCCATGGGTGGAAACAATTGGAGAGGAGGAATTCAAGATGTACGAGGAGATATATCCAAAGGAACACCAGATTGATCGTAAGGAATGTAAGGATGTTGAGGAGATATCACAACATGATCAAATAATGGATTCATCGGATATAAGACAAACCTCTGTGGACTCTCAGGGGTTTCTGGATCAGATTCTTGAGGTGAAAAGGAATTCGAAGGTGGTGGGTGAGAAGAAAGGGGTTGAATGTTTAGGACAATACCAAGTTCAAAACCTTAAGCTTCAAGTGACTGAGGAAACTTTGAGTGAACTCCTTGTGAAGACCCTTTAGTATTAGACAATGAAGGGGAAATTTGGGGTAAACTCAATGGTTCAGCCACGATGAATTTCTCTCAAGAGTAGAAAAGGGAGAAGGGATTCATTGAGGGCTAATTAAAAAATAAAATTTACAAGTATTTACTCAAGATGGCACCAGGAAGAAACTACATAGGTTCAACATGTTATCATGGGCAGTTATTTTTATAATTTGAAACAAAAACTTTTCCTTTTCATGTTTTAAGAGTCGAGAAAAGGACGAAAAGGTGACTCTTGTTGCTTTCGTTGATTTAGAGAGCTTGAAAGGACAAGTGCTCGATGATCTTTTCAAATTTAAAGAGTCAAAAAAGATCGAAATGACTACTCAGGATAATCTAGGAAAAAATGGATTACCAAGCATCCGTGAACTGCAATATACACCTTAACAAATAAATTTACTAAGGACTTGACGTACGTGCAGACAATCTCCCCAAATGTTGTTTTCGGTGTATCACACTTTTAGGGTGGTAGATTCGGTTTCCTATGGATAAAGGTTTGCAACCTATGAGGGTATCCGTTTATATACTCGAGGGTATGGAGAGCACAAGTCCGTGCTAGCGCTGTATAATGCAAGAGTATTGTAAACGACAACTGCTAATTTTCATAGATACCAGAATATGTCTCTAGCCTAGACCACTAAGTATGAGCGTTAATGTTTCAAATGCTCCTTAGATTTATTGAGGTAAATTTTAAGTTTATTGTTGAGTTAAGTTCTAGTTTTAAGGGCTCAACGATGTCACCTGTTCCTAGAATGCAACTAAATGATTAAAATGAAACTTTTCATTTGATGAAGGCTATTCTAACAAAGGAAGAGAAATAACCGATCAATGCATCAAACAATCCAAAGAGAATCAATACAATTTTTTCAATGCAATAAGTAAAAATGAAATCTAATCTTTCATTCTTTTAACAAATGCAATGCCATAGAAATGATTTTTTTTCGTTTTCTTTTCACTAAAGATGCAATAATGATTTTCCTTTCACTTTAATGCAATCAATGCAAACTAGTGCAAAAGAGCATAAGAAAATGAAAACAATTCACTAATCATGAAAATCTCTTTCACTTTCTGATTTGAATGCAAGAAATGTTTTGAAATAACTTCAATTATATAGAATTTCACTTTCTGAAACACAAGAATAACAACAAGCTCTTCCTTTCAATTCAATCAGAACAAACAATTTTGTAATCAATTGCTTGCCAATGAAACTAAAGTGACTTTCAAAGAATCTACTTGATTCGACACTAATGAAAACAACTTTATACCAAAGAACCAAAAATGACTTGCAGAAGATGTCTAGATGCAAAAAGACTCTTTGAACAAAGGTAACTGATCTCTGAAGAATAGATCAATAAGTGAATGAAGGGTGACCTAGAAACCCTAGGAACCCTATAAAGCAAATCGATCTTTAAACACACTTAAACAAAAACAAGAGGCAATTGCAGTCAGAAAGAGATGTCAATCAAGATAATGACACTATAATGACACTGAAAAACCACTGCTAGAAGGAAAAATACTGAAATCAAGAAGAAAAAGCCTAATTTTCTTTAACCTATGGGGTCATCACACTTGTCATAGGAAAAACAATGATAATCACTACTATAAATAAAAAATTAGAAATGTCATCGCAACTATCAGGGAGAAAACCGCGATGGTCGAGAGAGATGAGATAAAACCAAAAAATCTTCAAGATAAGAAAAAACTAAGAACCTTCAAGCTGTTATGAAACCAGCTCACAAAAAGATAGAAAAGAGAGATCAACACCTTAGAATTCAACCTCTTCAAGGGGGCAACCTCCTTTAAATTACACAAATGAACAATTCTTGGATGATTCAAATGAAAAAACCTCCTTTCTATATATAGGAGTCTTAGGAGTCACAATATAACCCAGCCGAACTAACAATAATAATATAAAGCCACAAAAATAACAATAGAGGGATTCTATGGGGCACAATAATAACAATATGGGGACAATAGGGGCACAAAAATATTAATAAGGGATACAACTACAATAGTAATGGGGTAATCACTAGTATTATAGGGACCCAACATGCCCCTCTCCTTCAAAAAAGTGTTGTCCTCAATGCTTGAGTAGTTCTGGATGCTTCTGTATAAAATTCTCATCCTCCCATGTGGAATCTTCAACGGATAAGTTCTTCCACTTGATAAGATACTCCGAAATTGATCGATTTCGTAGCTGTCGAGTTCTTGTTTTTGTGATTGCTTCTGGTTCCAATATAATTTTTCCTTCCTCATCAAGTTCTGGCAATATTGTTTGAACTGGGAGCTTGTCACCTATAACCTTCTTTAGACATGAAACATGGAAAACTGGGTGCAATCGAGAAGCTGCAGGAAGCTCCAATTTGTATGCCATAGTACCAATCTTTTGCAACACCTTGTACGGACCATAATACTTTGGTGATAATTTATTATCCTTCTTAGCTTGCTTGAGGGAGATTTTCTTATATGGTTGTAGCCGTAGGAATACCCAATCACCTACATCAAAACTTCTTTCGTTGCGATGTTGATCTGACTGTTGTTTCATTCTATTTTGTTCCAACACGAGGTTATCCTTTAAGAGTTGGACGACTTGTTGTTGATGTTCGATGTGATGTTCCACTTCTTGAACCTTAGAATTTTCTCTTAAATATGATGTGATGGATGGTGGCTGATATCCAGAAAGTGCCATAAATGGGGTCATTTTTGTTGCTGTATGGAAGGCAGTGTTATACCACCATTCAGCCAGAGGCAACCATTTGACCCATTGTGTCTGTTTATTAGATACAAAGCAATGAAGATATCCTTCCAAACATTTGTTTACTATCTCAGTTTGCCCATTAGATTGAGGATGATAAGATGAGTTATGAGCTAAGTGAGTACTAAGACAAGAAAATAATTCTATCCAAAAATTTCTAGTGAAAATGGGATCTCTATCACTTACAATAATCTTTGGGTTTCCATGTAGCTTTTGAATTGTTTCCATAAATGCAGTAGAAACTGTACTGGCTTTAAATGGATGTGATAATGCACAAAAGTGTGCATACTTGGTAAGTCTGTCAACTACCACCATGATTACACTCTTTCGTTCAGACTTGGGTAAACCTGTGATAAAATCCATTGAAACCTCCTCCCAACGTTGGCTTGGAATGGATAAGGGTTGTAATAGACCCGGTGTCTTAATTGTTTCATATTTATTTTGTTGGCAAACCAAAAATTCCGCCACAAACTTTTGAATATTTGATTTAAGGAACTCCCAAAAAATTCCTTCTTAACCCTGTGGTAAGTTTTTAAAAATCTTGAGTGCCCTTCTAAGGGAGAAGTGTGCAATTCCATAAGAATATTTTGTTTTAGCTACGAATTCTTACAGAGGTATAAGCGATCTTTGTACCATAACGAATCATTTTTCGAGCTAAATGTATCAGACGTACTGGAGTCTTGTTGTAACTTTCGAATAAGTGCCCACACTTCTTCATCGTTCTTCCATTCCTCCCTTGATTCGTTTATCCAATCTGGTTGGATAATAGAAATGGCGCACAACAATGCTTCCACATCCTCATCCTTTCTTGAGAGTGCATCTGCCACCACATTTTGCTTCCATTTTTTGTAGATGATTTCAAAGTCATAACCCAACATCTTTGTGACCCACTTTTGTTTCTCTTTAGAGGATAATCTTTGTTCTCAAAAGTATTTAAGGCTATCATGATTTTTTTTTACATTGAAGTGTATTCCCATTAGTTAGGGTCGCCATTTCTTAAGTGCATGGAGTATTGCTAACATTTCCTTCTCACAAATAGCTTTGTGTAAAAACTTTCCCTTGATTGGACGACTTTAAAAAGCAATGGGTCTTTCATCTTTCATTAAAACAACACCAATTCCATTTCCTGAAGCATCACATTCCACAATAAAGGTTTTTGTGAAGTCTGGTGTAGCTAAGACCAGTGCTTGGCACATTGCCTCTTTAAGATGCTCGAAGGCCTTTGTTGCTTCCGGAGTCCATGAAAATGCATATTTCTTCAATGTTGTTAAAGGTGCTGCTATTCTCCCATAATTCTTAACAAACTTGTGATAATACCCTGTCAACCCAAGAAATCCTCGTAGATGCTTTATGGATGTGGGGATTTTCCATACCTTAATGGCATTAATTTTGCTAGGGTCTACCTTAACTCCTTCATGAGATACAATATGACCCAGATATTCAACCTCTTATACTCCAAAGAAACATTTGGATCTTTTTGCATATAATTGTTTTTCCTCCAATAGTTGTAGCACCCTGTCAACATGTTCAACATGATCCTTCCAAGACTTGCTATAGATTAGTATATCATCAAAAAATACTAACACAAATTTTCTAAGGAATGGTTTGAAAATGGAATTCATCAAACCTTGAAATGTTGAAGGTGCATTGGTAAGGCCAAAAGGCATGACCAAAAATTCATAATGGCCCTCATGAGTTCTAAATGTTGTTTTTGGAATGTCTTCAGTCTTCATTCTAATTTGATGATATCCTGAACAAAGATCCAACTTGGTGAAGTAAATTGATCCATGCAATTCATCCAATAATTCATCAATGACAGGAATGGGAAACTTATCTTTAATAGTGAGCTTGTTGAACCCCCTATAATCCGGACACATGTGCCATGATCCATCCTTCTTATGCACCAATACTACTAGAGCAAAGAAAGAACTTTGACTCGGTTGAATTATAACAACCTCTAGCATTTCTGCAACCATACGTTCAATTTCACTCTTTTGGGCATAGGGATATCTGTACGGCCTGATGTTTGGAGGAACACTTCCTGGAATCAGATGAATAGCATGATCATGATCACAAATAGGTTGGATACCTTTGGGAGTCTCAAATACCTTGGAATTATTATCCAAGACTTTTTGGAGATCTGGAGAAATAGATGATTCCAACGTGGAAACATCTAGCAAACATAATTGTGCAATTACACCTCTTTGTTCCTTTTTTAGAAGCTTTGTCATACCGTTAGAGCTGATTATCTTTCCTGGTTTCCCTGCAATACCCCTTAATTCAACTTCCTTTCCTTCCACAGAAAATTTCATGAAACGTTCTTGAAAATTAAAAGCTATTTTACCCAAGGATTGTAGCCATTGGACTCCTAGTACAACATCAACACCTCCCATTAGAATGGAAAGCATTGGGCTAGTCAATACATATTCTCCCATGGATAGATTGATATTATGGCACTTTCCAGAGCAATTTATTATTCCTCCATTTGCAACCATCACTTGACACTTTGGTGCTGGATATAAGAAGCAATTCAATTCTTTTGCTACCTTACAATGAATAAAATTGTGGGTACTTCCTGAATCAATCAACACTATTACCTTTTTCTTCTTGATTTGTCCTTCTATCTTGATGGTTTGAGGAGTGGTAATTCCCACCAATGCATTACAAGATATGGTCGGATTCATTTCTTCTTTATCTAGGCTTTGTTCCTAGAGTATATTCTCTTCTTTTGACCTTTCTTGCTACTTTTCTTCTTCCTCTTCACAATCTATGTAGAATAATTTCTTCTTAGCACACTTATGACTTTAGTGCATTTGCTATCACAACTGTAACAAAGCCCTTTTGCTCTTTTTTATTCCAATTGTTGTGGTGTCAACCTTATAGGTTGTGGAAGACTAGGGGCAACAACACTTCCATCTTTATAGTTGTGAGTGGTATGCTTCCTAGTTGCCATAATTTTGCTTTCCATTTTTCTTGCTAACCTGAATGCCTTCTCTAATGAATCAGGTTCCCAAAGGCGAACATCATGTTGGATATTATCCTTTAAAGTCCCTATGAAAACATAAATCCTATGCTCCTTTGGAATATTTTTTACGCTTATGTTCAATTTTTGGAACTCCTCAATGTGCTCCATTATTGAACCCTTTTGTTTGAGACTTATTAATTGGCTAAAAAAAGTGTTGCTTTTTGTATCCTCATAATGTGCTATCAATTCTTCCGTAAAAATTTCCTAGGTGATAATTTGTTTACAAGAGAAAAACCATTGATACCATACAAAATGATTTGGTTCCAAATATAAAGTTGCAATATGTACCTTTGTGTGTTTTGCACATTATTGAGATCGAAAAATTGCTCCATCTGTAATATCCATGTTGCGGGATCCTTGCCATCAAACTTCCTCGTATCGATTTTTGGAATATGGTGGGTCTTGGATCCAACATTAGAGTTTATGGAATCATGATTAACATTTCTTTTGTTCTCATTATGAGTTTCCTTTACTACCCTTTCACCATTAGTGACCATTTCTTGTAGCAACTTATTCATATTTATCTTCAATTCTTCCATCTTATCATCCATGCCATCAATTTTAGCGTCCATGCCATTCATCTTAGCTTCCATGCCATCCATCTTAGCTTCTACACATTTCTTTAAACAATCCATCTTAGCTTCTACACCTTTCTTTAAACCATCCATCTTAGCTTCTACATCTTTCCTTAAACCATCCATCTTAGATTCTGTTGCTTTTTGTGCAAGTGACACTTGTTGCACTTGGTCTCGTAATTTTGATATATCATGTTGCATTTCTTCCTCTTCTTCATGAGTCATGCTAGAGATTTTAGGTTGCTTACTAGGTGTTTGCATTTTCTTTCCTCGGGGCATCAATTACTAATTCAAACTAATTTTTCAAACCAAGCTTATGCAAAAATTTAAAAAAAACTACACACCTTTTTTCACTTTGTAGAAGCTTGATATTGAATCTGATGTATCTCCGCAATTTTGGATCATCCAGTTCTAAAATTGAGACCTGTAGTAGCCCTCTGTGTCCTCTTTCCAATGCCACCATTCTGATCCAAATTGGATTCTCTAAGGAAGAGTTATGCACAATCTCCCAAGATGACCTGATTATAGACTAGTTCAGTAGAGTGAACTTGTACGACGTGCCACGAGTCAGTGTTTCGACCTTTGGCTCTGAAAATATATACAAGAAACTACAGTCTATCCTCTTTCTGTACCTTCTGATGAAATTTCAATCCGATGCTCAGAGAGAAAGTTATGACGATTTTCCCCAGGTCACCTGTTTGGAATGTAATTCAGGAGTCTGCAAAAAGACCAACTTCCTCAGATCATATCTCCGCAAATATAGTGCGAAAAGCTCTGAAATTCAGGCCTGAGATTCAGCGAGATTTCTTCTCAAAGTTTTTTTTTTAAGCTTCTGAAACGTCGCAGAAAAAAATTTATAGATAAAATTCCACGATGACCTGTTTGGAGCAACGAAACCCTAGAATCCAAAGCTCTGATACCAAATGTTATGAAACCAGCTCACAAAAAAATAGAAAAGAGAGATCAACGCCTTAGAATTCAGCCTCTTCGAGGGGGAAACCTCCTTTAAATTACACAAATGAACAATTCTTGGATGATTCAAATGAAAAAACCTCCTTTCTATATATAGGAGTCTAAGGAGTCACAATATAACCCAGTCGACCTAGCAATAATAATATAAAGCCACAAAAATAACAATAGAGGGATTCTATGGGGCATAGTAATAACAATATGGGGACAATAGGGGCACAAAAATATTAATAAGGGATACAACTACAATAGTAATGGGGTAATCACTATTATTATAGGGACCCAACACAAGCAATCACCAGTAAGTGAAATAAGTTGCAGACAAACAAACAAGCCTGAAAATGAATGGTTGGTCAAACTCAACACAAAAGCAGGATGAAGGATTGAATGGAAAGGATCATAGCATCCCCGGTGGAGTCGCCATTTTGTTATCTAGGTAAATCCTCTCCATGGATAGAGACGATACGTCTAGCCCAATGAGTGGGACTATCAACCTACGTTACAATCTGCTAGACACTTTCCTAAGTTACAGTTGAAAAGACAAACGAAGAAGAGGACCTACCTTGTTCTGATGCTATCAAGTCGTCCTTTGTTGAATATCTTAAATCCCTTGTGTCATGGGATCATTCCTACTGCTCACAGCATTTATGCACCTGCACAAGACATCAAGACACTACAAGGCATGCAAATATAAATAGCATATTCAAAAGAAACCTACTTAACTGATCAAGGAATGTCAAGATAGATGATACATGAGCATACACATCAATGGAAAATGAACCAATAGTTGTATATTAACAGAAAATAAGGGGAAGAATACAACCAAGCATTGATGTTGATAGGCTCTCCTTGAATGAATGTCCAAGTCCAAGCTAAGCTCTCCAAGCACTCCTTCTCCAAGCCAAATGAGTAGCATATAGGCACAATATTAGCATAAGGGTGCAAATAGACATAGACCAACCATTTGGGAATTGGAGAGGATGAATATATAGGCTGAGAAAGGGACTTAAGATCTCTCTAAATATAGGATTAGGCCCTCATCTCAAGGTGGTGGCTCATATGGATAAGACCAAGAGGCCAAGCTGGGAGAACTCGACCTCATCTACGCTGAACAACCTCCAACTCGCTGCTCTGGAAGCTTCTAGATCACGAAGGTTCTCATCCTCTTTGGGAAAATTACCTTTTCGGGATCATCATGGGTATATAATTAAATATAGCCATGCCATCATGGGTCGAGTATAATACAATAGGTGACCATCGTTGTTTTTAGTCTCATAAGGGTGTTGATTCTCAAATTAGGGTTTAAGAGCTATTTCTTTCAAGGGAAACTCAAGGCATTTTCCAATCAATGTCTTAAGAAGGATGTGAGTTGCATATATGAATGAGTACACTACATCATGGTCATGTTTCGGTCACTTCAGAGTATGTCACAGGGACGTGCAGGAGGTGTGACAAAATACTATGTAACAAAGTGCCATTCATGGAAAAACTAGTGAATAAAACATACATGCGACTTGGTACCTACAAGAAAAATCCACTGTAGCTGCTGATCTTGGTGTCCTCTTGCACTTTCCTGCTCTTCCTTGACCTTCTTTCTCCAAGAATCTTGGCATGCCACACCCTCCAAGAGTGCTCCAATAAAACTCTAAGTATCCAAAAATATGAGAAACAGAGAGAATAATAAGAGAGTGCTCCAACACTGAACTAACCAAGTCCTGACCATTGATCCTCAAAAGCCTTTTTATTAATGAGGCCTATATTTTCTTCATTTTCCATTATTTTCCTTCATTTTCCTCCTCACATGAAACATGTGACCTTTCACCTTCCTTTTCTCCTAATTTCCATTATTTTCATAAATAAAATGCCAATAAATGCCTCATGCATTTTGAAATTCTTAGCCATTTTCTTTGCGAATTCCCTTACCCAAATCCTTAGCCATTTCCTTTGTGAATTCCCATCATTTAGCTTGGAATACACATCCCATCAACTGTGGCCTTATATATTTTTACATGGATTTTTAACCAGGGCCGTTACAGGTTCCAAATTATAACCTCGAGTCGAGATGACCTCTCATTATCACATCGAGCCTCCTCTCATGCATCTACCACTAAAGCCATTATCATACACACACCCAATTATTTAGTCCATCGTATGTATTTTCCCAATTCTTAGGTCCATGGTGTCTTCAGCCAGCATAAGAATTCATTTTTTCATCGCTTCAATGAACTCATATCAGGGTGCATGTCTTGGTTGTGTTGTATCCATGTGGTGCTCATGCCACCAATACTATATGTAGTAAGAAACCCAAACTTTGATTTTTCGTCATCCATGTTGGTTCTCTCTTACCCAACCTTCACTTTTGTCTCTTTTATTTCTATATATTCATAAAAAATGTGCAATGGGGATGTTTCCCATGGTGTGTGCATCGATTAAAAGTGAACCCAACTCTAGGGCCTAACATCCTCCCTGCCCAAAATTATTACTGTCTCAGAAATAGTCCAATCATAACCCTAAGGTCATCTCTTGTTGGGTATCAACATGATGATATACAATTTCTATAGACAATGTCTTTGGCTATATCTTTTGAAATCACCTCTAAATATCACCTTGTGCTAGATCCCCTCATGTCGCTCGGCTAATCAAGTAGCTAATATGATCATCACAACAAGCTATATAAGAACTCATGTCTCACAGTTCAATATCCTCAGCCTCATATCAACCAAGATCATAAATCTTACTTTTACGGGGACACCACCCTAGGAACCCTCATGATCTCTTCTTGCCATACATTTGTAATAGTGAGCCATCTATTCATGGATCAATGTGATGAAAAGGAGTGTTGGTCATGGTGACCTCCACTCAAATCTCTTATCTTCTCACCTATAAGCATCACTCCATAATTCTTCATCACATATGTCAATAAAGGTGGATATGAACCTATCCCACCCTTTGTCTCTTCAACAAGTTTCTCTAGCTTAGGGTATCATGGTCAACCTCCCAAGTTCGATTTTGATGTACCGACTCTCCATGGCCTCAACATACCAAGGAATATTTCCTTGGTCACAACCTTAAAACGCTGCTATCATCACAATCTCCCCTTTCTGATCTAAGATGCTCATCCTCTTCTCCAAAATATCTATCTTGTTTTTTAGGGTGGACATAATATCCAAGTATCATGAAAGAAAAAAGTATACATCATTGTTTCTTATATCTCCACATTTAGCTCCACAAAGTTGTTGCTCATCTTCAAAGATGGTGGCCATCCTTACTGTTGCATTTGGGTTTCCTCTTTGAGTATTCACTACAATCAACTCAGGTCTTGATAAAATGAACATATCCCCCATATGAGGCATAGGGAAAATTTATCATCAATAAATAATTCCTACCCCAACATCAAGTCATATTCATCAAGTTACAATAATAGAAGGTTCATCTTTTCCTACCAATATCCCATGTATTTAGGTACATCATCAATTGAAACAATCACCTAGATATCTCCATAGTTTATATCCTTAAAGGAGGCCTTCTCGTGCTTGACCTTAAGTCCAAGATTCCTCACTAATTCTCCTTTCACAAAGTTATGGGTAACTCCTTTGTTGACAATCACTATCACTTAGATTCCTCCCAATTCTACCCCAATAAATTCCAATTGATTTATTTCTTTATCATCTTCTTTATTCTTGTAGGAAGATACTTCCCCCAATACCTGTAACATCCCAACTTTTGTTTCTTATTTACTCTCAAAAGAAGAAACCTTCTATTGGATGGGGCAATTCCTTGCCAAGTTATATTCTTCACATATCCAACATGATATGGGCCTATTTTCTTTGACTGCCCCTGCTACATTTCCTTCTTTGGAAGCCTTCCCATCATCCTTGTCCTTCTTTTTCATAACCTTATCACTCTACACATCCCCTTTGTCCGTCCAATATATATAGTAGTCTAAGATATTTTATGTTGCAGTGGTAGAAACTACAAGAGTCTAAACACCTTGCTTCATGGCTTCCTTCTTTACCCATGGTTGGAGGTTGTTGATAAAGAAATATATTTTGTCCTTATCATCCATGTCTATGATTTCCAACATAAGACCTAATAATTCCTTGATGTAAGTTTGGATCTTCCCAATGTGCTTCAACTCCCTTAGATGATCCCTTGCCACCCACTCTTGATTCCCTAGTACAAAATGCACATAAAAAGTTTCGTTTAGCTCCGTCCACGTCACGATTTTTTCCATGATGTGATTGAATTCTAAATCGTCAACCTGGGTTCTCCAACAAAGATTTGTTATTCCCATGAGATACATGGATTCTGCATTGACCTTTGTCTCTTCATAACTTCCCTTCTTTTTTTATAGCATTGTTCGACGCCCTGATAAAAAAATTAAATCCCCTTAGCACTTCTAGTCATGGAAAATTTTAGGGGCTAATATTCGCAAGTGGCTTAACTCTCCATGATTTTTCCAAAAAAAAAAAGATTCGTCCATTTCCATTTTTTCTAAAAATGATTTTCCCAAATTTTACAATATAAAATTATTTTACCTTAAAAATCACTAACATTATATAAAAATTATATATAAAATCATTATACATTTGAATAAATTTACAAATATATCAATAAACATTTTATAGTTTGCATATTAGGGACTAGTGAGATTTGCCAATGTTTTTAAACTTGAAGATAATTTTCCATCCTTAAAATTTTCTTGGCTTCTAGTCCCATCACACATCTCTAGTTATTTCAGCTTCACTGTCATAAATGAACTGGTTGAACTCTAACGTATGGCTTGATTCAACACTATTATGGTGTCTGCTTGATCCTTTATGAATGCCCTAAGTGACCTCACCTAATCCTCCAAGTCCCTCATTTGATCCTCATGATCTCGGGCTTGTCTCACTAGTTAATCAATAGAATATGATCATGCATAAAGGGATCCCTTAATCTCTTAGATATCTACTTAAAGATCTTCAAATTCCTTTCAATGGCCTTCCATAGTGTCTACCATTCTTACTAATATTCTCTCAACATCTTGGACTCTATCTAACAATTCGACTTCATCATGGTCCACCGGGTTAGAGATAGTGTTTACCATGGTGTCCTGCTTCCTTCAAACTTTCAATTTGGCCTTGTGTTGTTTCCCCAACAACCCCCTTTTATTTTTTAGAAAAATAAAGAGTCTCGCTTATAAAATTTTGAAAATATTGCCTTGCTTTGCATTTGGATTCCTACTTTTAGTGATTTTGTGTTTTCTTATTTTATCATTTCTGAGATTTCCATCATCTTTGCTAATGTTTCCAATGATATTAAGTTAATTTTTGTTTTTAAACTTCATTTTTTTTCCCAAACCACGATATTAAATTCATTTTTGTTTTTAAACTTCATTTTTTCCCCAAACCTCCTCCTCCCCACTGTAAACTATTCTTTTATTTTATTATTTTATTTTGATATTTTTCCCAAACCTCCTCCTCCCCACTGTAAAATATTCTTTTATTTTATTATGATATTAATTAATTTATTAAGGGGTTTGAGGTCGGGGATTTAGTTTGATATGTAACATTTTTTCCACCTCTCGACTTACTCTTATAATTTTTTTAGTTTTTTATTTTTATCTTTATTTTTTTCTTAACAACTAGTTAACACATATCACATGCATACATTTCTCCATACCACACATAGATTTCTCAATGCCTTCCTCCATACACTATATACCATTTAATTCAAATAACATTACAACATATTAAACTATATAAAGACAAAAATGTGGACTTCTCCCATGCATGTGGGATTTTTACTAACGATTCAATAATTTGCGCAAACCGTTCTATAATTTTCCCGCGAATTGTTACATAACTCCAACTCCCAGAGTAAATATCTCAATCTATAGGTCACAAAATTAGACCCAGGATAAATCGTTGGAAAGAGGAAATCGAGGAAATCAATCAATAATCATTTATTTCAATAAATATGCATTTAAAACTGCCCAAAAATTCAACAATAAAAAGGATACGATTTTTAATTAAATCTAAATTTATGGGTTATTTTTTGTGAATATAATTGGATATTGAAACTTTCTGCTGCTCTAATCTCGTCAATTCATTATCTATCTATCATAATTGCAGCGACACAAAATGATTTGGCTTGGATTTTTTACTAATATACAAGAATCAAGTTTTCTTTTAATAATTAATTTTGATTGTTTCAGATCGAGGTTTTTTCTTTAAGTTTTAATATATTTTTATGAGAAATTTTGAAAATGTTTTATGCGGAATTTGCAGAATATTGTTACAACTTAGAGCTCAACGATTTATGGATTGAGCTTGCAGATGGGAAAGAAAATATTATTCAAATTCAAAGAAATCAGAAAACAAAATTTCTTGAAGTCGTTAAGAATTTTTATTTTATTTTGTTTTTAAAGTGAACTCTTTGATTATAAATAGAGGGTCTGTGGAAGATAGAGTAGAAGTGGAAGAAAAATAGAAGGAACTTATATTATTATGAGATCTTTCTACTCATATCACAGTCCCAAGAGAGTTGGAAATTGTTGCACTTTAAGACTCTGATTTTATAATCAGTATTTTACAATTAGTTTTTGAAGACAAATCAAGTATTGATATTTATTGAATGATGTGATTTGAGTACTGTATGATTTTTTAATTATTTAAAATAAATTGATGGTATTTTCCTCTATCGTTTTTCTTTATATTGATACTTGCTAAATGTTGGAATGTTCTTTTGTCCTTTCTTTTGAAATGGTTAAGTATATGCAGTGTTGAGTTATTTTATTAACACAATTTTTTTATTTGTTTAGTATGAGTGAATCAAAATTCATTTCTGATATTCAAAAAGATAGTTTATTAATCTTTCTCTCATTATTGAGATAAATTTATTTTTTGTCATTTAGATTAATTTCATTATATGCAAATAAAAATTGAAAAACATAAACAAATATAACCAGTTTTTCCTAAGCTTTGTAAAGAAGAGCCCAAAATTCCATTTAAGTGGATAAATGGACCCATATTCCAGTGACAGTTTTCACTAATTGAAACATATGTAGTATTTTCTTTAAGTGATACATTTGGGTGATTTCCACAATGTGGAGCACCTGGAAGGTATGCTTTTGACAAGCAATCTAGTGGTTTTTCAATAATAATCGTAACCTTTTCTGCATGAGGAATTCAAAGAAGATAAAGGATTTTGATAAAAAGTGCAAAAATAGACAAAGGAAGCTCAAGTGCTAATAATTGACGTTTTCTATGCAGGAATACGTGCAAGCAAGGAGTTCCCGCACAAAAGCGAGAAGCAGAGGAAAAATAACTGCTGTTCCTCCAGTAGGGAACGGGATGCGGACACGATCAAGCAAAATCAGAATTGAATAATCCAGGAAAAGAGTGCGGGATACCGGCTCGGCGAACGCAAGAAAGATTGAACGATTAGCGAATCCCTCAGGATCCTTGATCCTGATGGATCGCTGCTTTACTTATCTCTGATTATCTAGATATCTCCGTCATTTCTTTTATATAAGGGCACATCATCATTAAGCAAACGACGACTGTTTTTGTAATTTTACAGTTCCAGAACAAACTTTAATCATTGAGTCTCACTGAGACCTGATTTTGTTATACTTTTGTGGATGTGATTAATATAAAAGACTTGGTGTTTATTCTGTCTCTGCGTCTGGAGTAATCTAAGGCGGTGTACCATTGGCAGCTAAGGGCCCGGCTCCGAAGGACACTTGCTTTTGTATCATTATATGGTGATTTGTGTGTGGTTTGTTTATCTTTATTGCTTAGCAATCTGATGAATTCTTTATGTGATACGCTATGCTCTGTTATGATCAATGAATGAATGATCTCTCTATGTAAGGACTCTGCACTGTATAATTGGATTTACACAAGGTCGAATTGTATCTTTATTCATCCATTTCTGTAAACAGAGTGCTGGTATGAATGTTACTGTGATTGGATTTATGTGAAACAATATTTGTGGGATTTGAGAGTAGCGTCATCCTGTTTAGAAACATAGTTGTATCATTCAATACTCTCATATTGCTATATTAGTGTAGAACAAGTACATACAGGTGATGGTTGTTGTTTCGTAAATCATTAAGGATTGCTGTTCCATTTACTGCTGTTCCATTTCTGTTTTGCTGTTCCACTTTACTTTCCGCTGATTTATTTACCTGCCTTTGTTGTTTTGGTGTGAGAGAAGGCCTAAGGCTGTAGTGAGCCTCAGCAAGATGTTGCTTAAGCTCCCAGACCTATAAGTCCATGCTCTAATTTCCCTTCTTTAATCAGTTTCTAGAGGGATGGGATATTGCTTCCGTACCCTTGATTGATCAACTGTTTCGTGGGTTAGTTTAGTTACAGCTTAGCATCTGTTTTCCTTTTGATCTTCTGAACACTGTACTACTAAGCATTACTCGGACAAATAGCCTCGGATTGAGCTACTTCTTGCAATAACAAAACGATCCCGGATTGACTTATTAATGTGGAATAATTAGCGGTGTGAGAGACCCTAGTTACAGCTCTACATTTTGGCGCCGTTGCCGGGGAAGGAGTATAGCCATTTGCCCTTTACAGAGTAGTGCGCAAAGCTGCTAGGGGGGAGTTGGATTTTAAAAACGGAAGGTAAGAACCTGCGTACGGAGCATGTAAAAGCCCTGCTCCACCGTCCGCTCTCTTAGCAGAATTGCTGGTTGAATAGGATTTAGCAGTTTTTTAGAGTGCATGACTAAGCAGAAAAAGCCAGAAAAGAATATCAAACCTCCAGTCAAACCTGAAAAAGCCAAAGGACCGGTGACCCTTGGCCGAACAACCTTCATAGACGAAATCTATAAGAAGACTGAATCTCAGCCGTCAGTAGGCCTCAGAAAGAATCATCCTAAGCAGCCTACTAGCTCCCTTTAGGCTACAACATCACCATCTGGAGCCTACGCTGAGGTGCATAGTCAGACTGATGAACAGTACTTCCAAGAAATTGAAGATTCTGTGTCAGAACGGCTGCAAGAAGGGAATTTAAGCAATCTTTGTGAAGGAGAAGGGGAAACAGGGGAAATAGAGGAACCAAGGTCTCCTTCTAGGATAATCCAATTGTTAAACATGCCAGATAGGGGGAGCGCGGCCAAAGTTAACATTGAAGGCACCCCATTCCCTCAGACAGAAATCCCAGATAAGGGAAGTGTCATTAAAACAGTTCCTGCCAAGGCCGTCCCTTCTCAACCTAGGAACACCCTCCTAGAAATTCCGGAAGGATATTGGCACATATTTGATCCAATGGCGCAGAATTAGCCAAATACTCAAACTTCTACATTGCAATATCCTATAGTAGATTCTGCTACAAATGCACCCATGAAAGAAATACCTCTTCAACACATACCGACGTTTCATGGACTTACATTAGAAGACCCCGATGCATTTTTATTTGAATTCGATGTGCTATGTAGAGGGTACGATTACACCACTGACCCCCAGAAATTAAAGCTGTTCCCCTCCACTTTAAAAGGCGTAGCTCTGAGATGGTTCATGGGTTTAGGGGTTGGAGTCATAAACAACTGGGAGCAAATGAAAGAATCCTTTCTCAAAAAATATCAGGATTATTGTAGGTCGAGAGAGCTAAAAGATGAAATTTTCCAAATGACGGCCAGACCAAATGAAACTTTAGAAGAATACGTAGAACGCTTCCAGTATAATTTATAGAGATCCCCCTATGCATCACTACCTCTGCCCGATAATGTGTTGAAAACTGCATTGATTAGAGGAATGAAAGAGCAGTGGATTGAAACATTGAATATCATGGGAAAAGGGGATATTTACCAAGAGAATTTTGCTGATATCATTAATTTATGCATCAGGAGTTCAAGAGGCAGCACAAGGATAAAATCAACAGAATATGATAGGTTTGTTAAAGACAACAAAATATCAACAGAAGGGGTAAGACGTGTAGAACTAGGGAATTTATTAGAAAATTTTAAAACTGATATTCTGGGGACATTAACTACTCAGCTTGATATTGTGCAGGCTAAACAAAAGCAAATGGAGGCGGAGCAAAATCTGGCAATTTTCTGCCCCCGATGCAGAAGAAAACACAGCCACAAAGAATGTCCGCTAGATACAGTTCAAACATGTGCTATCTGTACGAAAGACCACCTTACTGAGAGATGCCCCTCACTTCCTGGACTGAAGGCAGTATACAAGGAAGCAGAAGAAGAATCAGAACCAGCATACTTTGTTAACCAACGTCGCCAATGGCAACCTAGGCAATCTAGTACGTTTTCGGACCCAACTTCTTCTTTTCAGCCTCCGCAGTATAATGCTCAGCAATATGGTATGTGGCAAAACCAATCTACACCCTCAGTCCCGAATTGGTCATCACAGCCGTTTCCTTCTCCAAATCCATGGATGAATCAAACAAGCCAATTCGGCTGGCCAAATTTTCCTTACACCCCACCATATTGGCAGAATAACTCATACCCTCCACAATGGATTCCCCCTACTTCACAAAGTTCACCCTGGCAGACAAATTGGCCAAGATCGACATATCAGTCAACAGGAACTATTCCACTCCCTCAACCGACTCTGCCAGCCTTACAACAAAACCCCCAGTCTAATTTAAGGCCGCAACTCCCAGCCCAACCCAATCCCAATCCTAATAATAGACCAGTCCAATCCCTCCAAATTATAGAAACATCAGAAACTGGACTTGACCTAAGGGAGTGCAATGACCTTCAGTTACAATCTGGATGTATCATAGAAACAGAGGGAGACAAAACAGTTCACATTGAAGATCAGTTACCAATAGAACAACCACCACAACAAGAGGGTGTAAATAAAGAACAGACCCATCAACAAGAAAATACATCCTCTCCTCCTTTCCCGGAACGATTAGTCATACCACGACCAGTACAACATCTAGACTTTGACATTCTGGGAGAGTTACAAAACCTGTACATAAAAATTCCATTCCTCCAAGCCATTCAAGATATTCCTATATACGCAAAAACTATAAAAGAACTGTGCATAAAAAAATCAAGGAGGAATACAACCACTAACCCAAGAGTCCAAGTAGTCGGCACCTTATCTGACTTATTATCGGGAAAAGAGACACCTATCAAATACGAAGATCCCGGAAAGACAATTGTGACTGTCCAAATCTATGGCCAAACCCTGACTAACGCTTTAGTTGATCTAGGAGCTGCAATCAATATTTTGACAACCTCTACCTGCCAAAAACTTGGCATCACATCAGTAGAACCTACTTCTACTTTGCTAGAATTGGCAGATCGATCTGTAGTTCGACCAGAAGGCACTCTATATGATGTCATGGTTTCTGTAGACTCCTGGGAATATCCAACTGATTTCCTGATAATTAATCCAAAAACCCGACTGGATGGACATCCTCTAATACTAGGAAGACCTTGGCTTGCTACTGCCGATGCCTACATTGGTTGCCGGCAGGGAAACATGACTATAACTAAAGGACCAGATGTTAAAAATCTAGTTCTATATCCTCCAGCACAGCCAAGCCTGCCAATGATCAAGACCAATCAGTATCCTGTGTCATACCTTACTAACAATATCAGATCCCCATTGACTGGACAGAAGGCTTTAGATTTTAAAGATCAAATAGAAGATGATGCCATCAATAACTTCATTAGTCAAACTGAATCTAGATCTCACACACAGTGTTTTATGATAGAGGCAGCATTTGATAGTGAGCTAGAAGAAGACCCTTTGAAAGACGCACATGACCAAACAATACCAGTGACTGTTGTTGCCAATAGTAAAGTAGTGGAAATTGAACCTGGTAAGGCCCTAAATATCAACGCCAACCTTACACCAGACCAAGAAACAAAGCTTGTAAATCTGTTACAAAAATATCAAGGAGCATTTGCGTGGGATTACCCTGACATGAAAGGGATCGATCCCCAATTATGCACCCACCATATCTACATAGAAAAAGATGCAAGACCTGTTAGTCAGCCGCAAAGAAGACTTAACCCCCATCTAAAAGAGGTAGTAAAAGCCGAACTTCAGAAACTTTTAGACGTTAATTTTATCTATCCCATCTCCGACAGTAAATGGGTCTCTCCCTTGGTGTTGGTACCCAAGAAAAATGGAAAATGGAGGATTTGCATAGATTACAGGGAGTTAAATAATGCCACGCAGAAGGATCACTTCCCTCTTCCGTTTATAGATCAAGTATTGGACACTTTAGCAGGAAAGAAATTCTTTTCTTTCCTGGACGGCTTCAGCGGATATAACCAAATCCAAATCGCCCCTGAAGATCAGGATAAAACTACCTTTACTTGCCCTTGGGGAACGTTTTCCTATCGAGTTTTGCCCTTCGGCCTATGTAATGCCCCTGCTACATTCCAAAGGGCTGTCCTTAGTATCTTCGCAGATCTGATAAATGACGGACTTGAAGTGTATATGGACGACTTTACACTATACGGAGATGATTTTGACCCAGCTCTAGATACCCTGGAAAAAGTCCTACAACGTTGTATCGCTACCAGACTTTGTTTGAGTCACGAAAAATGTTACATGATGATGGCAGAAGGGCTCATTCTAGGGCACTATATCTCAGCAGCTGGCATCCAGGTAGACCCGGCTAAAATCCAGATTCTTTTGCTTATTCCTACCCCCACTACTCAAACAGAGGTACGCAGTTTTCTTGGATTTTCTGGGTATTACAGACGATTTATAGAACATTACTCACGTATCGCTGCACCTCTATATGCTTTAACTGGCAATGTTGATTTCTTGTGGACAGAAAAATGCGACCAGGCTTTTAAGGAATTGAAGAAGCGTGTATCAACAGCCCCAGTCCTTCGAGGACCCAACTGGAATTTGCCATTCCAAATCTCATCTGATGCCTCGGACACAGCAATTGGTGCAGTCCTAGGGCAAGAAGAGGATAAGAGACCATACGCTATCTACTATATTAGCAAAAATTTATCCTCTACCGAACTCAATTATACTGTTACTGAAAAGGAATTCCTGGCTGTAATACATGCTGTTAACAAATTTAGACATTATATCACAGGCTATCCCATTGTGTTATATACAGATCATTCTTCTATCAAATATTTGGCAAATAAACCTCTTACGAAAGCTAGAATAACCAGATGGTTGATCTTATTGCAGGAGTTCGACATCACAATCAAGGATCAACCTGGCAAGGAGAACCCTGTAGCTGATTTCCTCTCACGAATACCGAAAGCAATTGAAACAGCAACAGTGGAAGATCAATTTCCTGACGAGCACCTGTTTGCTGTTGCTGTTCGAACACCCTGGTATGCTGATGTCGCCAATTACCTTGCAGTCGGTAAGCTACCAAAACACTTAACCCCTCAGGAACGTAAGCAGATTGTTCAGAAGAGCACTCGGTTTTCGTGGATTGGAGGCCATTTGTTCCATACAGGGGCAGACATGCAAATCAGAAGGTGTATTCGAGAAGACGAAATCTTCGACATTCTAAAAGCTTGCCATGACGGGCCATGCGGGGGACATTTCACTGAAAAAAGAACAGCACATAAAGTATTGCAGACGGGATACTATTGGCCTACAATTTTCAAGGATGCGAAAAAATTTGCACAAGCCTGTGACAGCTGCCAGCGAGCAGGAAGACCTGGCCAAGCCGATGAAATGCCTCTGAGACCACAATTGGTCATTGAGCCATTTGAACGATGGGCTCTGGACTTCGTTGGGCCCATTAATCCATCATCAAATCAGAGGACATACATTCTGGTGGCAACAGACTATGTTACTAAATGGGTCGAGGCCGAATCATTACCTAGGGCTACAGAAGACTCTGTGATACAATTCTTGTTCCATTTGTTTGTACGTTATGGACTTCCGAGAGAACTAATCACCGACGGTGGACCACAATTTGTTGGAAATAAATTAGCTGCAACACTTAACAATTATCATGTCCAACATAAGATCACTACCCCATACCATCCGCAGGCAAATGGGCAAGTAGAAAGTAGTAATAAGGTAATAGAATCAATTTTAACAAAGACCATTGCATCGCATAGGCGTGATTGGGCTACTCGACTACCCGAGGCACTGTGGGCCTACAGAACCACATGGAGAAGTACTACAGGCTATTCACCTTACCAATTAGTGTTTGGAAAGCAGCCAATTTCCCCCATAGAATTCGAAATCCGAACGCTACGAATTGCACAGGAAGTCGACCTAGATCTGAGTGAGGCACAAATCAATCGATTACAGCAGATTAATGAATTAGACGAAATCAGGCTCTCTGCATTACAAAATACAACATTGATTCAACAACAGCGAGCTAAATGGCATGATGCACTTATCAAGAATAAAGTCTTTCATGAAGGAGACTGGGCTCTGTTATACCACTCTCGGTTTCAGGACTTCCCGGGGAAGCTCCAGACTCGATGGTTAGGACCATACGAAATCCAGAAGGTACATGACAATGGGACTCTTACCCTGATCACAATTGACGGTTCTGGATATACATTCAAAGTAAATGGCCACCGAGTTCGCCTTTATCGAAAGCCACTCACTCGGGAATCCTTCTGTCAGCAGCTACGACAAGATACTGATATGGAAATTTTAGGAGAGGAAGCGAAATCTTCCTCACCTATAATTTAAGAAATTCATTTTTATAACTTGTACATAGCATCTTGTATATATGTTTTCTTGATTTTTTTTTTTTGCTTATATTCCAAGTGTTTTTGCTGTTCCTCTGCAAAAGGAGCAGCACTAGTGTGTTTTTTGCTGTTCCTTTGCGAAAAGGAACAACACTTATGTGTTTTTGTTGTTCCTTTGCGAAAAGGAACAACACTTGTGTGTTTTTGCTGTTCCTTTGCGAAAAGGAACAACACTTGTGTGTTTTTGTTGTTCCTTTGTGAAAAGGAACAGCACTTGTGTGTTTTTGTTGTTCCTTTGCGAAAAGGAACAACACTTGTGTGTTTTTGTTGTTCCTTTGCGAAAAGGAACAACACTTGTGTGTTTTTGTTGTTCCTTTGCGAAAAGGAACAACACTTGTGTGTTTTGTTGTTCCTTTGCGAAAAGGAACAACACTTGTGGGTTTTGCTGTTCCTTTGCGAAAAGGAACAGCACTTGTGTGTTTTTGCTGTTCCTTTGCGAAAAGGAACAGCACTTGTGTGTTTTTGCTGTTCCTTTGCGAAAAGGAACAACACCTGTGTGATTCTGCTGTTCCTTTTCAAAAGGAACAACATTTGAGTGTCTTTGCTGTTCCTTTCTCAAAAGGAACAGCATTTGCGATTTTCCGTTGTTCCTCTCAAAGAAATGGTATCCTACGAATGAATTCTTCTCTCAGGAATGCCATCGACATGTTTTTGCCCTTATGGAGGATGCTTTGCCCCCATGTTCTCCTCAATCTTGTAGATACAGCAATGAACTTATGCGGTGAACATAAACCACGATATACCGAAATCAGCACATCATAAATCGCTATCACTATGAAGCCAGTATGTATAAGAGGATAAGAGGAGGGATGTGAACTTTTCATCTTCGCTCTCATTGTCATTTACCGGTACCATTGTCATTGTTGATCTTTATCATGACGATTCCCCCAAAAATCTTTCTTGATCATTACTTAGGAGTAAGAACGAACGATTTATATCTATCTGTTGGGATCATAAGACTTCTTCCACCATTCCCCGCTCTTAAGGAGTGCGGAACCACCCTTATGTGAAAATAAACAAGAGAGGTGCTCTGCAAAAGGAAACAAAAACAAAATATGAAAACTGTCAAATGCAGGATTGGGGGTCTCATTAAGAGTCGGCCTACCATGATCATAAGGATGGAAGCGAAGTGGCATTCCCATAATGGCCACCACACCAGGGATATGGTCCGAAGGTAAATTAACAAGCAAACCTTGGAACAGGGGGACTCATCGCGAGCCGGCCTGACCACGTTTCGCGCCTACCTTGTGAATGGCATTATGGCTATCTGGTCACCAAGCCAGCATAATGGCCTGCATTTTGACAAAGCACTCTTCAGAATATACACAAAGGATCATGGTTCCGGAGGGTGAAGTAAACAACTCTGCCAAGGTTATGAACACCTGTTGGCAGCAAAGCTCTGTTAATGGCATAGAAGTTGTAATAATTACACCAACAGGTATGATATTAAATTTTTCTGTTTCTTATCCTTTGCAAAGATCATATGTCACACCCGATGTATATATCACATGAATATTTATTACCACCAATCATGGCAATGGAACTGACGGTGACCACTGGAGACTTCGTACGCTTGACAGACGTCCCATCCCCTAACTCCTCATTATATCATGCAGGCTCTTATATAAAACGCGATCTACCTTTTTGCCTCGGTTTCGGAATTTCGTTGTTTTTCTAAAACATGGCATTATTTCATATGCTGTACTTTATGATTGGATCTCCGACTGGCTGCGGCTCATCTCTTTGACGGCTGGGGACAGCCTATCAGATCGCGGGGGGGAGGTAATCTCATTACTCCATGATTACGTGGCTGCACACCATTCGGGCGAGATAATGTACGAAGGAATGACATGGTTTAACGGTATGATGCTTCCACTCTACGGAAATTGCCATCCACGATCTTTTTTTTCATTGCATGCTCGGTGATCTTTTCCAAAACTTGGCAACGATCATCCTCTCTGCGTCGCAAACACCGCAAGCAGTTGCTGTTCCATTTCTGAGTAGAATCATGGGCGGAAAGACGGTCCGAAGCGAACCTCACAAGTTGACAGTTTCCGCTGCTGCTCGCAAAATCCTGGAAAACGTAGGATGGTTGAATTACTTCAGTCGCCTGCAAGAATCAAATGAAGCTGTGGGGTTGGAATTCCTGCAGAATTTGCAGGGAAATTACTCCATAGTAGGAGGAAAGCAGATAGAGGTTACAGAGGATATCATCGCAGAAGTCTCAGGATTACCAGCTGCTGGACCCATATGGACGCCGAAGAAGGAAAGATTACAAAAAGCTATGGAAATTTTCCAGGATGAAGGCCAAAGCTTGACAGTCAAAGGGAAAGGAGTTCTGCCGGCAACACTAGGGGAACCCTGGACCGAGCTAGCGAAGACAGTACAAAGTTATATCACCTGCGAAGGGAGAAAATACGTGGTAAGACCTCGTCACCTGAAACTTTTAGCTGTTTTAAAAGGAAAATGCTCTGTAAATCTCCCTGCACTTTTAAATTCGCTACTACATGACGCGGTCCAAATCCTGAAGAATGCCCAGCACATAGATGCATTCGTTAGCCACCATGGGCTGATTCGGTTGATAATGAGCCACAGTCTCACTCAACAGCAAAGCACTTGGGAGGAATTGATCGCAATAGTCGAAGGAGGATCGGCTGCACCACCCCCAAAACCTGAACAGTCCTCTAGCACGCCGGAACGATTAGAGAAACGCAAGAAGTCAGCAGCAGAAAGACATGCCGCTTCAAAACGGAAACAACCGTCCGATACGCCAGAACGACCAGAGGAACCCACAGAACTTGCTGGCACACCCGACCAACTTGAGAGACCAAGGAAGTCAGCTCGACTGGCCCGGATATGAGGAAGGTTGGAAAGAATTCAGGGAACAATGGCCCAGCCAATTGAAATTGCGGACGAACCTCCAGAACCAGAAGGAGAACCCTCCGAAGGAAATGCTGAGCAATCAGGGCCCGGGACTGGCCATCCGGAAGAGGAAGAAATGGTTACCGAACAGAGCAATCAAAAAGATGAGCACTCTAAGGAAGAAATGGCCACCGAACAGAACAATCAAGAAAATGAGCACTCTGAGGAAGAAAGGGTTACCGAACAGGGCAATCAAGAAGAAGAAATAGCACAGCCAGGGGGTAGCCCGTCGCAGGACCCTGTAGGTGAGGAGGAATTGGCAGCAGTTCTAGCCAATATGGGGGAATATGGCCAGCCCTCCAGCACAGCAGGCGTCCCTGATAGTCCCGCAGAGGAAGAACTACCCGAGGAAGTACATGCAGAAAAGACAGGAGAAGAAAACCTGCCTGGTTATGATAATGAAATTGAAGACAACAATCAAGGACAGTCTGTCCCCAGGACGCCGGAAGATATCCCAGATGAAGAAGGAGCGGGCTTAAGGGCCAAACCCTCTGCCGAGGCAAAGGAAATTAAGAAACTGAGAAAGAAACAGCAGAGGTTGTTGGGCACTATAGCGAGGCTCCAGCAGCAAATTCGAATTCTGAAAGCCAATTTGAGAATACAAAGGACCACAAGGAAAAGGAGGGCCACTACAGCAAAAACCCCAAGGACAAGAACCCGTTTTGTTGGTCAAAACCCCATCAGGAGACCTACTGCCGAGGAACAGTCTGCTGTTCCAAATAATAATTAGGAACAAGGTGTTGTTCCAAACAACATAGAGGAACAGACTGATGTTCCATCTGACCCTGGAGAACAAACTGACATTCCAATTAAGGGAGAAGAGCAGCAAGATGTTCCAATGGCAGGGGACCTCAGCAGCCTTTCATTCGTGTCAAGAAGGAGAAAGAGAATAAGGAAATCCAAACAGAGGCACCACCCTCAGGGTTTATTCGGGTTCTGAACTCTAAACAGCGCAATAAAAAGTTTCAGGCAAAATTCCCGGCCTCTCCGGCTCAATGGAAAAAGGATCCAAAAACGAGAAACTTGCACAGGATGATGAAGCAAGCCCAACAAGAAGCTGAACAACTAAGAGAGCAAGCAATCCCCCGGGAGAAATACGAAGAATTACAACAGCAACTTCGGAGTATTAGTCAATCCGAAAGCCAAGCCTTTGAGGGGTGGCAGAAGGAACAAGAAAAGGTTGCTAAGGTAACTCGTCGATTAGATAGTGTTGTTAAGCAGATGGATACTGTGTGTTCCTTATATAATGACGTTTTGACTTGTAGGGCCCCTGCTAAAAATTATGCTTTATTTTTGCTTGAAAGATATTTGAGATTGAAAATAAAAGCCGTTAGGGCAGGAGCACCTATCCACATCAACACTGTTAATGATTTTATAGATTGTTGCAAGCATTATGGGGTTAAGGTTCAAAGGTTATTGTGCGAGTTTTACTTGCACAACCTTGTGCTAGACCAGGAAACTGATTTAAATCCTGGCCCTTTTGTTGGCGATATACAATTCCAAGCCTTCATCTCATTTGGGGTTAATCAGCTAAAATGGCTCAGAGCTTATAATACCTTTCAGAGACAAGAAAATAGCCTAGACTTGTGGATACGAGCTGAACCTAGAGACCCAGTGACGCTATGGAGAGAGCATAGGAGTCTTATGAGGATCCCAGGTGTCATCGAGATAATAGGACCCATGCACGAAGACTTGATCCGAAATGGTCTGGAATATTTCCTGACTATTAAAGATCCTGCCATCGATGCTGCAAAATTTCGATACCGGACCTCTAGTCCAAGCATTCAGCTCAGGGAACCATTCAAATATGAGAATTTTGAGCTGGCTGCCAGCCGATTGAACCTTTATGGGGAACAGATTCTGCAAGCAGGGCCATCCTGGTTAGGGTATCGATTTCGCAGTCCAATTATTTGGCACCCTGCACTCGGATATCAGGCCTTGTATGAGATGCTTGCAGATCAAATAGATCAGTTCTTTGATAATCCAGTTGCTCATCACGGTTGTCGGCCTCCTCACGAGATCCCTTCTCCGGCCTATTCTCTCACCGCCTTGCATGTCAACTACAATGTTTTCATGAGGCCATGAAACAGGGTAAGCAGGGGGGTGTGTGGAGCACCTGGAAGGTATGCTTTTGACAAGCAATCTAGTGGTTTTTCAATAATAATCGTAACCTTTTCTGCATGAGGAATTCAAAGAAGATAAAGGATTTTGATAAAAAGTGCAAAAATAGACAAAGGAAGCTCAAGTGCTAATAATTGACGTTTTCTATGCAGGAAGACGTGCAAGCAAGGAGTTCCCGCCCAAAAGCGAGAAGCAGAGGAAAAATAATTGTTGTTCCTCCAGTAGGGAACCAGATGCGGACACGATCAAGCAAAATCGGAATTGAATAATCCAGGAAAAGAATGCGGGATACCGGCTCAGCGAACGCAAGAAAGATTGAACGATTAGCGAATCCCTCAGGATCTTTGATCCTGAGGGATCGTTGCTTTACTTATCTCTGATTATCTAGATATCTCCGTCATTTCTTTTATATAATGGCACAACATCATTAAGCAAACGACGACTGTTTTTGTAATTTTACAGTTCCAGAACAAACTTTAATCATTGAGTCTCACTGAGACCTGATTTTGTTATACTTTTGTGGATGCGATTAATATAAAAGACTTGGTGTTTATTCTGTCTCTGCGTCTGGAGTAATCTAAGGCGGTGTACCATTGGAAGCTAAGGGCCCGGCTCCGAAGGACACTTGCTTTTGTATCATTATATGGTGATTTGTGTGTGGTTTGTTTATCTTTATTGCTTAGCAATCTGATGAATTCTTTATGTGATACGCTATGCTCTGTTATGATCAATGAATGAATGATCTCTCTATGTAAGGACTCTGCACTGTATAATTGGATTTACACAGGGTCGAATTGTATCTTTATTCATCCATTTCTGTAAACAGAGTGCTGGTATGAATGTTACTGTGATTGGATTTATGTGAAACAATATTTGTGGGATTTGAGAGTAGCGTCATCCTGTTTAGAAACATAGTTGTATCATTCAATACTCTCAGATTGCTATATTAGTGTAGAACATGTACATACAGGTGATGGTTGTTGTTTCGTAAATCATTAAGGATTGTTGTTCCATTTGATTATTGCTGTTCCATTTACTGCTGTTCCATTTCTGTTTTGCTGTTCCACTTTACTTTCCGCTGATTTATTTACCTGCCTTTGTTGTTTTGGTGTGAGAGAAGGGCTAAGGCTGTAGTGAGCCTCAGCAAGACGCTGCTTAAGCTCCCAGACCTATAAGTCCATGCTCTAATTTCCCTTCTTTAATCAGTTTCTAGAGGGATGGGATATTGCTTCTGTACCCTTGACTGATCAACTGTTTTGTGGGTTAGTTTAGTTACAGCTTAGCATCTGTTTTCCTTTTGATCTTCTGAACACTGTACTACTAAGCATTACTCGGACAAATAGCCTCGGATTGAGCTACTTCTTGCAATAACAAAACGATCCCGGATTGACTTATTAATGTGGAATAATTAGCGGTGTGAGAGACCCTAGTTACAGCTCTACACCCAATCCCCTACTGTTAATATTATTCAAGCAAATCCCCTCATACAAAACAGTTTGTATATTTGTCTATATTTACTTGTAAGTATTTAGAATGATTATATTAGACTAATTTTATTTTTAACTGGATTTTACGTATATGTTTTGAAGTTAGATTAATATAGGAAACTGAGCATTTGTTCCAAAGAGTATATAGCCACTCCAAACGAAAAGAGGTGTAATTGGGACCCTAATCAGTCCAATACTCACTTTTTGTAGGAGGAATTCTTGCATCTATCAACAATTTGATGCTAGAAGGAGGGAAAAACGACAAGCTGACCTATGGAAGTTTGCACATTATGTTTTTTTATTTTGAATGACCCTTTCCCAAATTCCTATTTGGAGTTGCATCTCTCAACGAGTATCTGACAACACTCCATTAAAGATAGTAAATGTCTTGTTGAAAAATAAATTTTGTGGTGAGAGTAAAACTATTACATATGAAAAGCTTAATCAATTCTTTCAAAATTGTGTTTCTTATAACATGCTTCATCAAGGTGTCATGTGCAGGATTCTCACCCTTACTTTCAAAGGTCATGTGAAGATTTTGTGTGAAACATTATTGACCACATCTATTCATTCTTTGGACTTGTTTATGGATGAGTTTGTTTGTTTATTATTATTATTATTGTTATGTTTATGATAGATTATGTGAAGAAATTAATAATATTAAGGTAGTTTTTCCACAAGATTAATTCATATTTGTTATGTATTTCCTTATTACAACATGCCTTTTATCGTTGAATGTTTTGAACATCTTATTTCTCTTCCGAATAATTATGAGAAAATAATTTATAATAAACTTAAATCATATATTTATTCTCATCCATTTAATGGTTTAGATTCTAAAAATATGGAAATTATAAATGAACAACATTGTTTAGACAATGAGGTTTCAAATAATCAAAATGTTTTGAATAGTAATGAAGAAAGTTGTCTAATTCCTGAAATTAATAATTTTGCTCAGTCATGGAAGAATTTGATTCAGAAATTCATGTTCATAACATAGAACAACTCTCTCATAGTTTAACTAACCATATTCAAGATCAATTTCCACAAAATTCTATCCTCAATTATTTTCCACCTAGAAAAACTTAAATCTTTTCATCTTGATATATCTAATGATATGATTTTCCCTTCTTTTTTTGATGATGAACATGATGACATTTTAAATAATGTATCTTGTTCAGATTTATTAGAAGAACATATAATGAAAGTTGATCAGTTAACTGTTAGAGGGAAAATTTAAATCATATTTGAAGGTTAATGATTCACGAGATGTATTTCATTTTATTTCATCTTGCACCCATTATTCATTATATCCTAATTTATTTAATGATTATGATTCTCAGGAAGATGTTTTAAATCATGT
The DNA here is from genome assembly GCA_031772625.1 of Pinus tabuliformis. Taxonomy (NCBI): domain Eukaryota; kingdom Viridiplantae; phylum Streptophyta; class Pinopsida; order Pinales; family Pinaceae; genus Pinus; species Pinus tabuliformis. The sequence goes on along the minus strand of CM062806.1, from coordinate 880,200,962 downwards.
ATATTTGTATTCTGAATAATAATTTAATCAAGAGTAAAATGACATAAATGGAATATTTTCTTCTTCACAAATTAAAATTTCTCAACCTTCTAGATGGGAGGAGGGATTTTCTGTAACAAATACATTTGCCAAATAATTTGATGATGATTCATTTTCTTTTCCAATTAGTGAAGAGCCTTGTGATTTAAATAATCAATTCAGTGAAATAGAAAATTTTAACTAGTCAAAAAATGTTAATATTTGTCATTCTACTGATAATATTTGAAATATTGAAGTATGACATTCCATATACAAAATTTGATTATACTAATCCACCACTAGATGATTGTTTAACATTTCAATTTTCATAGACTTGTTAAGAAGATGAAACACATCAGTCACAACCTATCGTTGTGACAGATTCTAATGATCATGCTAAGATCTCTGATGTTAGTCACAACAATATTTTTTCACTAGTTCTAAATCATGATAATTTTACACATAATCTAGACTCATCTATAAAAAAATTCTCGTTTTTTCACACCAACCATTGTACATATTAGTAAAGAATACAAGATTATTTAGAAGAATCTTGCCATGAAAAAGTCTCTTTCAATAGTCACATTCTTTTCATGCACATGTTTGATTCAATTTTATATTTATTATTGTTCTGATTTTTGTTTTTAGTATATATTTCATTATATTCTTTTATTTTCCTAACAAAATTTGTTGTTATGTTAACACTGACAGTTTAGTGGGAAGGGATGCATTTTTTTATTCGACCAATTTCCTTAAAATGATGAAACAACATTACAATTTCTAATCATGGTTATGCTTCATCATCTTGTTATTTCTTTTAGAATCTTTTCCATACACACTTCAATATTTGAAATTAGTCCTAGTTATTCCTACCAGCCAAATTCTTCATCCATAAGCCTTTCTTAGTTTTTAATATATTTTCAACTCAACTAAATATGGTTGGAAGAAATATTGATGAAGAAACACTTTTTACATAACAATTTTCACGATAGAATTGAATTATGGTCGGAGGAATCTTTTTAAGAAAAGTTTGTTGTAAATGACAACACAATTTTATTGTACATAATGCATGAAATTGTAAATAGCTCAATTCTTTATTTTCCTCTTATTATTTTAGTTTTTCCTATAACACTTATTTCTAATGTATATATGTTTGCAGGCTTAAAGCTACTTGAATTGCTACACTGGCATTATGATTTCAACTAATTCATTTTCAGCTACTGTAGAATAGGTTTAGGAATCTAATAGTTTTTCTTGTTTTTTTTAATTGTTTCATCATGCTTATGTCAATATGCAGATTTGAATTATATTGTTAAATATTCATAATACATTAATTATTTTTGAAAATGAAAAGATGATTTGATTTAGAATTTTCATATATATTTTATTTAATTAATAAGCATTCTCTGATTCAACTTGATGAAACATTTTTACATTTGAATTCTCTTTCTTTTGAGAAATATTTGTTAGAAATTCTAAGTTAATATAATTTTTAGATGTGATTCACAAGAAAATTCTTATCTTAATTGTCCATTTGTGTTCCCCTTTGATAAGAAATAAATATCTTACACATAAATTTTGAGCTACTTGATTGTTCAAATCCCTCTAGCAGAATTAGTTCTGGAAATTTATACATGTTGATGATGGGAAATTTCATTTCCAAAAAATCATTATGTCAAGCTCTCATCATTAATTTATAAAGTGGAGTGAAAATAGAAGGAGGAAGAACCAATGATGGAGGTCACACCTTTGAATTTTGACATTTATTTGGTGAAAAATTTGAGGGAAGGCTACTTTCTTATAATCAAAATTATGATTTATAATAATCTTCTTTTGTTTTAGTTTTAGTAAGTGAGGGTGAAATTTTTTGAAGTTATATTCATGGACCTCTCCGATGTTTATCTCTTCAAGATGTTGCTTGGTCCTTATTATTTTGAAAATGATATGCCCCTATGCTCTTCAATTACTTGTGAATAAAATATTGACATATATAATCTTTTGAATACCAATATATTGAAAGAGCATGGGGAAAATATTAGTTTTTTAGCAAAAGAAGTTATTTCAGATATACATAATATTAAACTTTTTTTTATCATGTCTAAAAGAAAGTAGAACTTATTTCGAAAATATTGATGATGATAAAATATCTTGTAGATCAAAGTACTCCAATAGTACAACTAATAATGATTTCGGAAAAGATATTTCTTTTGAAGAGTTATTTGGTAGATAAAAAATCATCTTACCTTGATTTTCAATAGCCATTAATATTTATGTGCCGATATATTTATCCTTCTCATATGCAGATAATTATACCAAATATTCTAATGAGTTAAATATCAATTATTTACAAATGGGAAAGATGAAGTGAAACAAATGACATTCTTGAGAAAGGAATATCAAGTTGAAGATGGAACATCATCAAGATTCTTTCAGGGAAGTTTACTTTAGCTTTTCATCTCCCTCAAATTTTTATCATCTTGCTCATGATTACATTTGTCAAATATATCTATTTAGGTCCTTATTCATTAAGTAATATAAGGACTTAGTTATGAAATTTTTAGTTAGATCATTGTTTATGATTACGAAGCAAGAGCCATTTTAAGAGAGTATTGATTGAACTAGATTAATGAAGATTTTAATGTTGATATCCTAACTCTTCATTTAGTTTCAAATTTATTTTTAGGATAGATTTAATTTTTATTTGAGATGCATTTGTATTTTTCTATTTGAATAAAATCCATGAATATCTTGACATCCGATCTATTAATGAATGAACTTTTATCTATCTCATTCTTAATTTAAAGGAGACAAAGTAATTGGACGATTTAATAGGGAAAAGAGTCCAAACATTCAATTCAATTTATCCCTTATAATCAATTCTCCTCTTTCTATTTTGAATTGTGATAGGTTGTGATACTTGTATTCGCATTTTATTTATTAGGATTTTGTTATTTTTCATGGATTCAATTTTAGATTTCTTTTCATTAGATAAATTTTGTAGTTTTTCCTTCTTTTCACTTCCAAGTTTTGTTTTTGATTTACTTAGTAATTTAGATTAATAAATTTCTTTATACTTTCTTTTTGATTAGTTTATTGATTCTATTAATTTTCTTAATTCTCATTTGTAAATATTTTACACTTCCTTTTTATTTGTTCTATATTTTGCTTTGGTTTTGGTGTGATTTCTTCTTCATTTGGTTAACATACTAGAAAACATGTATTGAACTTAAAAAGGGGGATTTCTTGTTTAATTTACCACAAAAATAAGTAGCTTTTTAGTTATGGAGTAAATTATTGCTTATCCAATATTAATATAATGTTCATTCAGAAAGAAAATGTTTATCTAACATTGTTATAAAGAACACTACCCATTTCATAACGTTAAAACCGACTTAAATAATAATTGGAAATGGGAAAGAATAGTAGGATTAGTTTTTATTCACTAACATTTTTTGTCAATCAAAGAAACTCTCTAAATACCCCACTTCTGTCACCTAATTGCATATAGAAATTCTTGATTAATCAAATCTAAAGGGTGAAAATTATAAATGAGGAAGTTTAATATATTTAATGAAGAAAAAGCAAACTCGTCGGGGCTATGGATGCTCACTAGCAGCAGGTAGATATTTGTGATTCAAACTAAAGGGGATATACATGGTCGTAAATAGCAAAGCGATGAAAGTTTTAAAATCTAGACAAGGAACAAATGTGTGCAAATATTTGGTTTGAATAAGGACTTAGGCATTTGTTTGATTTCGTAACTGATTAGAAACTTTGTGTTAGAAATGAACTCCATCTTTATTCTCTTTGACTTGTTAAGATAAGTAAAGAGTATCATTGAATGAATAACTAATCGTTTTTAGATATTAAGAATTGTACCCTTAAAACTAATGAGTGAAAATGTCAAATCAAGATTAATAAGTTAAATGAGAAAATATCAATATTTTTATCAAAGGTAATTGCTTCGTTCCAGTGTGTGGCCATTTTTTTGCTGCCCCAACAACCCTACTTTTATTTTTTAGAAAAATAAAGGGTCTCTCTTATAAAATTTTGAAAATATCGCCTTGCATTGCATTTGGATTCCTAGTTTTAGCGGTTTTTTGTTTTCTTATTTGATCATTTTTTATATTTCCATCTTATTTTCTTCATCGAGACGTTTTCAATGATATACAATTTATTGAATTCCGACTCCCAGATCAAAAAATGCAACCATTTGAAATTTTGTATTTTTTAACTAGTTTTTATTGATTTTTAATTATTTTATATATTTATTTTATTTAATTTTTATATTATTAGGAGGTCGGGATAGTTTAATTCAAACTTAAATTTTATTAACTTCATTTTGGTTTATTTAATTTTAACTTATTTATTTTAAATTTTAGTAAAGGGTTAGAGGCGGGGTTGAGGGATTTAGTTTAATATGTAACATATTTTCGTGACCTACAAACTTATTCATATATATATATATATATATATATATATATATATATATATATATATATATATATATATATATATATATAGATAGATAGATATATATATATATATATATAGAATTTAAAAAATAATATTTTTAACCACTAGTTAGCCCATATCACATGCATACATGTCTCCATACCACACATAGATTTCCCAACACCTTCCTCCATACACTACATACCCTTCAATTCAAATAACATTACAACTTGTTAAAATATATAAAGACCAAAATGCAAACCTCTCCCATGCATGTGAGATTTTTATAAACGATTCAACAATTTTCACTAACTGTTATGCAATTTTCCCACAGATTGTTACAAAACTCCAACTTTCGAAGCGAATATATCGAGCTACATGGCACAAAATCAGACCTAGGATAGCTCGTTGGAAAGAGGAAATTGAGGAAAAAATATGGAATAATTTATTTCAATGAATCTACATTTTAAACTGCATATAAATTCAACAGAGAAAAAGACTACAATTTTTAATTAAATCTAAAATTTTGGGTTTGTTTTTGTGAATAAAATTGGATGTTGAAACTTTGTGTTGCTTTGGTCTCATTAAATTGTTGTCTATCTATTAGAATTGTAGTAACACAAATTGATTGGGCTTACATTTGGGGATTTCTTTCTAATTTACAAGAATCAAGTTATTTTTTAATAAATAATTTTTATTGTTTTGGATTGAGACCTTTTCTTTAAGTTTTACTATATTTTTATTGATAAATTTTGTAAATGTTTTATGCAGAATTTGTAGAAGATTGTTACCACTTGGAGCTCAAGGATTTTTGTATTGAGTTAGTAGATGGGAAAGAAAGGATTATTCAAATCCAAAGAAATCAAAAAATGAATTTTCCTGAAGTTATCACGAAACAAATTTTTATTTTATTTTGTTTTGTTTTTAAATCGAAGTCTCTGATTATAAATAGAGGGTATGTGGAAGAGAGCCAAGAGGCTGAAGTAAATTAGAAGTAAATTATATTATTGTAGGTTCTTTCTTCTCAAACCACAGTTCCAAGAGAGTTGGGAATTGTTGCACTTTAAGACCATGATTTTATAATCAATATTTTACAGTCAGTTTTTGAAGACAAATAAAGTATTGATATTTATTGAATGATGTGATATGAGTACTGTACGATCTTTTAATTATTTAAAATACACTGATGATATTTTCCTCTAATGTTATTCTTTATATTGATACATGTTGAATGTTGGAATGTGCTTAAGTCCTTTCATTTGAAATGGTCAAGTATATGCAGTGTTGAGTTATTTTATCAACATAAATTTGTTATTTGTTTAATACAAGTGATCGACATTCATTTATGGTATTCAAAAGGATAGTTCATTAATCTTGCTCTCATTATTGTGATAGATTTATTTTATGTCATTTATATTAATTTCATTATATGCAAATAAACATTAAAAGGCATAAAAAATATAATTAGTTTCTCATAAGCTATTTGAAGCAGAGCCCAAAAATCCATTTAAGTGGCTGATTGGGCCCATATTTTAGTGACGGGTTTCACTATTTGAAAAATTTGTAGTATTTTCTTTAAGTGATACATTTGGGTGACTTCACTATCCCCTGCTGTTAAAATTATTCAAGTATATCCATTCATACACAACAATTTGTATATTTGTCTATATTTACTTGTAAGTATTTAGAATGATTATACTAAATTAAATTTATTTTTAATTGTTTTTTTATATATTTTGAAGTTAGATTGATATAGGTAACTAGGTCTTTGTTCTAGAGAGTACATAGCCACACTAAAAAAAAATGGTTCTAATTGGGACAATGATCGGGCCAATATTCAATCGTTGTAGGAGGAATTATTTCGCTTGTTAACACCTTGTTAAGGCATACTTGATTTTTTTCCAAATGTAACCTATACCAAGAACCAGTAGCCAAAAGCCCCTTCCCACTCGACAATCAATTATGGAAACCCTTTCCCCAACAACATGTAAGACAGAAAGGAACTTATCTTTGAAACCATTCTAGCTTTATTTCTTCTCTTAACTTAACTAAAACCTCCTTCACAACTTCTTAGATCCTTGAATGGATATCCTATTGTGATTTTTTGGTACCACCTTCCTGTGATAACTATTTGTACTATTGTTTGGATGGTAGCTCTAATACCATATATGTGTTGAACATCTTTATTGATATCTCTTCAAATTCCACTTTGTATGTCAGGTGGTAGCTCTGATACCACCTCCATGTGATTAAAAAGTTCACTACTCCTCCTTGTGTGTGGTAGCTCTGATACTACCTCCATGTGATGAAAATATATACTAATCCTCTTTGTGTGTGGTAGATCTAATACCACCTGTCACGATCCAAGGGGCTCCTGGAGTTACAATGCACCTCCATGGGTGCACCGTGACCCCTCGATCATGAAGAACCAACATGTTTCACAAATTCCTAGTTTAGTGTATAGTTAATCCAACTGCACAACGCCTCACAATAAGTTTACTTCTATAATCTCTATATTATTAGTTACTTAGTGGGATATCATAACCCTTCAATATAGTGCAATCAAATCTTATTGTCACTTCTACTTTAGTTAATTTTAAACATCAATTATTCATTGGCAAGATGTAAATACATCAGATCAATATCATCCACACAAATTACACATGCAAAATTGTATATGAAATGCCCCTTCGACCTTTTGCTTTCATATATATTACATTTTTACATAAAATTTGAGACAATGACTTGGTTAAAACAAAGTGCAATGCCAAAAATATTTTTGCAACCCAAGGAAAAACCCTCTCACCTAAAATCACCTTGTTCGGGTCACCTACTACCCCACTCAGTTCATTCAATTTGGACCTACTTTCTTCACTCTAGGTTAGCACGACCATAGCCCCACTGAGCTACTTTTCCACCCTATTGTTAGACTTGATCCTTTTATAGAAAACCTATGATAGGTTAACCTGATAATGCAATATAAATCAAATTAGAATACTATAACCTACTTCTACTATCAATTTGCAGAAGCATAAAGATCGAGCTGAACATTATAACCAGAAGAAGAAGAATCAATGGCATAATACACATGAAAATACTTTGGGGAAAGCCTCAGCTAAAAACCCCACACTATTGTCTTATCATACATGGTGGAAATACATAGGAATTATACAAAGCCTTAGCTCTCAGAGCTAGCCAGCTCTCAGTACAATCCTCACAGATGCTCACAGGAAATCTTGTCTTCTCTCCAACCTTCCTCTCTACCCTCCAAGCTCCTATTTCCTTGCGCTGTTTCTTGTGGATGATTAGCCTATTACCAAGTGGAAAACAACCTTCAAAGCTGCACAATACTCAAGGATGGATCCTTGACTGCATGCATGAGTTTTCTCCATGAGAAAACACATGCAACTGCTAGTACACTGTCCTTGAACATTAATCTCAACTGGGTGTTTCTCAGAATAGACATGCATGAGTTTTTAATGAGGGAATCTTCAGTTAATTGGAGTAGCACTAGTTGAGTGCACAAATGCATCAACTAACTGTTAACTCACTATTAGTTCCTCAAACAGTTTGGTACTAATTTAACTGGACTTAACTCAGTGAACTGAGTTAACTAATTACAACTCAAATATAACTCAATCTTATCTCCTTAATTTAAGGGATAAATCTTGCATGACTTCAAAAAGACTTCTAACTTGAATTTCTCTAACTAATTAATTTAAAATAAATTAATTAATTATTTCCAAGTAGTTGTTAAGATAAATTCGATTTTAATTCACAATTTAATTCAAGGACAAATTAAATTGGAATATTCTTGTTGCCATATTTCAACACCTTTCACTTTAGCTTGCAACCTTGACCATCTTCTTTGTCTCACACAACTTCCCTCGTCCTCATTACATGTCTTGTGAGTTATGTTGGCATTATGTCCAATGAGTTGTCCTGGATGGAAACATACTTGATAAAAATGTCAACATGATGGTAGTAGGATGAATATATAGTATAGTATATATGTGGCCAAGATATTGGACAAAGGAATATCAGTTAAGAGATAGAGGAATGATTAAGGTAAAGTGTAGGAAAATATACACGGGTCATGTGAACAAAGACCGCGTACATACGTGGGTATGGTGATGCAAAGTCGTGTATAGTTTCCACACCATAGTGTTATCAATACTAGGCGTCTTTACCATGGTATTGACCCATAGTAATGAGCGCGATAACAAATATTTGATTTCGTCAAATATTACCATCGGTATAACTACGAGATTGGCCTAAGCTATTGGCTAAGGTCTAAGCTATATAATGAGATGGAGATTAAAGTGATACATGTGCAGGTTATGGGTTATTAATGAATGGTTTTCTCTGAAACAAGTGTGCACCAAGGAGCATGAAGGAGGTTCAGATTTGATAGATCTGAAAGCATTGTAGTGACTAATAAACATGCTTTCTTGATCCTTTATGATTATGACTAACAATGATAAATTTGTGATGGTAATGATATTTTGACATGAACATATGACAGTATGGGTTGCAAAATATGTTTTGTAGGAATGACTCATAATTACAGATTTGTAGATAGATCTTCTTCAGAAAGGTCGCGTACATACACGAATCTACTTCAGGGGGGTCACGTGTATATTCTACAAAACTTCATAATATGTACGTAGGTGTGAAATATTAAAAGCACGTACATACGCGAGTGTTCTTTATAAAAGTCGCATACAACTACTAGGGTTTTGAAGCATGAACTGTTAATGATGGTTGATCAGTTTAGATATGTTTGTTGTTGTTTGTCAATGATGTCTCTCTCATAATGATCTATGTTTGACAGTACTGGTTGGGTTGAACTGATTAGGGAATGAAATGTTAACTAAGCAGTGATGTTGCTATATAATGATATGTATTTGGTTCTGTGACCTATGATGGGTTTATTATGGGATGCAGTGACTGTTTCAATGTGAAATTGATTCAGATTCATGTATCAACATTATTTAGATCTATACATGGGTATGCTTCAGGAGAAGCGCTTACATACAAAGGTATGATTAAGAACAATAGCGTATACAATCTAATAAATGCTTGATCAGGGTTTATAGTGGAAGAAGTTGTCTTTTGTGATGGTTAACAATGTTTGGTTTGGTATATTGGTGAGTGGATATGCATTAAAATGATTTGTTTTGATCTACTTTGATCTAGTTGTAATAGTTACATTGGGTGATTTGATGATTCAGTTGGTTTAGTACTTGAGTAATTGATTTCAAAATAGTTGAAAGTGGATCCAGTTTGAAAAATTTTGAAAATTGATCCATAAAGAGCTAAGGATAACATTATTTAGAAAGGGGTCTGTAGCTCCCTTCCAGTAGAAGTTGGAAAATGAGAGAAGGTTGTAGCCTTTTGTAGGTAGGAGCCTGCGAACTGGTTAAATTCCACACCAATACAATATTGTAAGAAGATTATTTTATTTTTAAAAGAAGATAGAGACAACAAAAACATTGGTTTTATCCCACATTAGGTTTCCACCTAAAATAACACATGAAATCACTTCAAAACATAAGCTTTGTGACCCCCCTTTTAAGTTCTACAAACTCTTCCAATTCTGAAAAAATGATTTTAACTCTCTCTTTGTTGGTTCCTAGCCTGCTTTTCCATCATAGGACTAGGTGCTATGACCTCTAGTTAGGCCTCTAGGTGTTAAACTAATTTGTTGGCCTACCCAGACTTAATTCCCCTTATGAACTTCTGCACCCCTAGTTCTCTGTTGTAGGTATAACTTGTAGGTTTTAACCCTCTACATAAATTACCTACATACAAATTCTAAAAAACATAAAATAAACAATGGTGAGAGCATAAAACATAAAACAAATATACACAGATATTGTCCCCTAGATCCCAAAACCAAGACTACCGATTGATTTTTCATTATATTCCTTTTAATGTTACAATACATATATATACATGTCGAAGCATCCATAAACCCCAATCCATTAACCCTATCTTAGAACATAATTGTGTATCCCTTGACTGGATCTACAAAATACCATGGGCAGAAAACCATCATACCCAAAACTATGTGCGAAATCCATGCACAAAACCATAGGTAGGTCCACCCACCTAATATAGTGTCCAAAAAAAAATTCCTAGCCCGTGTGGGACTAGTCATGGAAAGAATATAACACACACCTAACATAAGCTTAATATGTTGGTGCTTTATCTCATAGCTCTCTATCATGGTGCTAACACTTGTGTCTCCTTTGTAAACCTATGAGATCCTCTTAGAGGGTTGTTCTGTTAGGTGAGGTCCACTTTCTCTAATGAGAACCAATAGTATAAAACCACGGCTAGCCTTTCAAGGCTCCCTTTACCGAGCATGCATTAGTTGTTGGCATCATCCAACTCATTCCTTTGAGTGTTCTTTAAGGTATCACTGAGGTATTACAGTTGGAAATTTTTTTTTGGTTTGGATACACCATGAGCCAATAGGAAGGCTCTTCACAGTTAAATGCTCCATGTTCACCCACTCAATTTCCTTTGTGCTCATTTATACTTTTGTTGGGATGCACCTATCGGGGTAGCTACTGTGAGCTTATGTGTCCTATGGGACCTCCACTAACCGATGAAAAGGCTCTCTGCTATGGCTCTTTCTTCCCATGTTCACCTGACACTTTATTAGAAACTCCACTAAGGAGCTCCGTTGTATTTGGAAAAACTTCCAAACTAATATGCCACTTAAGAGTCCTCTAGCTATTTTTAGCAATACAACTTTGACCGTCAATAACTTTTGATCCAGGAGGCTATTTCTAGACTTCCACATATTGTTCGAAATCTCTTTCTAAGCACAATCGAACTATGCCATCTCCAAGAGAATATAAGCTAATATCATGATGAATAAATGCTTATAATTATTGGGTCTCCCTAACCATCATAGGTACAATATTTTAGCTTCTTACCTCATCCCTCAACTATGATTGTTCTCTACCAGAGACTTCAACAACCATGGGACTCACCCTGGTTTTGGAACACTATGCACATCAATGCTAGCCTCAGTTTCCATCATAGCTAGGCTACTGGACATTAATGCCAACATCTACTACCTCCAACCTTAATGTTAATCTGGTTGACATCAATGTCAACACACTTGTTTCCACTAGCAATCTAGACAATGCTAACTATCCTACAATATCCCCCTTTGGCATTGATGGAAACACCTGATCTCTTCTCCAAATTGATGGCCAATCCTCATGTTTCTTCCACACTTCTCCTTGAATGAGACACCAATTGATTTCTATCCTTTTCATCATCCATCATAGTTAACTCTCCCCATTTGACATCAATGGAAAAGGGCTACAAGTTTCTTCTTCTCCCTCTTACAATTAATGGTTGAGGGTCAACCTAATAATGTATGTAGGTTTTAACCTCATACAGAAATTACCTGCATAAGAATTCTAAAACACATAAAATAAATAATGCAAGAGCATAACACATAAAACACATATACACAGAGATTTTCCCCTGGATCCCAAAACCGGGACTACCAGCTTGATTTTTCATTATGTTCCTTTCAATGTTATAATACATATTTATACATGCCGAAGCATCCAATACCATGGACCGAAAACCGTCGCATCCAAAACCATGGACCGAAAACCATCACATCCAAAAACATGTGCGAAAATCATGCACAAAACCATAGGTGTGTCCACCCAACCAAACATAGATTCCAAAACCAAATTTTTTTCGGGGTGCTGCCCTAGACCCCATAGAGTGGGGTTACCTGCACCCCTCAAACCCCCTATGACACCCCTGCAATGCAATTGACGCAATGAAGAGGGGGCTTTGCCCCCCTTCTAACCCCCCGGTTAACTATGTGGACTAGTCATGGAAAGAATATAACACAAACCAACAATGCACATTTTTCTTTGCATACTTCCCTTCAAGGGATGATATCCTCATTATGAGAAACTTGAAGTTTGTTACCCAAGCTCAACTACAAATATCATAAACAAAGACATCTACAAGAATCAAGAAAAATTAAAACATGTCCTTATGTCTTCCTATTGTTGCTCTAGGAACTGGACATATGTGATACACTCCCCCGGAGCATATGCTACCTCTTCTTTAAATTCTCATTCAATTCTCATCACCTTATGGCTTTTGGTTGAGTACTCTTTTTTCCAATGCATCTTTTCTATCAATTCAGATAAACTAATACTAGTTAAAATCTCTCATGGTATTGATGTTGCATGAAAATACTAGTCATTAGTGATGCATTTCAACTTTCTCTTCACTACTGCTACTGCTGCATCCTCTATCCTCACTTCTCTTGAGCATCTTAATCAATTCTCCCCCTGAGATCATACTCCTAAAAATATGGATTGCTGCTTAAATAATACTAGTCACATAAAGAAATTGATACAAATTAGATATTGTACCAGGAAATCTCTTATAGCTCCTTCTCAAAAAGAAATATCCTCTTACACAAAAGAGTTACTCCACATGAACCAAGGAACACCAATTTCCATAACAATACCAATAGAAAGCTAAGGTACATGCAAAGATTATACAAATTGTGTTCATGAACACAATATTGTTAGGCATAATCAAATTCACAGCTTAAATGAAATAAGGGTATTTAACGAAAGGTGCAAACCTTTCATTTACTCAACAATATTTCTTCTTGAGGCTGAAAATCGTTGCCTACTACTACTTACAGAAGTAGCTCCCCCTAATCCAATGCTCTCTAATCTCCTGCATCTACTTCCTTGCTTCTGTATGGGGACTAATCCTATGGACCTGACTTAACTATGGGCCTCTTTTCATTCCACACTTTTGCTGCAACACCTCTTCTTCCACAACATAGAGTATTGTTGTGTACTCCCCCTACAACCATGTTGGTTTCTCTTTCATATTTCTTAAAATGTTGATACTTGAAAATAAACCAATTTATTCTTGTAATGAACATAGGGACTTAGTCATACCTTTAATGTTCAAATGCATCACTTTGTATAAACTTTATTATGCCTACATCTGATGTATTCGACATCCCTTGATGCCATTCAATTCCTTCATTGAAGACAAACAAATGATCTACTCCACTAGAGAAGATTGTCCTCCTTCTTCTTCCAAATATTCAAAGGTTGAGTCCTAGCAAGAGCATTTCCTTCCAGCTCCTCATTTTCTCTTGTTTGTGAATTTTCTTGTTTGCACATGCCTAGAGGGCTTTCATCCCTTTGTCCCCCTTTCTCCACCCAACTCCTCTTGTTATCTTCTAGCTCTATTTGCAACAATGGATTAACTGGGCCATTGCGGCTCTTTCTTTTCATAAGCTCATGCCCATTACAACTGGAAATTGTAGAGGGCTTCAATACTGAAATATGAGGATTATCCTTTTGATTTTCATCAATTTTTATTCATAGAAACAATAACTCTTGGATTATTTATTCCTCTTTTCATCCCTGAAAAATTGCCAAACTAATATGCCACTTAAGAGTCCTCTAGCTATTTTAAGCAATACAACTTTGACAGTCAATAACTTTCGATCCAGGAGGCTATTTCTAGACTTCCACATATTGTTGGAAATCTCTTTCTAAGCACAATCGAACTATGCCATCTCCAAGAGAATATAAGCTAATATCATGACGAATAAATGCTTATAATTATTGGGTCTCCCTAACCATCATAGGTACAATATTTTAGCTTCTTACCTCATCCCTCCACTATGATTGTTCTCTACCAGAGACTTCAACAACCATGGGACTCACCCTGGTTTTGGAACACTATGCATATCAATGCTAGCCCTAGTTTCCATCATAGCTAGGCTACTGGACATTAATGCCAACATCTACTACCTCCAACCTTAATGATAATCTGGTTGACATCAATGCCAACACACTTGTTTCCACTAGTCATCTAGACAATGCCAACTATCCTACAATATCCCCCTTTGGCATTGATGGAAACACCTGATCTCTTCTCCACATTGATGGCCAATCCCCATGTTCTTCCACACTTCTCCTTGAATGAGACACCAATCGATTTCTATCCTTTTCATCATCCATCACAGTTATCTCTCCTCATTTGACATCAATGGAAAAGGGCTACAAGTTGCTTCTTCTCCCTCCTACAATTAATGATTGAGGGTCAACCTAATAATGTATGTAGGTTTTAACCTCGTACAGAAATTACCTGCATACGAATTCTAAAACACATAAAATAAATAATGCGAGAGCATAACACAAAAAAATATCATACCTTCTAAGTGGCCTGGCCTCTCACTTCAGTCTTCCTCTTCATCATCTTTGGTGTCATGATCAACAACTTTCACATTGGGAGAAATTATTCTATATTTTGAGCATCATTCCTCTTTCTCAATTTTTTTCTCTAGCAAAAGCATTTACATGTTATGGTTCACTACATGGGCAACAAGTTTCATCAACCTTTTTTGTTGGTGCATATCGCTGTTGTTCATATAGACATTGCAATATGTCCATCATTTTCTTTGTTGTCGCATAATGCCTTTATTTATCAACATATCGCTTTGATAAACCTTTCAAGATGATCTCCTTAGCTTCTACATTAAACTCATTATTCTCTACATATTATGCAGACAGCCAAACATCTTCATTGATGACCATTAAATAGACCCCCATTCTAATCCTCTGGAGCTCATATTTTTAGCCATTCAAAAATTGAATGCCTTTTGGTGTTAGCCAAACTTGATTAGACATTGTTTCCATTTGATCTATCTTCAACAGTTAAGCTATTCTTGAAGGAACCAAGCTCTAATACTAATTGTTGAAAAAAATGTTAATACTGAAAGGGTGCGGGGGGTGAATCAATATTAAGGCTAATTTAAACTTTTATGCTAATTTTCATTCAATATTCAAACTTGGTATTCTCTAACTGAGCAACCATTAACAAATCATAGCAACAACCATACAAATCAACACAAGCGCACACATAATTAGCAATAAACACATGAGACATAAAGTTTTAACATGGAAACCCTTCTGGGAGATAAACCACCAAAGCTTATTTGTTACTTAATGTAAATATGAGCTCCTACTCTATCAAATCAATTTTTTTGTGGGCCACCATTGGCAGGAAGCACCAAATCCATTTGATTTTTAGATAGCACCCACTGGCAGGAAGCACCATCTCCCTTTTTTTGAAGACACCTTATCAAATTACTAGAAGCATAAACTTCATGGATTTGTTGCAAGCACCAACTTGCAACTCCTTGGATTTATGCAAGCACCAACTTGCAGGGGGAACCAACCCTAAGATTTCTTCAGATACCCAAAGAGATGGAAGCACCAAATTCCTGTATATAGGCTCCAACGAAACTCAATAAGGCAATCTTTGCTCTCTGTAATTAGCAACCAATCTGCCTAATTTTAGCTCTATGTTCTCCTTTTCCCTTGGCCCTCTGTTCTACTCAACAAACTTCACTCATACTCAACAACATACTCTCTTTATCCATATTGTAGCAAATCTCTTTTCTCGACCCTCATACATTAGGAACATAGAAGCTCTTGGCCCCCTTCTCTTAGTAGCATACACTTAGCTATCAGTACCTTCTATCCCATAGTCTCTCTCGGCCTCTCATAGTAGCATAGGCACACTCCAGACCTCTCTCTCTAGCATCAACACTCTTGGTGTCTCTCTGCAACATCGACACTCTTGGCCTGTCTCCTTAGCAACGCTCACACACAGATCTCTCCACTCAACTCCCTCAACTATGTTATATTCGCACCCCCCCCCATAATTTTCGAATTGCAATCCTGGGTTTTGTTCCTCTAAAACACAGGGAACAAGGTTGTCTCTGTTGTCATTCACATTTCCTATGAGTGTATGCAAGCACAGGGTTTTTCATGCTACTGTTGCTTTTGATTACTTGCCCATTGCAGCATTTTAATTCAGAGAATGGGCTTCTGAGCATTTATCCATACTGAGAATTAATTCTTATTCAAACTGCAGGCTAAATTAGGGATCCCCATTCTTCTTAATTGCTTCGCAAATACCAGACTATATTAAAACCATGACTCTATTCTTATGTTATAAAATCTTCCACACTCAACAATCTTTTCACTTTAATCCTTTATTGTGTGCAAGAAATATCAGAGGTGTCTTGTTTCCTTTCAAGGTTCATTCCATTGATTATTTTATAAAATCATGGTCCTTGCTTCCTTGACTTAGTGTTTCTCGACAATCACCACTACTACCAGTTTCCAAATATTTAGTTGTCGACACATTTAAGCTTCAATAACCATACATGGTGAATGACTAGTTTGGTGTAACAACCAAATATCAAGGAATCTTTGAAGTGAGTTTCCGACTCATTCATATGCATAGGTGCTAAGCCCTTAGCTTGCAATGCCCATTTTTATTGCTTTCAGCTAGAAGGCCCTCAGTCATAATAACACGTGAAAGTATTGTAAAACATAACCTATGCAACCCCACTTTTAAATTATACAAACTCTACCAATTATGCCAAAATGATTTTAGCTCCTTCTTTGTTGGTGCCTAGCCTTCTTTCCCATCATAAGACCAAGTGTTGTGACCTCCAGCTAGGCCTCTAGGTGCTAAACTTCTTGCTAGCCTATGGGGGCTTAAATCCCCTTATAACCTTTTGCGCCCCTGGTTCTTTGTTGTGGGTATAACCTCATGCCGGTGCTTTAGCCCATAACTCTCTATCTTGACACTAATTCTTGTGTCTCCTTTGTAAACCTTCGGGCTACTCTTAGCAGGCTACGTTGTTGTTGACGGTACTGGACCCACCAACATTCAGGTGATCACCCCGGTATGAATTCCCAACTAGACCTCAAATCGTTTGGTGTGGGCGTCCCATCCAGTATGATGGCCCGGCTGCCATTGTCTTAAGGATTTGCCTCAACTCTTGCTTGTTAGCATAGGAGAGTGGTTCGCTTTGTCTTCGACAAGTGAGGTTCACATGCCTGGTGAGTGTAGGTGTCACTTGTGTCAATGGTTCTTCCACTGTCAAGGGAGAGGATGAGAGTGAGTTCTAGGTCGAATGTGAGTAGTACCAACACTGCTAGGAACACACAACACAACATGACATGCAGAGCTTCTGGCAGAGCAGTCCACACGGATGCATAAGTCACAACACACAAGGTGATATAACACGTACAACACTCATGGAGCATTCTGAACAAGTGCAATGGTTGTTACAACAAGCTTCATGTGGAAGGTATCTCTGATGTTTGTGAGAGAAGTCTACATGGGAGAGAGAGCACTAACAACATATAAAACACATTTCCATTAATAGATTATGCATTACAACAAATGAAGTAGTTTAGATGTAGAACACAGGTTAAAGAAACATGCATTTCAAGTGTTAAAGAGAAGTCTTACAACAAATACAATACATGTGTGAAAATGTGTTGGCCTGTTAGCATGCTTTTGAATTAAGCAAAAGTTCCAAGACACATCGTTACACCAGACATCACTAAACCTAAGTGCAAGGCATTGGAGTCACTACTTACTCCTCAAAGAAAATATTACAGACTCCCTTAGCTATGTGGGAGGAGCTGAGGTAAAAATTCCTTTGCATGTACAAATGAGGGGGTATTTATAACCAAGGGTGAAACTGACCCTTGTGGCTGTTTGACTACCCTCATGATTATTTGACTTCCATGACTCTTCGACTTACATGACTCTTTGTTCAACAAGTGGGTCTCTCAGACTTCCACATTACATCACATTGATTGACAACAAGCTCATAGTGGAGATATGGATGACATGACAATGTTGGTACATTCATGCTGTTGTTGAAGTGCATGTCAAGCTATAGTGTTGTTGGATAATGGGTGTATTCATGGTGTATCATAGCTTCACGTCCGCATGGCGAAGTGCACAGAGTCTTCAATGGTCCTTGGTTCACTTGATGAAGCTTTATCATGTTGTTCCTTACTTGCATGCTGGAAGGCTTGATAGGCTCATCTGTTCATGAAGGTGCATGTTCATCACGTTCGTTCATTTCACATGCTTTTTTTGTTCATCCGTTGGTGACCTTTTCATTCTGCATGTGCTCCCTTCGTTCATCCCATTCTTCGTCTTGCCATGTTCATTGGTATACCTGTAACTGTAGTCACTCATTATGAGACGACATCAAATCCAAAAGCTCCTAGTCTACCATGAAATATGATCATTCAGATGTAGGTGACCGGGAGAGGTAGCAAGGATGTGATGCGAGATGATGGCTCTGGGCAACTGCGGATGAAAACTGCACAAGAGTCACAGAGGGAAAGAGAAAAGCAATCTAAGTCAACAGTGACTATTTGCAAGGTCTAGCTCGGTTGGGAGGCAAAATTGCACAAATTCTAGGAGGAATAGTCCAGGATTCTAGAGGGTAAGGTAGGCATGCTCTGTGCATTTTTCAGAACGAACGGGTAGTGAGGCTAGACAGCCAGATTTGCGCAATTTTCCAGAGGAACGGGCCGGGCTGGATGGAGGGTTAGAAATCAAGGATTTCATAGTTTTTCTAGGGAACTGTCTAGGAGGCTGGTAGCCAAAACTGCTCAATTCCCAGAGGGAACTTCCAATTGGTTGCTAGGATCACTGGTAGCCAAAACTATGAAATTCCTAGAGGGAACTGCAAGCTGGCTACTCGGGAGACTGGCAGCAGAAACTATGCAATTCCCAGAGGGAACTGGAAGTTTGCTTCTAGGGGCTGCTGGCAAGGAGAACTGCACTGAGGCCAAGAGGCCGACTTGTTGATCATCTCTACACAATTTCTGAGCTGAGATAACTGATGGGAAGTAGAAAGCCTGCTCATGAACACTGTACAAGTTCTGAGATGGATAGCTGGTCGACTGTCGGGATGACTAACTGGGAAAACTACACAATTTTCTAAGGGAGACAGGGATGGGCACTTGGTGTATGTCTAGCCTGTCTACATAATTTTCTCAGTTGGTTGAGTGGGTGAGGTCAATGGCCTCTACACAATTTTTTAGGGGAATCAGTCTCAGGGTGACCACTAGTCTGACTGTCTAGATGGCCAGCATGAGAGTTGATTGGATTGCTTGTGGGTAGCGCAACTTGAAAATACTAGCTTGGTGCTTCTGCGCTGTTCTGGTTGATAGTCGATTGAGTCAATGGAAGGGTGATGGTCTGGCTATTAGAGGGGAGTTTGGTCGTCAAAACCTTTAGCAAAATGCTAAGTGTGTGAACAATCGAAAGATGCATAGGTGATCATACGAACACACACTCGCATGACTTGATGACGAAACGACCAAACCATCCAGACACACATGTTCAACAAGATTGATTGACATGTATGTGACAAGCATGATACTTATGATCGATCACTCATTGATTGAGATGACGCTTGCACGACAGTGAATGTGACTCTGTGTGTGAGTGTAGAAGATGCTCTCATAGAAAACACAACAAGCACATACGAAGTGAAGACTTTGAGCATAGCTAGAACATGGTCACAAGCATGACTTAGACATTAGCATTCAGAGACTTGAATGAAATGAAAAAGCAAGGCAGATGTAAAGTCTCACACAAGCTCACAGATTGAACTCGAGTGTGTGCAGTCATCGAGTGAAAGTCTTCAAGGGAGGCTCCAAAATTGGTGCAAGCCAAAATTTTGGACGGTGGTTGTAACCACTACAACACTTGGTGACACACTGGTAGAACTCCAACTTCTCTATTTAAGTTCATTTCTAGCATAGGGCCTTAGTCTTTCAGGGAGTATTGAATTGTTGTGAGGGTTACTTCAGTTTTCCCACTTACCCCATGGACATACGTGGTTCACACTTTTCCAACTCAGTCAAACACAATCAAAAGTTCAACTTCAATCTCGGTGTTTCGAATCTGGGAAGGGTACTTTAGCTCACGAGTTGAATATTTTCAGAGTACAAGTTTTCACCTCTGGTGTTTCTCCGCTGCCAACAGTCCTAGACAGTACCTCGGCGGAGTCACGCAGGAACACACACATTGATCCACTGCCAACGAGCCTGGTCAGTACCCCGGTGGAGTTGCATGCTTCACCTCTCTGTGCAGGAAGCCTTTCTCTTCTTTCGCCTTTATATTTTTCAAGAGGACTGTGCATAGGCACTTATTTATTTTTGGGGTAGAAGAGGGATCCCAACTTATTGAGAGCAGAAGAGGTTGTTCCTTCAAAGAAGCATGTAAGACCTTTGACATAGGTTTGCTCGTTTAGATTTTCCCCTTCTCTGTTTCTACTAGTTGGATGAGCTTGAATACATAGAGCATAAGGCTGAGTATAGGCATGGGGCTTCCAAGTGTGGACATAGGTTCACGGTTGGACCAAAAATTCCCTTGCAAATGGTTCGTATTTTCTATCAAGACTTCATCAGCCGAAAGTTACTACCAAGCACAGAGAAGACGAGCACAAGACTAGCCAAGTGCTGTAGTGTCACAAGTTTCTTCCAATTTCAGCCACATACTCTATTCATAAATCCAGTATGTAGTAGTTGGAAGCACTTATTTCCGGAAACAAAAATAGTAATATATCAAAGAACCAAAATGAGCGTGAACAAAAATAGTAAGTAGAATCAAACAAAGAAAAAGCAAAGATAATAAGCAAAACAAACCAGATGAAACAACAAGCAGCAAGCAAATTATGTACATGGCACAAGCGCGGCCCGTCCTATTGAAAATAATGCTTGAGATCTTGGCCATTGGCAGGAACATTGTCAATCCTCCTTCCCAGTGATTGAAAATGATACATGTGTGGGCCAAGCTTCTCGTAGACCAGTGCAAGTCCACCGGGCTCTGCTACCGAACCGGTGGCACTCGAGAAGACCTTCAAGTGAAGACAACACCACTTTTTTAGGTATTATGTAAAACATGGGCTCGGATTATGGCACGGGGTAGTTGTTTTTATTCAGGGAAGGGTTCACGTTTTTGAAGTTGATGCGTAAGAGGGTTTTCCCAGATTTCTTGTGTTCATGATTTAAATTAGAAAACCAAGTATGATGACAAACTTTGCAAGTAATCCAAAAATTTAAAATGTTGGTGAAAGGAGTGAAAACAACATGGATGTGTTACATGTTCTTTGCTGCAATGGCTTGTCTCATCCTTTACTTGGAAACTCATGTTGGATTGCTCACATGCAATGTGTACTCAGCTCATCATGTACTCGTGCAGACCCATCCTGGTATTGTTCGATCAAGCGGTCAATGATTTTTCGTTGCTGTAGTGTGCATCTTGTACCGAGATTGGCCATCTTTAGATCGTGGTAGGTTCCCAGGTTGCTTGTTCGTTTGTAGTGTTGATTGTTTGTGTGTTCAAAATGAGTGCTTCATTTGTTGAATTGAGGCTTCTGTGATCCAGATAAAATTTATGAGAGATTCTTCGGTGTAAATCACATGAAATTTCATTTGCCAACGCGTTTCAAACCAACCAGTATGGTTCATCGGTGCTTCATACTAAGCATCGTTGTTTGCGCCTTCAAACTTCAAAAAGCTTGAAATCATGCATTGTCCATTGTTTGTGATGACTGAGATACACTTGTTCCTTGGGCCATCATGTGTTCTTGACTTGTCAAGGATCATAGCCCACAACTCATCTGTACATGGACCGTTTGGCATGCTGGTAATGTTGCTACTACTGCTACTATCAGAAAAACAAATTGTACAAGTTTCATTATCATTAGTTGGGCAAGGAAGGAGTCCCAACTGCTTGTCTGATGAGGTTGGAGTTGGCCATGCAGGATAACACTCCAATGCCTTTTCCAGGAGGCAGCGGCCAAACATAAGTTCTGTGAAGGCCAATGGTTTGTTCTCGCTGTTAAGGGGAGTGACATTATGTTTCATATACCTCTCGGATAACACTATGATTTGGTTGCATCTTCCCTTGTACAG
Source organism: Pinus tabuliformis (assembly GCA_031772625.1). Taxonomy (NCBI): domain Eukaryota; kingdom Viridiplantae; phylum Streptophyta; class Pinopsida; order Pinales; family Pinaceae; genus Pinus; species Pinus tabuliformis. Next base: position 880,178,631 of record CM062806.1, on the reverse strand, counting down.
AAGTGTTGTAGCGGCTACAACCACCATCCAAGATTTTTCCTTAGCCTGTTTTGGAGCCTCCCTACCAACCTTACATAGCACCTTGCCTTGCTTCATCAAGTCCTCAAGCTTCAGTGTCTTTCTTGCACAAAGGCAGCCTGTTGATCATAGTTTGATCCTTTCCCTTCACAGGTTGTTCACTCGGACTTGGTCCAGCTGCAGGCTGAGCAGCTTCCCCTTGAAATTTGTGCATTTCTGGAGAGAAACCCACCTTCCATCCAAAAATTGTGCAATCCTCTCTGGCAGCCTGCTCGGCTCTAGGATTGCACAATCCTACCTTCTAACACTCCCAGCAGGATTTGCGCAAATTTCCCCAGCAAGGCTGCTCAGCTCCGAATTTACGTAAATCTGGGCAGCAATCAGCTACTTTGCCCAGAAATTGTGCAAGTCTCTTGGGCAGTCAGCCCAGCTCCCAACCAAAAATGCACATTTCTTCAAGCAGTCGAACAACCTCTTGCATGTGCAGCTGAGTTGACCAGTTTCCTCCTGGACTGAGCAAAATAGACTTACATGCATAGGCTGCTTCTCTTAAGGAAGCATGCAAAGGCATCCCTTGTCTCAGGGATTTATGTTTAGCAGACGGAGGTTACATGCAAGGAGTAATTTAGAAACCTCCCACCAAGTGTCACTTCCCCTAGATTTGTGGCATGTGCGTCAAAACTGTTTAAAATAACAACAAGAAATGCTAAATATAGAAGTGCTAAAAATAGAATTTTGGGATACATTCCAATTTTAGTTAGTTTGTGAACTAAAATTGAGAGTTAAAATTCGAATTTGGTCTTAGCAGCTGTTTGAAAAATAATTAATTAATTCATCTTGAGTTAATTAGTTGGAAAAAATAAAACATGAAGTCTATGTGAAGACATGCAAAAGTTTTCCCTTTGATTGAGGAAGTTGTCCCTTAATTAAGGAGAACAAGATGAGTTTTACTTTGAGTTGTAATTAGTTAGCTCAGTTAACTGAGTTAAGTCCAGTTAAATTAGTTCCAATAGTTTGTGGAATTGATTATGAGTTCAGTTAGTTAATGCATGCATGCATGTAACTAGTGTACTTTAGATAAATGAATATTCTCTCATAAATAGTTCATGCATGTCGATTTCGTCAGAGACCCAGTTGAGATTAGAAGATGGGACAGTGTACTATCAGTTGTAGGAATATTCCATTGAGGATATCTCTTGCATGCAGAAGGAATTCATTCCTTGAAGATTGCACAGTTATTTCTGAGTTTGGTGAGTTGTGTGAGAGGTGAATTCACACAGGTGGCAGCCAGAGGACCCAAGAGAAACTACGCAAGAAAATAGGAGGCTTGGAGGACTGAAGGAAGGCACATGTGTTGTCTATTCTGTCTATGAGCAGTGAGGGATTGTATTGAGAATTGGATATCTTGTGAGCTAAAGCTTTGTGTAATCCAGAGATATTTCCACTTGTATGATAATACAGATATCGAGGTTTTTAGTTGAGGCTTTCCCTAGAGTATTCTTCTGTGTTCATGTGTGATTGATTTCACATTCTTTGTTATATGTGTTCTATTTGATCTTGCTCAAAATCGATTAAGCTTCTACAAGTTTGTTTGTAGAAGTAGATCAAGTATTTTGCTTTATTATATTGCATTATCTGGTGATCTACAGTGGGAAGTTCTACATGGTATCAGAGCAAAGGTGATCAAAGCAGAGAACAATATACAAAGAAGGGAGAAGTTCGAAGTTTGAAGTTCCTGATTATAGAAATCAAATTCTTATCACATCTCAAATTTCACCAATGGCGTTCAACAGTTGGAGACTCGAGTATGCCCTGGATGGCAGCTCGAATTATATAACCTGGAAGGATCACATGGAAGTAGTATTAGAGGACAACGGCTTGAAGGACTTCATTGTTCAAGAAGTCCCCAAGCCAGCAGCTGCTAATGACCAAGAATTGGCGCAATGGAAGAAATGTGTGGCTAGAGCAAGGAGGATTCTTCTAGAGGGAGTTCGAGACCACATTGTCTCGAGTCTCCATGGGAACGAGACACCATTTTCAATGTGGAAAACATTGAAGGATCTATATCAGAATAGCAACGATTAGAGGAAGCTGGCGCTAAAAGACAAGCTTCAGAAAATCAAGTATGAAAAGGGTGACACGATCTCTACATATTTGAACAAGCTCACCACTTGCAGGGATGAGCTTGGAAGTGTAGGGATCGCGATAGCTAATGATGACTTGGTGAGTCTTTCTCTCCTTGGTCTTCCTAAGAGCTAGCATAGCTACTAAGACTCAGTAAATGGAAGAAAGAAACTACCAGATTGGGAACGACTTTGGTTGGATCTGATGTAGGAGGTGATAAGGAGAAGCACCAGAGATGGATCTTCATCGAAGCATGATGATGATAAAAATCTAGCCTTAGCGAGTAATGCGAGGAAAGGGAAGGGGACAGCTTCCCATTCCAAATCGAGTTCTTCCCATGGCAGGAAGAAGATTGACAAATCAAAAGTGCGATGCTTTCATTGTCATGAGGTGGGCCATTATGCTACGAATTGTCCACAAAAGAAATACAAGAAGGGATCCTCAAAAGGATCAAATGGTGAGGCACTAGCCTCACAGTTTGAATTGGATTTCACCCTCATCTCATGCATGGTTTCATCGATGGTGGGATGTGTTTAGTACCTGGATAGTGGAGCCTCATTCCACATGACCGGTGACAAGAGTCTATTCAGTACCTTGGAGGAGAAGGACCTCTAGATGCACATACAGATGGGCGATGATGGAAAGTTCTGTGTTTTAGGTGAAGGTACAGTTGTGTTTTAGAGGGAGCATGGAGCTCCTTTCACCCTGACTGATGTAAAGTATGTGCCTAGACTGAAGAAGAACCTAGTTTCCATTGCTATGTTGGAAGACAAAGGCTATGACGTAGTCTTTAGTAAAGGAAAGGCATTCTTGAGGGACATCGGCACTGGACAGACCAAGAGGATTGGTATTCGAGTAAAGAATCTCTACAAGCTAGAGGTAGATGACTGTGCTACATTGAGTTCCAAAGCAGATTTGGTGCAAAGCCAAGATGTTGGTGAGCTATGGCATAGAAGATTGGGCCACTTGCACCATGGGGACTTGAAGATCATGCAACAGATTTCTACCAGACTTCCCAAGGGTAAACTGGAGCAAGTGGATACATGCAAAGGTTGTACCTTGGGTAAGTATGCAAAATCTTCCTTTCAAGATCGAGACAATCGAGCTGGAGCAATCCTGGATCGAGTTCATACAGATGTGTGTGGACCATTCTCAATAGCCTCCATTGCTAAACAAAGGTACTATGTTATTTTTATTGATGATTTTTCTCGTAGATGTTGGATCTACTTCATGCAGAAGAAGGATCAAAACTTCTCAAGGTTTTGTGAGTTCAAATCGTTTGTTGAGAAAGAATTTGGAAAGGAAATAAGGGCCTTGTGAAGCAACAATGGTGGAGAGTATGTCTCCCAGCAGTTTAAGGACTTCTATGCAGCAAAAGGAATTAAACGAGAGTTGACGGCACCCCATAACCCATAACAAAATGGGGTGACCGAAAGGAAGAACAGAATGATTGTGGGAGTAGCTCGAGCAATGCTACATGACCAAGGCCTACCACTTCATTTGTGGGCTAAGGCATGCAATACAACAATATACTTGCAGAATAGAAGCCCGCATCGTATACTGGGGATGAAGACACCAGTGGAGGCTTTCTCCGGGAAGAGACCAGATGTGAGTCACTTCAATATCTTTGGATCATCGGTTTATTGCCATGTGACCAAAGATGCCTGGAAGAAGCTAGATCCAACAACTGAGTTAGGGATACTTGTGGGGTACAATGATACACCCCACAACTATTAGGTGTTCTTGCCTACCAGTCAGAGGACATTGGTATGTAGAGACATGAAGTTCGACGAGTAGAAGGCCATGCGATTTTCCCTTGAGAGGGAGCTCAAGTTGCCTTCAGAGGAGGAAATTTTGATTCCTAAGGAGGAGGAGCCTCAGACTGATGTAGAGCATCCGCATGAAGAGGATCCAGGAGTGGAGACATCCACTCATGTAGAGTCTTCCGGAGATGGGCGGAAACAATCAAGGGAAGGTGACACATCGGTGATGGATGCGAGAGAGAATGTGGGACAACCATCTTCTTAGAGCAGACAGAGGAGATCACCTGAGCGGTACACTAGTTACATGGCCCTTGTTGGGGAGTGCATAGAGACCGAACCATCTTCCTTTGAGGAAGCAGTGCAGTAGCTAGTCTAGGTTGATGCTATGGTGGAGGAGTATGACTCCATAGTTCGGAATAGTGTTTGGGATGTTGTCCCAAGACTGGAGGACAAGTCAGTGGTGAGTTCCCGATTGCTTTACAAGGTAAAGCAAGCAGCTGATGGCAGTGTGGAGAAACATAAAGCAAGGTTTGTTGCCCATGGTTTCTCACAAGTCTAGGGGATTGACTATGATGAGACTTTTGCTCCTGTAGTAGGGTACTCATCTATCAGATCGATGTTGGCATTATTAGCATAGGTGGGTTGAAAGATCCATCAAATGGATGTGAAGACTATGTTCTTCAATGGCAAGATTGAGGAAGATGTGTGCATAGAGTAGCCGGAAGGATTTGAGACCTTCAATCATGAGTCGCATGTGTGCCGAATCAAGAGAGCCTTGTACGGGCTGAAGCAAGCACCTCGTTCTTGGTACACCAAGATTGACATCTATTTCACCGGGTTGGGCTTCACCAAGAGTGAAGCAGATGCGAACCTTTACCACATCATGGTAGAAGGTAATCCATTGATCATTTTTCTTTATCTTGATGATCTAATATTGATAGGTGATGATCAGTTGATCAAGTCTTGCAAGGAGGACCTTGCATGGAAGTGTGGTAGAAGGATGGGGAAGTGTTTGTGTCTCAAGGCAAGTATGCCAATGAGATACTTAGGAGATTCTACATGGAGAAGTGCAAGCCCATGCAGACTCCTCTAGCAGGTAACTAGAGGAAGGAGGATGCTACTTCAGGTGAGGTAGTAGCTGCTACTGTTTATTAGCAGCTTGTGGGTTCATTGATGTATTTAGTGAACACACACCCAGATTTGTGCTTTGCGGTGAACTAGCTAAGTCAAGCTATGTTTCAACCTACCAAGTTGTTTTGGAAGGCAACGAAGCATGTACTGAGATACCTGAGAGGCACATCTCAGTATGGATTATGGTACATATGGACAGAGGGAGTGAAGCTTTAGGGCTTCACAGATGTAGATTGGGTAGGGAGTCCATCAGATTGGAAGAGCTCTTCAGGAGGAATTTTTGACCTTGGTTCAACTGTAGTTTCTTGGTACAACAGGAAACAGAGGTCAGTTGCACTTAGCTTAGTAGAGGCTAAATACATGGCTGCCAGTCAGGCAACATGTGAGGCCATTTGGTTGCAAAAAATTCAGGTTCGATTGTTTGATCAGAGGATGGATACAACTGTGATATATTGTGATTATCAGAGTTGTATCAAACTCTTTAAGAATCCAGTATTTCATGATAGGTCCAAGCAGATTGATATCTGGTATCATCATCTTCGAGACTGTGTGGTGAAGAGAATCATGTTTTTGTTGTATGTTTCGACTGAGGAGCAGTATGTAGATATTTTGACTAAGGCATTGTCAAAATGCAAATTTGAGTTCCACAGAGACAGGATTGAGGTGACAGATAATCCCTTTCTTGTTGAGAGGTAGTGTTGAAAATAGCAACAATAAATGTTAATTTGCTAAAAATAACATTGTTATAAATAGCATTTCGAAATACATTCCAATTTCAGTGAGTCCCTAAACTAAAATTGAGAATTAAAATTCGAATTTGATCTTAGAAGCTCTTTGAAAAATAATTAATTCATTCATCTTGAGTTAATTAGTTGGAGAAAATCAAACATGAAGTCTATGTGAATACATGCAACAGTTTTCCCTTTGATTGAGGAAGTTATCCCTTAATTAAGGAGATCAGGATGAGTTGTATTTTGATTTGTAATTATTTAGCTTAGTTAACTGAGTTAAGTCCAGTTAGATTAGTTCCAACAGTTTGTGGAATTGATTGTGAGTTCAGTTAGTTATTGCATGCATGCATGTAACTAGTGTACTTCAAATAACTGAATATTCTCTCATAAATAACTCATGCATGTCAGTTCAGCCAGAGACCCAGTTGAGATCAGAGGATGGGACAGTGTACTATCATTTGCAGGAATATTCCATTGAGGATATCTCTTGTATGCAGAAGGAATTCATTCCTTGAGGACTTTGCAATTATTTTTGAGTTTGGTGAGTTGTGTGAGAGGTGAATTCACATAGGTGGCAGCTAGAGGACCCAGGAGAAACTGCACAAGGAAATAGGAGGCTTAGCAGACTGAAGGAAGGCACATGTTTTGTCTATTCTTTCTATGAGTAGCATTGAGGGATTGTACTGAGAGCTAGATAGCTTGTGAGCGAAAGCTTTATGTAATCCAGAGATATTTGCACTTGTATGATAATACAGATATCGGGGTTTTTAGCTGAGGCTTTCCCCAGAGTATTCTTTTGTGTTCATGTGTGATTGATTTCTCATTCTCTGTTATATGTGTTCTATTTGTTCTTGCTCAAAATCGATTAAGCTTCCGCAAGTTTGTTTGTAGAAGTAGATCAAGTATTTTTCTTTAGTATATTGCATTATCTAGTGATCTACAGTGGGAAATTCTACGAAAACCTCGATGTTATTAAAACTCATCAACCAGACACTGCAGAGCTCATTCCTCACATCAACCTTGCAGCTCTGACATCCCACACCACATCTAGGATCAGTCAGCACATTCAACTCAGCTGTTTTGTGGTAAGCTCGCTTCCCATGCCTTGTGCTGTATTTCTATTGCTTTTTGTGTTTTCGCTTGTGTGAGTATTATTTTCTTGATTTATTTGAACACTTTTTGTCGTTTACATGTATTCTAGCTTGTCCTAGATTTGTTTCAGTTTCCGTTGCTATCTCACTATTGTTGCATGCATGAAACTATTTTGTACGGACGTTTCCCAACTGGCGAACTACCTCACGCATATGCATGTTAATCTATTTTCTGAATCTTTCATTCATGTTTTGCATGCACTTTCGATAGCTTCTACCATCACTTAGTGTCGCCATGCATCCACTGTCTTATTTTCTTTCAGTTTCCCGTCGATGGGTCGAGCCAACCTTGCCCTGAACTTTGCCTCCACCAAGGCTGCATTGCGCAATCTGGGTAAGGAAGGCTTACCTTCCTCTCCATAAATGCACATTCTTTCCCAGCACTGGCCTCCAGGACATTTTTGCGCATTTCTAGAGGACAGTGGCTGCTTGGCCCAAGAAATTGCACAAATCTGTCCCTGGACCAGCAGTGCTTCCCAGCTGGAATTGCACATTGCACAATCCCAATAGTCAGCTGCCACACTGGACTGTGTGTTGCACTATTCCAGTAGGCAGTCAGTCTCCTAGCACCCAGACTATGCCTTTTGCAGTCTTAGCAGTGGGTCTCCCGACCTCCCGGCCGAAATTGCGCAACCTTCATGATCATTCACCAGGTATGTTGCAAGTTAGTTCTCATATTCATTTTGGTTTTCAATTGACAGATTTCTTTCCATGAGTGTTTCCATGTCTCTAGGTATCACATGTGTTCATATGGCTCTCAGCAATATAGGTACAATGGTTTCCAGGAGAGTAGAGACGAAGACACTGTTCAGAGCACACTTGGGGATGCAGTCAATTAAGTGTCTATGGACTTGCCTACCCACGAAGAAATCAAGTTGTTCATAGAAAAGGACATCAAGATATGACAACAACAAAATCACAGTGAGCAACATCATGAATAGCAACTGAAGACATCACACCAAATGCAACGAATGCAAGAGACGGGTTGTTGAAAACATGGAGGCGGAACAAGTTTGCAAGCTCAAGCAGATCCATTGATGAGGAAAGAAAATTTGGAGACTCCAGCTATGGGTGATGGCGCAACATGAAGATCATGTGAAGACAGAGAATGGAATAAAGAAGGAGTTGCATGTGTTGAAGCAACAACATAGGAAGTGTTTGGTTGTGTTATATTCTTTCCATGCCCACATAGTTAACCGGGGGGTTAGAGTGGGGCGGAGCCCCCCCCTTCATTGCACCGATTGTGTAGTGGGGGGGTCACAGGGGGTTTGAGGGGTGCAGGTAACCCCCCTCTATGGGGTCTGTGGCTGCGCCCCTGAATTATTTTTTTTTGGACCCTATATTAGGTTGGGCAGACCTACCTATGGTTTTGTGCATGATTTTCGCACATGGTTTTCGACGCGATGGCTTTCGGTCCATGGTTTTGGATGCGATGGTTTTCGGTCCATGGTATTGGATGCTTCGGCATGTATAAATATGTATTGTAACATTGAAAGAAACATAATGAAAAAGCAAGCTGGTAGTCCCGGTTTTGGGATCCAAGGGAAATCTCTGTGTATATGTGTTTAATGTGTTATGCTCTCACTTTGTTTATTTTCTGTGTTTTAGAATTTGTATGCAGGTAATTTCTATACAGGGTTAAAACCTATAGGAAGAACATGAAGCTGCACAGACAAACGAATGAGTTGCAGCAGGAATAGGAACAACAGTGGGCGCAACATGCACTCACGGATGAAACTACGCCGGTAGAAGTTAAAGATCCATCCCAGCAACTGACATGGAGAAGACATGGTGAACAGTGTTGTTGATCACATGAAAGGGATTCAACATCATGCATGTCATTGAGCGCATGCATGCAATCCAACCCATTCAACACACTCACCAAGGCGAAGACAAGAAGCAAGTCGACCTGGAGCTGAACATATAATTTGGCAAGTTGATGTGCATGACCACCGGCACACACTTAAATATCAACACAAACACTATGCATCAGTGTGTTGCCGATTTAGCCGCACCTAAGAAGACCATGCGCATGTTAGCAGATGATTTGGATGAAGGGGCTGAACCAATGCACTAGTTGCAATGGAAGAAAGAGCTCGCCTCAACAAGATGTCACCATGAGGTGAATGCACACCATCACAGATGAGCAAGCTTGGAATCATCTCACCAGCTTCATCATCACAAGCATGTCAAAGAATTGATCTCACCACAGCAGAGCGAGTGTCAGTGATGTCTTGCAAGGCATGCTCAAGCCATGTTGTCTCATATGATGACATGTGCATTGTAATGTTGAGTCATGTCAAGTGTAAGTCAAGTGTCAACAGTTGGATGTAACAGTCATAGAGTAGGTGAAAAGTCATGAGGGTAGTTGAACTTTCACAAAGGGGAATGTCAAGGGTCACCCCACCCTTTGCTATAAATGGTCCCTCATTGTAAGGGCTTTTGGTAATCCAAGCTTCTCATAAGACTATCTTGGATAAAAGGTTGGACAATGTTGTAACACGCCTTGGCTTCTCCACTACATGGAGCTATTTCATCTCTTTGGAGGAGCAGGCGGATGTGGCTGTAACATTCCATTGTTGGGGCGAGCAGGTTTACATGGTGTATTGTATGATTGTGACTTACACTTCTTTATATAATAAGAGCTAGCAAATTTTCATGCATATGTTGTTATTGTAGTTGGACTACTCCAGTTTCCTTAATGATATATGTTGTTTAACTTACGTACTTGTGTATGAACTGATTCACATGAAATTATATGAATTTTGTTGTTAATGTGTTGTATATGTTGTATATGTTGTTAATGTTGTCACCATTCGTGTCAACTGCTCTGCTAGACACCAGATAGACCTTTCACATGAACCTTGTTGTAACAACCATAGCACTCGTCTTGGACTGATTTGTGAGTGTTGTACATGTTATCTTACCTTGTATGATGTGACTGCCGCATCCGAGTGGACTGCTCCACCAGAAGCTGTGCATGTCCTTTTTTGTTGTGTTTTCCTAGCCAAGTTGGGTTTGATCCCTTTCAACCTGGAACTCACATTCACCTCCTTCTCCCTTCGAAGTGTTAGAGCCTTTCATACACCTTCGTTGCCTCACTGCATCAGTCACACCCTTGCTACTGATAGAGTTATCTTACTTTCCTCTGTGCGACATCATGGTCAGGGCATTACCTTACGACCCACTGTTGGGACTCCTACACCAAATGGTCTGAGGTATAATTGGGACTTGCTACCGGGGAGATACCTTTGACACGTTGGTAGGTCCAGCATCATCAACAGGAAGCCACATGTGAGACCAGTCCGTAGAAAACTATCCATATAGCTTTCTGGACCAGTCTTTGCTGAGTAGCAGGTCCACAAAAAACTATGTTGATGCATTGGTGAACTCGACCATCATGGGATAGTTGAATGATCACATCTCGAAGTTCACCAATAGCCGATACTGAGGTTCTGTCAAGTTGGATGATTCTTGCAGATATTTCGCTATATCGTTCATTGATCTTCTTAGCAATGGAGAGCGGCATGACGTTGGTTGCCACACTAGAATCAACCAAGAAGTTGTGAACATTGCAGTTGAAAAATTCGAATGAAATAAGGAATGGGGGGGCAATCTGAGTTTTCTTCTTCCATTCGGAGTGTATTGAGCATAATAGATAGTGATCCAGCAGGTGTGCTTGCTCCCTTTCTGGTAGAGGTTGTGTTGTCCGCGGATATTTGTCCCAACGCGTGCGGCAAGATATCTTGTTGACTCTAGACTTTGGCTAACTCGAACAAACTGATGTTCACCTGAGTTTTCTTCATGTCATTGACTATGTTGTAGTCCAGAGGTGGTAGAATCACCGAGGTGTCTGGGGTGGAATGAATGTTCGTGCTGTCCGACAGAGTGTTCTGCAACTTACTGCTCATAGATGTACTCTTATCTTTCATTGTCTTCTCGGACTTACTTTGTGTCTGTTGCTTCGAGGCAGTTGGTGGATCAACCTTCTTTATCAGCTACCTCACTTTCTCTTGCATTTCCCCAAGTGTAGGGGGAGCTCCTTTACTCTTAATATTGTAGTGATCATTTTTCTTTTGGGGCTTCTTCCTGGTGTTCGTCTTCGAGATTACTTGCAAGCACTGATAAGTGTTCACCACATGCCCAGAACTTAGTGTTTCGTCAAGTGAAACCTCTTCTCTATCATCAGTGTGTCTTCCAGTTGCTCCTACATATCGCCTTTCGCATCAAGTATATGACTGCAGACTGAGGTAACAAATTGCTTCCAATCTGAGCAAGAGTTATCGGGGTGGAAATCTTCATGGAACAAACAAGACTTAGGGTCAGTGCAATGCTCGATTTGGAACACAGGCTTCTGCACAAATTTGGAAGCGAACCAGTTATTGCTTTATGAGCCAGTTGATGAACTACTTGTTTGTCTCTATCTGGGCGGATGGCTGCTTGCGAATGTGTTCATTTTCCATTGCTTGAGTTCGAACATTTTGGTGGCCAAGTTCTTGACAAGGCGAGTGAGGGTCTCAATATTAGTTGCTTCCTTGTCTCTACCCTTAATCGTCATTGCTTGGGGATTTCTTCTTGCATCCTTGGTGACTTTCGTTGATTCATCATCCTTGATGACTCCAATTGCGCACAAATCCTTTTTAACATCAATTGCCTCTTCATAGCTTTCTAAAAGTGTTAGCTTCGCAGCTCGCTTGATGAACTGCACAATGGTGGCCGACAATGTAGATGTGTAATAGTCAATAGTGATGGAGTCATGAGGTTTAGTGTCTACTACAAATTTGTTCAAAATACGCATAAACCTCTCATTGAAGTCTTTCACTTTCTCTTTTCCCTCCATCTTGAGGCTTCCCAATTCCTTAAGCAGCATGGCTAGGGTCTTATCATCAACAAACTTTTTGAGGAACATACATTTGAAAGAACCCTAATTTTGTATAGAGTTGGGTGGAAGGCTGAGATACCAAGGCCCTTCGTGACTATCCAAGGTACATGGGAATAGTCTACATGCTACGTTGTCATAACGTACCTCAAGGGTCTGCAACTGTAGGTAGAAGTTGTCTAAGTGGTCTTTGTCCTTCACTGCATTGTCAGGGTTGAACTTGATGTTCATCCGCTCTACATGCTTTGGCATCTTTTGCAGAAAAGCTAGGAGGGCCAATGGTCCTTGAGTCATCCATTCAAGGTTTGGGTCAACCATCTCTTTGTCTTCTTCATCTTCTTCCTCTCCTTCGGAGTCTGATGGTTCCGGATCTGATTCTGTCAGTTTGTCTCTGCCTCCACCTCCTCTGTTTCCTTCCCCTCCACCTTCTATATCGAAGTTTGATCCTAAGATCACAGGAGTGCCTTGTTCGTCTTCAAGGAAGATTAGAGGTTCCTCTCTGTCTTCAATAGCTTCCTCTAGATCTTCAAGTGTAGCAAGGACTTCTTCTTCCACCGATGATACAACAACTCCCATGGGAGTGGCTTTTGGCTTGCTAGATGTGTGTGGAAGATGTTGTACACCTGGGATTAGTCCGACTGCTTTCATGAATTGGTGAGTGACGGGATGGACAAAACGAAGGTGTTGATATGAAATCTCATGTTCAATTTTGGGAGGTGAGGAGTAACCAACTGCAGAGTCATGTGAGAGGGAGTGCAAGTTACAGCCTTGACCAGATGATTGATGAGTGTGTGTGAGGGGAATTTCAGCCATGTACAATTGGCTTCCCTCCTTCTAGCGCTAGAAATGTTGACAGTACTAGACCCGCCAAAATTTAGGGGATCAGCCCGGTATGAAGTCCCAACTAGACCTAACACCATTTGGTGTGGGAGTCCAATCTATTATGATGGCCAGGCTACCATTATCTTAAGTATTTTCCTCAACTCTTGCTTGTCAGCACATGAGAGTAGTTCTCTTTGTCTTCGAGAAGCAAGGTTTACGTGCCTGGTGACTGTAAGTGTCACTTGTGTCAATGGTTCTTTCACTATTGAGGGAGAGGGTGAGAGTGAGTTCCAAGTCGATTGGGAGCAGTCCCAACACTATTAGGAACACACAACACAATAAGACATGCACAGATTCTGGCGGAGCAGTCCACACAGATGCGATAGTCACAACATACAAGGTGAGATAACACGTACAACACTCACAGAGCAGTCCGAATGAGTGCAATGGTTGTTACAACAAACTTCATGTGGAAGTTCTGTCTAATGTCTAGGAGAGTAGTCTACATGGGTGACACATCATCAACAACATATACAACACATTTCCATTAATAGATTATGCATTACAACAAATGAAGCAGTTCAGATGTAGAACACAGGTTAAAGAAACATGCATTACAAGTGTTAAAGATAAGTCTTACAACAAATACAATACATGTGTGAAAACGTGTTGGCCTGTTAGCAAGCTTCTAAATTAAGCAAAAGTGCAAAGACACAACATTCACTATACATCACTAACCCAGAGTGCGGGGTGTTGGAGCCACTACTTACTCCTCAAAGAAAATATTACAGACTCTCTTGGCTATGTGGGAGGAGCTGAGGTGAAAATTCCTTTGAAAGTACAAATGAGGGGGTATTTATAGCCAAGGGTGAAACTCACCCTTATGGTTGTTCGACTACCCTCATGACTGTTTGACTTCCATGACTCTTCGACTTACATGACTCTTTGTTCAACAAGTGGGTCTCTTGGACTTCCACGTTACATCACATTGATTGAAAATAATCCTATGGTGGAGATGTGGGTGACATGACTCATGACGTGACTCGACATGACTTGACATGACAATGCTGGTACATTCATGCTACTACTAAAGTGCATGCCGATCTATAGTGCTACTGGGTGATGGGTGTCTTCATGGTGTATCATAGCTTCACCAATGCATGGCAAAGTACATGGAGTCGTAGATGGTCCTTGGTTCGCTTGATGAAGCTTTAGCATGTTGTTCCTTGATTGCATTATGGAAGGCTTGATAGGCTCATCTGTTCTCGAAGGTGCACTTTCATCGCATTCGTTCGCTTCGCATGCTTCATTTGTTCATCTGTTGGTGAATCTGTCATTCTGAATGTGCTCCCTTCATTCATCTCATCCATCACCTTGCCATGTTTGTTGGTGTACCTGTACCTACAGTCACTCATGACAAGACAACATCAAATCCAAAACCTCCTAGTCTACCATGAGACGTGATTATTCAGATGCAGGTGATAGGGAGAGGTAGCAAGGCTATGATGCAGGATGATGGCTCCAAGCAACTGCTGATGAAAACTGTGCAAGAGTCACTGAGAGAAGGAGACAGGCAATCTGAGTTGACAGTGACTGTTTGCAAGGTCTGGCTCGGCTGAGAGGCAAAATTGCACAAATTTTTTGAGGAACAGTCTAGGTTGCTGGAGGGCAAGGTAGGCATGCTCTGCGATTTTTTCAGAATGAATGGGAAGTGGGGTTGGATAGCCAAATTTTGCAATTTTCTATAGGAATGGATTGGGCTGCATGGAGGGTCAACAGGCAGGGATTGCGTAGTTTTTCTAGAGAATTGCCTGGAAGGATGGTAGCCAAAATTCTGCAATTCCCAGAGGGAATTTGCAGTTGGCTGCTGGGGTCACTAGCAGCCAAAACTACATAATTCCCAGAGGGAACTGCCAGTTGGCTACCCAGGAGATTGGCAGCAGAAACTGTGCAATTCCCAGAGGGAACTGGTAGTCTACTACTAGGGGCTGCTGGAAAGGAGAACTGCACTGAGGTTGGGAGGCCGGCCTGTTGACCACCTCTGCACAATTTCTGAGTTGATCTGAATGATGGGAAGAAGAAGGCCTGCTCATGAACACTGTGCAATTTTTGAGATGGACAGTTGGTCGACTATCAGGGTGACTTATTGGGAAAACTGTGCATTTTCTAAGGGGTACAGCGACAGGCACTTGGTGTATGTCTGGCCTATCTGTGCAATTTACTTAGTCGGTCGAGCGGGTGACTTTAGTGGCCTCTATGCAATTTTTTAGGGGAGTCAGTCTCGGGAGGCTGGTAGCCAAAACTGTGCAATTCCCAGAGGGAACTGGAAGTTGGCTACTGGGGTCACTGGCAGCCAAAACTGCGTAATTCCCAGAGGGAACTACCAGTTGGCTGCCCAGGAGACTGGCAATAGAAACTATGCAATTTCCATAGGAAACTGGTAGTCTACTGCTAGGGGTTGCTGGCAAAGAGAACTACATCGAGGTTGGGAGGCCAGCCTGTTGATCATCTCTGCGCAATTTCTGAGTTGATCTGACTAATGTGAAGCTGAAGGCCTGCTCATGAACACTGTGCAATTTCTGAGATGGATAGTTAGTCGACTGTTGCGATGACTTACTGGGAAAATTGTGCAATTTTCTAAGGGAGACAGGGATGGGAACTTGGTGTTTGTCTGGCCTGTCTGCGCAATTTCCTCAATTGGTCGAGTGGGTGAGGTCAGTGGCCTCTGCAAAATTTTTGAGTGGAGTCAGTCTCGAGGTGACGGACGGGTCTGATTGTCCAGGTGGCTAGCATGAGAGTTGATTAGATTGCTTACAGGCAGCGCAACTTGAAAAGACTAGCTTGGTGCTTTTGCGCTATTCTGGTTGACAGTGGATCGAGTCAATGGCAGCGTGATGGTCCAGCTGTCAGAGGGGAGTCTGGTCATCAGAACCTTCAACAAAAAGCTAAGTGTTTGACCAATCGAAAGATGCATAGGTGATCATATGAACACACACTCGCATGACTTGACGATGAAACGACCAAATCATCTAGACGCACATGTTCAACAAGACTGGTTGACGATGTATGTAACAAGCATAATACTTATGATTGATCATTCATTGATTGAGATGACACTTGCGTGACAGTGATTGTGACTCCATGTGTAAGTGCGACAAATTCTCTCATAGCGAACACAATAAGCACATAGGAAGTGAAGACTTTGAGCATAGTGAGATCATGGTCGCAAACATGACTTAGACATTAGAATGCAGATACTTGAATGAAATGAACAAGCAAGGCAGATGTAAAGACTCACACAAGCTCACGTAATGAACCAAAGTGTGTGTAGTCATCAAGTGAAACTCTTCAAGGGAGTCTCTGAAATCGGTGCAGGCCACTACAACAAGCGTCAAGTGGGGTCTACCTACTCTAATTAGATTCAATCGCATCACACCTAGGCTAGCCTTCTTGGGCTCCGTCCATTAGGCATGCATCATTTAGTGGCATCATCTCACTCATTCCTTTTAACATTGGTTAAGGTGTAATCGAGGTATTACCATTAGGAAACCTCCACTTGATGGGATACATTGTGAGCTAATAGGGAGGATCTTTATAGTTGAATTCTCCACATCTTCCAAATCAATTTCCTTTGTGCTCCTTTATACTTTCGTCGGGATGCACCCACTAGGGTAGCTATTGTGGGCTTATGTGTCCAGTGGGATCTCCGCTAGCTAATGAATAAGATCTCCACCGCGCCTTTCTCTACCCACGTTCACCTAACACTTTGTAGGCAACTCTACTATGGATCTCTGCTGTATTTGGTAAATCCCACCAAACTAATATGTCACTTAAGAGTCCTCTAGCTATTCTTAGCACTACAAATTTGAGTGTCAATAAATTTCTATCCACAAGGTTATTTTTGGATTTCCACATACCGTTGGAAATCTATTTCCAAGCACAACCCAACTATGCCATATCCAAGAGAATCTGATCTAATATCACAATCAAGAAATTCCTACAAATCCTGCCCCCCCTAACCATCATAGATACAATATTTTAGCTTCTTACCTCATTCTACTTCTATGATGGTTCTCTGCCAAAGATTGCAACAACCATGGGACTACCCCTGAGATTGACACACTATGTACATTAATGCTAGCCCTAGTTGCCATCATAGGTATGCTAGTGGGAATCAATGCCAACATCTATTGCCGCCAACATCAATGCTAATCTGGTTGACATCAATGCCAACACACTTGCTGCCACTAGCCATCCAGACAACGCCAACTGTCCTACATGAACATGGTTGAATAGGGTTAAATATGGTCAAAATTATGGTTAACCATTAACATGGTAGTTCCTATTGTCTATAATATTTACACGTATTTTAGTCTATAGCAAAGGAAATATTGTACCATATATCTCACCTTAGAATCTACCACAATAAAAATACATATCTAAATCAAGTTTCACTAGGATATAAATGCACACGATTCTTTCATAAAAGCGCAGAGACCAAGGAGGGAATAAACTTGGTTATCCTCACATGTCAATGTTGAGTGTGGACTTGCTTCAACAACCAAATACCTTTCTCCTCACTTAGGGATCTTGCTCTAGCACCCAAAGCCTATCACCTACACACATTCATAAACATACAAGGGTGATATTTGTCTCCAATGAATGGAAAATTAATACAAAATAAGATCTGAATATAACATCTAGAAAGACATCTTGACCTCATTTACAAAAATATGTAAGAGAATGAAAATAACACAATAATATATATAAGTGAATGGAATAGTAAGTACATTACACTGCACTAGAAGGGTTCTCATCTTCAATATCTCAATATTCCTCCTTCCTTACTAACACACGATTAACAAGCAGAAAATTTCAACCTTTAACATTGGAGATACCACCCAATTAGGGTCCCAATTAGACCCCTATTCATTTGGTGTGGTGATACTTACTAGAATATAGACTCGATTTCCTATACTAATCTAACCTAAAAATGGTAAAATCTAATTTACACCCGGGAAAATATATTACATAAATATTTACAAGTAAATATGCTTATTCTATACAAACTACTAGTGTTTTGGATGGGGCATTATCCAATCAACAGGGGAAAGGGGAATATTACTCAAATGTAGGCCTTTAAGAGTTTGAAAGTTTTTTGGGTAGTAATATTTTTAACTAATATGTGGTCTCAGTTAGCTGCCGAGGAAATGTGTGCTCCAATGAGAAAGCTTTAACATACTATATTTGCATGAAATATTTAGTCACTTTACAGAAAATAAAACTATCTCAAGAGTGAGAGAAATTATTAGAACTAACAAATGAATATCAAATAATAAAAATTGATACATTCAAAGACTTAGAATTTATAAAAAATGCTTCAAATAGATCAATAAAACATTTGTGCATTTTGTTTCATAAAAAAGGAACACACGTTCTGATATTTGGTCTCAGGAAGTAATTCAATGAATAGTAATCTGTAAAAATAGAAAATAGAGATGTATAAAATAAAGTTATAATAAATGCAATACTCCATGCGTAGAGACATTCACCAAATTGACTCTTATCCTTTTTAAAAGTTTAACTACAACTTCTGATCAAATATCAATCTTAATTGCAGTACAATAATTTCCAAGCTTTCACTCTCTAAAAAGAGTTCTATAAATAATAAATAATAAAGAAAATAATAAAACATATATTCTTCCTATTTTCCTCAAACTGATTTCTAAATATAAATATATGTTAACTTCTAAAAAGATTTTCTTGGAGATAAATCTCCACATCCAATCCTCTCCTTTATAAATAATAAAAAAAAGATGTTCTTCCTAATTTCCTCAAACTGATTTCTAAATATAAAAATATGTTAACTTCTAAGAATATTTTCTATCTCAACATCCAATCTTCTCTTTTATTTGCTTCTTTCTATTGATTATTCTCAACATCCAATGTTCTCTTTTATTTACTTCTTTTCATTGAGATTTGATTTTTGACTTCTTTTTTCCTTTATTTTCAACATCCAATCTTCTCTTTTATTTGGTTTTTTTCATTGAGATTTGATTTTTTTCCTTTAAAAATTAATTCAGTGTCGATTCCTTTATCTTCTAGTTTTATCTGCTTCTTTTTCTTCCAAATTATTACTTGTACATTAATAAAACAAAAAAAATAAAAAATAAATAAAACTAATAATAAATATAAAAAGTAAAATCCAAAACATTAACGGATTTCTTTCCATTTTTTCCCAGCATTTCCACTTTCAATTTAACGAAAATAATTCTTTCAAAATATCCTTTAGAATCTTATCTTTGCAATTAACTAGATTTTGCGCTCAATTTGACCTTCTGAAACTCAAGATATGGCCAGGGGAAGGGAGTACTCAATATCGATTTATATTTTATTATGGGTTGATCTTGATTATTTATCTACAAATTTAATTTATGTTTTTTAAAAAGGGAGGGACTAGTTTTCAGGAGAAGTGATATGAGTCCTCTTTTTATTACATTATATTTGTTAGACGAGCTGACAACTGTTATATCATACATTCGTAATAGAACCATCATACAGTGCAACAATAGCGGTAGCAAGGTGAATCTATCTCGCCGACTGCCCTGACCGCCAGATCATGCACTCATGATACCTACAAATTTAATCCATTATCCCACGTGAATAGTGGGAAAATATTTCATGGTTTTTATAGTTCACGATTTTTACGTTATCATCGTCGTTTCCCATCATAAATTGTATAAGAAGGTATGGAAACTGTAGAATTTGGAGGCCATGCCAACATTTTGCAATCGTCTAAACAAATCTGTGTGAAAAATCCGGGTACACGCAATGGTGTAAACAAATCTGTGTGTGGTGTAAACAAAAACGAAACGGATGCCCCAGTTACAAACGTGAAAAAGATGAAAAGTACTGTGTGGTGTAAACAAAAACGATACGGATGCCCCAATTACAAACATGAAAAAGATGATAAATAAAGTAAATTAATCATATATTACACACTACATTAATCTAAAGGAAAAATAACTAAAATTATTTGTTAAAATTAAATTAAATTAACTAAAAATAAAATAATAAGGCTGAAACTAAATTACTAGTTCTTAATACTAAAATTTAAAAAAAAAATATGAGAAATAACTCAAAGTTGTAAAAATTAATTAAGTTAAACTAAACTGAAATTAAAATTATTGTAAAATTAAATTATAACTGAAAGAAGAAAATATAAAAAAATATGTAAATTTAAAAGAAGCTCCAAGGGTTAGCTTAATTGGTCAATTTCTGTTGTTAAAACATCTAGCTAGCTATTGAGATGTCATCGCATAAATTTTCTTAGATATTCTCTGAGTTAAGATCCATTAATGAGCTAGTGGGAAATAATCCCTCTGGTTAAATTTACTTCAACTGCTATGGTGCTTCTTCTTATTTCTCAAATTACCTTAACAACAAAAATGCATAAATCATTAAAGAAAGTAATACATAAAAGAAAAAAGACATTTTCAATGAAGAAAATTACACTTGCTCTATGATATAAGTGAATAAAATTCCAAACATGACCATTAATTTTTAAGAAAATAAGCATATAACTTATTTGTTGTTATTATATTTTGATCATTTAGTGAAAACAAAGGTACTTATCAAAAGTGAAAGAGTTATTTATCAAAAATAGAATACCCTTTAAAAAATTGATATTTCATTCAAATTGAAAACCATGAAATCATCCTTAATTCTTCTAGTATATTTTCTCAAGGCATATGATGAATTCATTAAAGAAAGTAATACATAAAAAAAAAAAGACATTTTCAGTGGAGAAAATAACAGTTGCACTATGATATAAATGAATAAGATTCCAAATATGACCATCAGGTTCTAAGAATATAAGCATATAACTTATTTGTTGTCATTATATTTTGATCATTCAGTGAAAATAATTATACTTATCAAAAGTGCAAGAGTTATTTTTACCAAAAATAGAATCCCTGTAAAAAAAATTGATATTTCATTCAAATTGAAAACCATTAAATTGTCCTTAACTTTTCTAGTATCATTTTGTCTATCTTATGGAAAAGTACAAATTGAAAGAATTCCATTACTTTTTAACAAAATTTTAATGATGTGTTTTCTAAAAATTAAAGTTGTCTACTCGTATTCATAGTCTTATATACATCTTTTTAAGACACAAATTGAAAAATATGTCAACTTGTATCTTATATACTTCGTTTTAAGAAACAAATTGAAATTTTTATAACTCATTAATCCATTGAAAACAAAGCTTCATGAAACTGACAAACAATCATAATAATCCAATTTCAATTAAATCAAGGCATGGAATTAACTTGCATAAGTTCTTATGAACATGCATACCAATGATGAATGATTGGAGAGAAAAAATACTTCAAATGATGCAATAATTACTTATGTAATGAAACAAGTTCATGTGGCACCCCATTAGTGAAATCATAATCATTAAGCTAGAAGCATGAGTGGGATTTTGTTAATGGTTTTTGTTCTGACATTAAAATATCACTAAAATCGCCATCTCACGAAAGATGAGAAAAATGAATCATTAACGTGAACTGTAGAAAACCAAACATCTAAGTAAATAAACCATCAAATCATTCTAAATATTCAAGCAAGACAAAATCAAATACAAGAAAAAGGCAACGATTTCAAAAATTTAATAGGCACCCTTACATTCTTTGCTAAAAATAAAGGGGTTGTTAAGGCTCAACAATTGGTGACATGTTGGTTGAAGTATTTATCTCTTATATTAATGTAATGGGGCTTACATTTGTAAAAAATAAATGATACATTTTATAAAATTCTTAAGCATTGTATAAATTTGCATGGGTTCCACATAAGAAAAATTCAACGATATAAATTAAAAAAAATTAAGCACCAGATATCTACTTTATCTTTAAACAACCAATCAAACATAGGGAACTTTAGATTACAATTCTCTCATACTATTAGATAGAAAATGTAAAACTATGGAGTTTATGATAAGCAAACATCTATTAGGTGTATAATCCACCGCTTTTTTCCAACATTTCTTCGCTATTTGTGAGCATAAATAGGCCCAATGAAAGTGTCTTTGTACCACAAAAACATGGCCCTACTACCAACGAGTGTTCATAGACCTAACAAGTTTACTTATACTTCCCACACTTTGTAGTGTTTTGAACTCCCTTATATTAAAATTCACCCTTTATATTTGATTTGTAGAATATTGCAATATGAAATTATGTGAAGAGAGCGGGGTGCTACAAGAGATGATTTAATATTAAAGTATAGATGTAATACTTTAAAGGTGGTAACCAAAGAGAAATTGAGTTTCTACGTAGTTTCAGTTGGTCTTCAAGTATGATGGTAAAGACGAGAAACAATAGGTCCAAGTGGAAGCCTTGTCCAACAAATTAAGCCTTGGCGGAGTTGCCATAATCAGTCTCTAAGTGGGAGATTGTTGGGTGTGGAGCTTGATTATCTTCTTGATTTAGAGGTTTCCATGAAAATATTGTCATAAACTCTTTCCTCTACTTAAACAGAACCATCACATTTTGAAATATATCTTGGTATTCTCCATGATCTCGAATCAATGCAAAAGAACTAAAATTTAATGTAGATGTTTTGAGATAAATAAAACCCCATAACAAAATATAGATATTATTTGTGTATCCTTGATATGTTTCCCCATATAAAAACATGAAAACATAATAAAATTAAAATTCAAAAGCAAACCAAAAGCAAAATATAAGAAAATTTGCATCACTTGTCTTCACCAAAATTAAGCCCAAGGCACACTTAATCATATCGAAGAAGATATCGAACAAATCAGAATATTATATGTGCATTTTATCGGACCTTCTATTGATACATAAAGAAAAATCAAACAAAGGACTATTATGAAATAGAGAAATAAAACCTAAACCAATAAGACAAAACTCTAAATATACAAACGACCCAATCAAGGAAATAAATGTGTAGGCCGATATCTTAAATCATAGTAGAAAGGAGGAGCTATATTATGAGGGATGTGATGAATTACAAATTTGAACTCTTGTCCCTATTAGATCCTTCAATTACATTATTTATTTTAAATTAAGATTGAGATAGATAAAATTTCTTTTACCAATGCATGAGATGTTGAGATATTCAGGGATTTTTTTTATTAAAACCAAACATGGAAAATGAATCTAAAAGAAAAATTTGATCAATCCAAAAGATAAATTCCAAACTAAAAGCAACGTTATGATATCAATGTTAAGACCTTCATCAATTTGGCTACATAAATCTATTCTCTTAAATTGATTGTTTCTTCACAATCTTAAAAACTAATAGCACTTGACATTTCATAACTAATTCCTTATAATTCTTAATTGATATGGGAAGTCAAAGGAAGGACTTAAACAATAATAGTTAACGACTATAATTATGAGTAAGATTACAAAAAACGAAAAGAGTTGAAAAGGTAAAGTAAAATTCCCATGAAAGCATGATGATGATGGTTCATCTTCAACTTGTTACATCACTTGATACTACCAAGAATGTCTTTTTTTATATAAATAAGAAATAAGGAATTGCCACAATGCGAGTTTTCCTGATTATATTGCAATGGGTTTTCCAAATGACCAGGATTTGAAATAGTTCCAAAACCACCACTTCATCTTTCTAATTTTCAAATTGTATATCAATAGAAGTCAAATCCTGATAATAATATTAGGTATAATTATATGCATATGAAATCCATTCAAAATATCAAGATATAAATAATAATGGCTATTCGAAATCAAGGAATAATGAGTTTCTTTACTAGGTGTCTCCTTAAAAGAAATATCATTTCCTAAATCGATAAGTTAATGCATCATCAAAAATATTTTTATCTAAGAAATATATTAATATCATCAACCTTATCAAAATCAATTCTATCTTCTACTAAACATGATAAATAAAATTTTAAAATCGTGTCTATCTTAACAACTTCTTCTGCTAACTTGGGGGGGGGGGGGGTGGAGAATGGCACATGTTGCTAGGTTTTCTCTATAATCCAAAGTCACTTTGGTCGTTGTTACCATGGATGAAATCGACTCAATAGCTCTTTTAATCTTTTCTTTCATCCTAAATGTGATCATGTCTACAACATATAATGGGATAGATTCATTTTTATTAGTCTCTATGTTGAATTGGATGTATGTTCCCAACGAAGCCCTAAATGACACTAACAATGACAGGAGAATTGTTTTAACAAATGACATTTTCTCTTGGATCGGCCCAGTTATTGAAAGTGTTTCACATATTTCCCATGAGTCATTTTTCATTAACACATATGGATGGGTCTTCTCAATGGTGACGATGTGATGGATTCAAATACCAGGTTTTCTGTTTCTCGTCCTCTTGGGCATTTTTTCATTTCCCTGCAATCTATATTTCAAAAACCTTTCTATGTCTCGTTGGCCCTTGTGCCTCTAAGGTTTAAAACTCATATGCCACTGGCCCTCCATACTCCACCAGCTCCATAAAGTGTCTACCCGCCATCTTAGTTCACGCTAGATTAAACCCCTTTATCAAGGCCTTGATCTAAGGCTCATCATACATGTCCAATGAGTGATTCAAAACTAGTTTCCCAGATATTCATCAAAAACATTAAAAAAAAAGATCGAAGTTTTTTGGGCTTGGCAAAGTTTAACTATTTCATCTCTTAAGTTGTTGATTCAAGGTAGATGGGGATTTCTTGCAAATTTTTAGTGTTTACAATTTGCAAGGAAGGTTATGCTAGACCCCCACCATCTAAAAGATCATATTATTATTAAAAAATCATCATTAATCTTGAATCTCAGGCTTTGTGGGGGAGAAAATGGTGTCAAGGCATCAAATGGTCCCTCTATATCCTTCAAGGATGTTATCTAAAGGAAGACAACTATAGTTAAAAGGAAATCTCAGTCCTCTATAGAGAAGAATAAAAAAATTCCTCTAGGTCCACATAATGTGGACCAAATGGTGAAAGCTCCATCCATAATAGTAAAAAACCCACACGTGTCCTATTTATTCACTGTATTAGATTAAAAAACCATCATATGCAGATTCAATGGTTTATAGCCAAAGATTTAAGCATAAAATCAGTTGGTGTTCACTCCTTGGACATCTAATTGTGATATTTACCTCTGCTCCAAAGAATTTTTCGTTGTCCAATTTGACATACAAAAAGAACTAGATTTCGTTCTAAATGAAGGACCATCATTCGGGGGTAATATTGGGCTATAAATTACTCCATGGTTTCTTGGTTTTGATGCAACATCCATGGTGGTCACTTCCATGCCAGTGTGGGTAATACTTCCAAACCATCCCCTTCCCTTCTATAGCCATCAAGTTCTTGAAGAAATTCGGAATAAAGTTGGAAAAGTTAAAAAAAATGGACATAGAGAAATGTAAAAAGGAATATTACTATAACATCCTTTAGCACTCCTACAGAACATATGCTCTTGTGTGGCCTCGGTAGTTCCCTTTCCCGTACAGACTTGACTTGATCTTAAAAAAATATTTTCAAAATCCATATGTGACTCTGACCACTACAAAAGAGTATACATAAGCACTTCCTATGAACTATATCCATGTACAACATTTTAAGTTTAAAAAAAATAAAATAAAAAGCTATTTTTTGAGAAGGGTTTACGAGTTTTACCAAAATCCCACCTACAAGAACCTGTGGCCTAACTAAAATAACCAACTTGAGGTGGTATATATACACCCCTTGGGTAGGCCTAATGCATATCATATGAGAGGTATCGATACTATATCCAAATTCCCCCAGATCAAGTCTGCAATTTTCTTATGCCTCGAGCACTCCTAGTTTATAGGAAACCCTCGTTTCCTTACAGAGATGTTCAGCTATTCCATCTAGCATCTCCTTTGCATTTATTATAAAGGGAGTCTATGTTAGCTTAGGCTGGACATATCTACAGGAAGGTTTCATCAGTACCTTTGGCTTGGGTAAAGTGGTAGCTTTCAAGTACTTGTTGCTATTCATTAATAAAGAAGCTCATGTCTTGTTCTCGAAATATATTGTCATCTTATGAATGTTAACTTATCATGTTTCTTATGATGATATAACATACCTATATGCATGTGCTTTGAACTCTATTATCTGTCTATGGCTTTTTAATTGACTTGCAGGTATGCACATTATGGATGAAGTAGAGGGTTTGGACCCTATGGGATCTACCTCAAACGTAGGACCCATGGGCATGTATCCTATCTAAAATTTTGTGAATTTGAATGCTTGCATTGCTTGCATGAGTGTTCTTTATCACATTCATATTCTGCTCTGTTGGATCTTCCAACCCTGGCTCTCAAGAATATTTCCCACCAATAGAATTGGCGACTCCACTGGGGGATTACTTTTGAAGTATTTCCTAAAAGGGTTGTTTTGATTATCTGGGTCTTTAGTTTCTTACTTTACTATTTTTTGAGTATTCTATAATATTGCATGACTTGATCTCTCTGCATGATCATTTAGATCTAGGCATGTTCTTTTAATTTATCTCAGTTCACCTTTTTATACATGTTTTATCTTCTGAACAGTTGAGTACATACAGAGTTAATTATGTTGCAACTCGTGTATACACAGGTTGCTTCATTCACAGTCACGTATCTATGCATATGTTCTTCTTCACAGTCACATATATCTCTGAAAAATGAAAAAAATTGTTCCGTGATTCTTCTGAAGGTCTAATCAAGTCTCTGTATGCTTTTGAAGTCTTGCTAAAGTTTGAAATATTGTGGTTAACAGTCCTTTTTTATATCTTTCATTGTGTGAAGAAAATATTGTGTCAATCTAGGATTTTCATTTTGGTGAAGCTTGTTGTATGTGAAATTATGTTCTAGGTCTTCTCTGTGAAGTATCTGGTTGTTTCTCTCCTTTGGAATAGATTCATATTGCTTTTAAAGCTCTAGATTACGCAATTGTCTCGTTTCATTTTATGAACTAAAGGTTTATCTTGTTTTCTTTTCTCTCTATTGTTCTTGAAAGGGTTTAGATTATTTTGTAGATTTCATATTTTAGTTGTTTGAGGTCTTTCTGATCTTCTAAATCTATTTCATCTTTCTTTACCAAATTCTTGAGGGTTTAATGCTCTTGTTTGCACTAGTCTTTTTAAAATGTTATGTTTGCAATTTTGATTTTGTAAACTTGAGTTTTCCTCACCTATTTGGTGTTGAGATCCTTGAACTACCATTTTTTATAAAGATTTGGGTTTCAAATTGATAAAAAGGAAAAATTATTTGCTTTCTTTTTCTTTGTGTTTTCATTTCTTTACTTGGTAGTCTTTAGGGTTTTGTCAAATGTGCAAGTTTTTATGGTAAATTCAAACATTGTTTTCTTTGGGAAGTTCCATTAATTTTGAAATTTTCTTCTTATTGCTTCTTTGATTTGTCATTATCTTGTTGGTCATGTTTTATTATCTGTAGAGTTATGTTTGAATCTTGCATTTGCATACTAGTGTGCATTACATTAGATGCATTTAAAACAAGCATTTAGTCATTTTGTTAGATTTTGAATATGTGAGTGCCTATTGAAAAAACAAAAGATTTTTTTTTTTGCTTTATTAGATTATCGTAGAACCTTGTAGAAATCTTTTTCATTGAAGAAAAAGAAGAGTTGTAATTGCATGTAGCCTAGGTTTTCTTATTGATTTATTTTTTTCTTCAGAACATCATCAGTTTCACTTCCATATCCCTTGTCCTAAATAACATACACTAAAATGAACTAGAATTTTTTCTTTTGTCATAGGAACATCAACTAGTCTAGGGAATTTAGGGAATTGGAATAGATGTGTGGAGAGAAACTCTCCAAGGACACTCAAAATCAAATTTAGAAGTTGATTAAAGAGTGGAAATCCATGTTGTATATGTTTTTTGAGAAATCTCATCTAACACAAGAGTCAATGATGAGGACATATGAAGATAAGGAAAGAGAGATACCCCCTCTCCTACGTATCCATCTACGTGCCCACGGCTATTATCCTTGGCTTTTGATTATGAACTGGTAAGTGTAATTGCCTTTCTTAGGGACCACATAGGTGACTGTAGGGGGGGATGCCTGTGGTACTTGAGACAAATGTTCTATCACTTTGATAGTACTTTTGGAGGGTGCCCCACGAAGCGAGGGTAATTTCACTTGCAAAGGCTATTGTTTGGAGGTCAGTATAACTATTTCTCATACCTTCATTGGTAAGACTTGGGCCCTCATTGTCCCAATTTACCTTCGAAAGGCCCCTTTATTCACTTTCTTGTATTGTGGTTCCCAATCCAAATCACCTAGAGCAAAAATAATTGGAAGTTGCTTGCTTTCCAGTATCTTTAGGATGTTTTTAGTGAATTATATGTTCTCCTAGCGTATGTTAGGTGATTTGAGTCTTTCATTTTAGAAGGTGGTTGAGCCATTAGTTCGTCGATCTAGGAGGTTTCGCGGGCTTTCACCTATGATTGTTGATCCTTTACCTAGAAGGCGCAAAATAAATTTAGCTGACTCTATTGAACCAGTTCAACCTAACGTAGTAGAGACAAATCCTCCACTGAGAGTTTTTGTTTCTAGGGAAGAACATGTTCTTCCTCATAATTCAGACGGAAATGTCCTTGTTCTTGCTAGGGTATTATTTCAACCGAAGAAGCAAATAGACGTAGAAGACATTTTAGATTCTTTGGGACTCCTTTAAGTCCTCTTCCTTCACATATTACTTTTGTTGTATCATACATGGGTACCCTGAGTCATAAAACAGGTAGTCTCATTCATTCTCATTCTTTCTTCATGGCCAATGTTAGTAGCACTAATCTAACTATTGATTCTATCAATTTGCAGACTCGTTCTTCAAAAATAGGAGGAGTTATTTTTCTATTCCTTCTACTACACCCATCATTGTAGCTACTAGCTCTACCTCTGCTCCCAGCCTGAGTGGGGGCATCCATCCTTCTTCTCCTTTCACAAGTTCTTATTCTGGTGGGATTCCATCTTTTGGAATTCCCTCAATTCCTTCATCTATACCTTCCAATACTCTATCATCAATACCTCCTCTAGTTGGTGGTTCAACCTCATGACATGGCTTTTCTTTTGGGAGTGGGAATGTTCCTCCTTCCAATCCTTCTTTAGTTATTGGATCCATGCCATTCCCTAGTTTCTCCCAAAGTTTTAATCATTTCCAAGCTTAAGGGGGACAATGCTTGGTGAATCCTATTGTGTGTGGTTTAGGGTTAGGGGTCCCTTCACAATTATTTGGTCAGCAGAGAGTCTACCCTTCCCTATTAGTAGTATTTTGGTAGCTTTTCGTCCTCTAGCGAATTGGGGAACCCTTATCAAGGGGTTTCTCCTTCTTATAATGTTTTATTTGGAGGAAATATTCTAGTTGCTCAAAGTTTTGCATCAAGTGGAGGATACCCTTCATATACTCCTAGACAACAAGGTTTTCCTTATAATCCAACTTTTTCTGCGAGTAATCCTTGGAAACCTAGTGCCGATCAAAATCCAAGTCTTATTTTTCCAATATTTAGAACTCCTATAGTTTCACCGTGCTTACCATTCCTGATGACTCTTAATTTTCCTCAGATTTCAAAATTAACTAATGATTTGATTTGATATAATTTTGCATGGCCCCCAGTCCCTACCAAAATTCCATCTGACATACCTAAGTTTGAAGGGAAGTCTTGAAATTATCCTGTTGACCATGTAACAACTTTCCATTTATGGTGCTAATCAGATTACCTCACTGATGATTCAACTATGTTGAGACTTTTTCAATGCACCCTAACTGGGAATGTGAAAAAATGGTATTTTGAGTTAAAAGGAGGGTCATTTCCTACATTTGATAAGTTGGATATGGTGTTCCTTAATCACTTTAAGTTGCCTGTCCATTATGATTGTAGGACTTAACTCTTGGGGAATTTTGAACAAGATAAGGCTACTCATATCTCTAATCACATTCAAGAGTGGAAGAGAAGAAAGAGATTGATCAAATCTTATATCCATGATGAAGTTTTATAGGAGTGTTTTTTGAAGTCATTATAACCATAAATCTCAAAATATGTGTCACTTTCAGAAGCGTTCACAAAAGATATGACTATCTTTAGATCCCAACAATTAGAATTGATTTATTCACAGCCTAGTGTTCTTTATAAGATTTTTCCTAATGCTCCCGAATCTAAGATAGATCTCACCAAACCTAAATCAGGCCCTCACAATAATCAGGTTGTTGGATCGATCGATGTGAATACTAATAGTTTGTTGTTTAGTCAGTTACAATAGTTGTCTTTACAATCTTCTCCTGCAACACAAAATATGCCATCCATACCTCCTCCTTCTCAACTTATTGTAGTTAATGTCGTTCACTCCTGTAATCCTAAAGGAAATAAAAAATCTGATGAGAAGAAGAAAGGATGTGGGAAAAAGAAATATAAAAGAGAGAAGGGGAATGCAAATAAACCAAACGGGAACAATGGTGAGGGCAAGAAATAATCCAAAAATAAAGTGAAATTCCCTTGCAAATTATGCGTTGGGGACCATCTTACTCCTATTTTCCCTAAGATTCAATATCCTCAGCGCTTGTTAGCTCAATAGGGTCCTTCTAGTTCCTAGGTTGTGCTTAACAACCCTTTTCCCCAAGGGAAACAATTACTCACTATCGCAAATTCTAACACTGGAAACCCTTCGGGGGGAACCCAAGTAGAAGGGTAATCCCCATTGAATGTGTATATGCTTATGTCTAATGCTGATATTTCAACTAGAGTTCATTATTATGGAGAACTAGAATTCTTTAAGGCTAAAACTGCTTCTAATACACAAGAAACGCTTCATATAGAGAAGCCTATATTTGAGTCTATACCTTATATGTTGAAAGGATCCAAAAAATGCTTGACTTATAATCCTAATGCTAGGGCTGCTCAAAACTATTTCATTATTGAAGATTTAGCTGAGGGTCCTTGTGCTATGTCAACATTTGAGGTACTGCAATCACGCCCAACACAAAGGAGTGCATTGCTTATAATGATTGGAGCAGTTGATCCAAAAATTTCTCTAGTGATTACATTTGATACCTCAAATGTCAAAAAAAGACTCCTTCATCATATGGATTTTGAAAATAAATCTACGTATCGTAAGAAGACTGTATTTCGTACCTTAGTTGATGAAGGAGCTTCCACATGCATGATGTCCATGTAATGTTGGAAATAAACAACATGTCCTGAAGCCATTCGATTTCCAACACTTTTAACTACATTCGATGGACATTCTCTTAGGCTTGTAACAACCCCGAGTTAAAAGTTCATGTAATGCAAGTTAATAAAGGTAAAATAAGACCACATTAAAGAGCCACTTATTCCAAGTTGAATGTTGGGAAAAACAGCCTAGTGGGTCTTCATTTCAGTTTATTATGGCGAAGCGAAACTAGAAAAGGAAATCACTAAGACTTTGGAAAGGCAAAAATGTATTTTTGGCACATTATTTATGAAAACAAAGGAAATTAGGAGAAAAGGAAGGTGAAAGGTCACAAGTTGCATGTGAGGAGGAAAATGAAGGAAAATAGAGGAAAATCAAGAAAATAGAGGCATCAATGATAAAAGGGATTATGAGTATCAGTTCACAGCTTTTTTTCTGTTTAGTGTTAGAATTTGTCTCAAAGAGGAGAAAGAAAGTAAGAAAGAAATGAAAAGAAAGGAGACGAAAGAAAAGGAAAAGAAAAGAAGGACAAGGAAAGAAAAGGAAGGGAAGGATCAAGAAGCTTCAGTGGGAATACTTGCAAGTAACAAATTGAATGTGTTATTTCCTAGTTGGTTTTGTAATGCATGGTAGGCGCATGTCGGTATATGGTTCTTTTGTTGTCATTGGCATGGATTTTTCTAGGATTCAATAGTAGATTTTATCCTAGCCTTTCCATTTCAGGGTAGCGATGGTGTGATGGGATTGTTATTAATTTGATTTTTGGATTTCCAGATGGTTTTGGAATTCGGGGTGAGGTGGTCTCATGAAAATTCCCAAAGGCCTAGGAATCCTTTGATCGGTAGTGGAGGTATACATGGTAAAGCTTGAGGGTGGAGATGGGAAAATTCATCAAGGATGGTGAAGGAATTTTGAGGAATCCAAGCTTTGTTTGGTTTTGTGATCACAATAGGGAGAGGGTGGAGGATGTTTAACCTTTGGATTCCCTTGGTTGTTTATTGATTGGTTTATCCCATGAGATTGAACATTCATTCTTGGAATATGCCACAGGGATGATTGGCTGAAAGAAAGAATTGGTTGAGCCAATCTATGGTTAGGTGGAATGTGGAAGTCCCAGCTTGGTCCGTATTTTCCTATGTTTAATAAAAGCTAAGTTTCTCTTACTTTTGTTAAGGAAATGTACTGGTTATTATGTGGATTCAATGGTTGTTCTCTCATTTTTATTTATCTAGTTATATGTTGGTTATAAGCATGGTTTTATGGCAGATCTTAGCCATGCCTCTTTTCATGTTTTCACTCAAAACTCAATAAATAATGAATGCAAGACCCAATTGGTGTTAAGACAACTAATGAGAGAAGGTAATGACCTTCTTTTTAAACCTCACATAAGTTTTTAGTTACTTATGTTCATACTTGCATTCATGACCTATACATTTCAAGTTCATCATGTGTTTGACAGAATGTCTTTCATGGTTAGGTAAATCCCTTGATCAAGTTTTATGTTAGACTCTTTGTCTTGGCATCATTTATTGTCTCGAAAACTCATTAAGTTCTAGGAAGTGGTTTGGAGACTAGCCCTAAAAAGGTGGCTTAAATCTCGTAGTCTTTGGCACAGAACTAGCTGAAAAAAACTACAGTATCTCCCTTGTAGGAATTGTGGGAGCGACCGGAGGGTTCTACTCACATGCATGCCTTGTCATGGGAGCAACTGGGGCTTTAATTTTTTGAAAGGATAGGTTAACTTAGAATTTGGGCACCTGGGGTGGTGGATTAGCTCTTGGGGGTCCTGTAGCACCTAAGGGAGGTCTGTAAGGTATTGTTTTGTCGACTCCATTTCCTTAAGGTCATATAGGAGGTTTCATCTTATCATAGTTACTCTGAACTCATGTTTACCCCTGGTAAGCCAGTGAAAGTGGGTAGATGTGAGAGCAGGAAGTTACAGGGTGGTATCAAAGCATGTTTCAAACGCTTGGACCGGATGGGTTGAATGCATGTTGTTATCCATGCATTGTCATTGTTAAGGTTGTCATACATGAGGTTATGGTATGAAGGATATGCCATTATGATGTTATTGGTATGTTGTGACATTGATGTGTTGGTTGAGATAGAGCAAGAGATGAAAATCATCAGAGCAAGGTTGTAGCACTAGACTTTGGGGCAAGAAAACATCGTCATATATATATTTTATGTTTGGCATGTAGGTAAGTTGGCTAATGATTGCTATAATAATTATGGTTGTGTACATGTTTGTCTGTCTATGGTTGTTGCAGTTACATGTATGATAGATGTTAGTTAATCGGTGTGATCATATGTACCTATGTCGGTTAGTCATGAAGGATAGTAACTTGTTGTTATATGCATTTGGGTCATATGCATGAAGGTTATGGTAATTTTACTTAGGGTATTGATGTTATACGTATAATGCTAATTTCGATTGGCCGATGCGGATGGTTAGGCTTTTGACACCCAGGTACAAGTCGATATGCTTGTGATATTGTGTCATAATAATCTAGACTGACTGTGCATATGTGATTGTTATGCATGAAGAAAAATTGTTTATGAGTTTATGGTGTGAACATGTTATCTAGTTATTATTATGGATATAATGATCTAAATTATGTTTGGGTTGATATGTTGTGAATTTATATCATGCTAATCTAGATTGATTTTTCAGACAAGATATCCTCCCCTAAGATACATTGAGGTATGAGTTTGATTTTTTCATCTATTTCTTGTTTGAATCTTTGATCAGTTGCATGATGTGAGTTTGTATCTATAAGATTGCATGAAGGAATGAACTTGTTTGAGATGTTTGCACTAACACATATGTGTTGAGAACAATTGATATGTACTTGAGTGTATGTAGGTGATGGTTATAGAATTATGTACTATGACTGATGAATGTGAGTTGATTGTTAATTATGACATGGTTGTTAGACTTGGTAAAGGGTGATTTCAAATTCATAAATATGATGTCTTGATCTTTGGAACATGTGCCTAAATACGTGGTTGGCACAACAAGGCAAGATAATTGGTATATTGTTATATTTATTTATACATTGACAGTTATGTGTTTATGGAAGTAAGATACAGGGAATTTCATGGCAAGAGACTACCACGAAATCTTAGAAAAGGATCAGGTTGATATGTCCTTTAGAAGTATTGGGAAGCCATGGGGAATTGAATCACGGTGTTTTTTGCTAGTCTTGTGCTTTTGGTCTTTTTTATTTTCTTGTTCTTTATTTTTAGTTTTGTTTGTGTCTTGTGCATGGCCATGCAACTTTTTTGTGGTGTCATATTTCTATTGGTTTTCATGGGTTTCTTCTTGGTTACTTTTGGTTCTTAACTTTTATGTTTTGAGGGTATTAGGGATTGGTTGGGGAAAGAGGGAAGTTGATGGATTTCGAGGAGAGTTGTGTGGTATCCTACAGGTAATATAAGACCCAGGTGAAGCTAGATGCATGTAAAAGGGAGATTGAAGGCAAGAGTATGGCATCTGGTTGCATTGGCAGGGTCCATTGGGGTAAATGGACAGTGGGAGAATAGTTATGAGAAGGGTAACAAGAAAGGTAAGTGAAATGGATTTGAGGTGCCAAATAACTTGGCTATGTTGGGAACTACTTTTCTTAATGTTGTGCATGCATTGCACGAATAAAGGGATTTCTCTTAACCTAGACCTTATGATATCTGGTAATTATGTGGTGATCATGGTTATGTTAACGTGTATATATGTCTATATGTATATATGTATGTCATTTTTTGACAGGGTCATCATGGATCTTGATTGTTTTATGCTGATGATCATATAGGTATATATGTATGTATGTTGTTGTGTGGTAGTGTCATTAGGGATAATTCTTTTGGAGGAATGATTGTTTATGCAGGTGAATGACATGAAGAGGTCCCTGGTTTATGAGAAATCAAGTGGAAAGAGTAACCTTGACAAATATATGAGGTAAATATCCTGTTGATATGAATTGATCTTACGTGTTTATACTATTTCTATGTTTATGTTATGGATAGGTAATGCTAAGGGATAAATAAGCGGAGTGAAAGAGGTATGATCCGCAACATGCTAGGACAAGCATGGATAAGACACTAGAAGCAAGGTTGCTTGGTAACGACAATTTGGTCTTAGGATGTGTAGTACCGGTGTTGTGTACATGTACCATACGCATTATTGTGAATATATGATGTTGTGTGAATGTTGCGTACATGATGTTGTGTGCACATTTCATATATGATGTTGTGTGCATGATTGCATATGCGGTGTTGGGTAACGATGGTGCCAAGTACATGTTGTATATGAAGTGCTATGTATAGATGGTGTTATGTATATGTTTTGAATGTGGTGCTTGTTAGTGTCGGTATCTTCATCCCTCTGTCAGAGATCAAATCCTCTTGTTGCATTTCATATTAGGTGTCCCACCCAGCCATTTGCATTCCATTAAGCGCATGGATCATCTGACGGTAGTGGCTTTCCTACAATTTCCCTCATGTCATTTACCTGCTGGCTCATGTTTGTTCATTAAAAAGCATATACAGTCATCTTTTGTCTTAAAGATTGCAAAGGTTTTGCTTTAGGGTTTCATTGTCATTTAGGTCTAGGGTTTCATTAGGGTTTTGTCAAAAAATGTTTCAAAGTGTCCAATAACAACCAGCAGGCCATGAGGAGGTTCTAGCATCAATAAATTTTATCATCAAGTGCTCAGACATGTGTTTAGGCAAAAACAGAGTATTTTTGCTTTTATTGTACAAAAATCATGAAATTTTGTTTTCTTCATTGTATATCACTCCATCTGCAACCCTAGTTTCTTTCCTTAGCCCCAGTAACTCCAATCACCTGCAAAACAAACAAAGCATGGGTCGTTTAGTTCATCACAACGCTAAAAAGAAGTGAAAAAGTCCAAAAACAGAGTTTAAAAAATAAAGTCATTTCAAAACATTGTAAAAATGGGTTTTATGAGCCAAAAATTTAAAAGCTCCTTGTTTCTAAACCATTTCTTCATTTCAGGAGTTCATTTGCAAAGTAGAAGCAAGGAAAAGTGATTTTGGTGAGCAAGTGAGAAAATTTGGTGAAAATCGCTCCAAGTCACTGGGCGCGGCTCATTGGGCAGGAGGCACGGTGCACTGGGCCTCAGACTCCAGTTCAATTTTGCACAGGCGCGGCACATACACTGGGTGTGGCGCATTGGGTTTGATGCACGGCGCACACAGCCAACAAGCCCGAAATTTCAAATACTTGCTCCAAAATTGCCCAAACGCGTGGATTGTCACTTGTCCAAGTAGGTTGACCCTTTGTCATTGCTCTTCGTCCAAATTTGATGGTTGTTTGATGGTGTTTGTTGCATGGTGAATGTTTAAAGGAAAACAAACCCTATCTCTTCAAATTTTTCAAAGGAGATTACTGCTAGGGTTTTGTATTGACTGTTTTGCTACCAAGTATCCCCTCACCTCATCACTCCCTTATTTCATATTTCCCTTGTTTTCCCTATTCCCCAAATTCACATACCCCAATTCCCATTCCCCAAAATCCCAAAAACAAACTCCCAAACCCTAGCCCCTCCTAAATCATTCCCTAAATCCCTATTTCCCTCAATTACCCCTCCACAGTCCCTCATTTCACTATTTTCCCTTGGTGGCAGAGATCAAACACATCATCAAAGACAGTTCAAGACAGTTTAACACATCAACACCTACTTCTCCAAGACAATTTATCTACCAGCATACATGGCATCTAATCCTTCATATGATTATGAAGAGGAGACCCACAGTGACTCACCTACAGAGGGACATGCACCCAGGAGGCCTCATAGAGGTGGCAAACATATTAGACAATAACCAACCACTCTCGCTGAATTACAGGTCTTCCCTCTTGCCATCTCTTGTTTCCAACATCATTCATGTTATGAATTTTGTGAGAAGGTTGCTAGCATTCAGTTTCACCATGAGTTGGCCCGCTTATTTGTGTTGCATTTACATGATGGTCAAGCCACTGTAGCTGGTGACACTTTCACATTAACACCAAAATCCATTTCATTAGCAACCGGTATTACTAACATTGGAGAGCAATGGAACAAGAGGCGGAAAATTGACCGATAGCATTATGAACCGTACATCAAGCCCGACTTTTTGAGACAGCTCAAGAGAGTGTTTCCTTTTCGGTACCTCAAAGATGAATATGCTCCTTTAATGAAACTGATCATGAAGTATTTCAACTGTGAGGGCCGGTTCTCCCATTTATATGCTTATCATATCAGGTTGCTGATGCATTTTACCCGGGTACGGATGATGAACATCCCTTACTTCATGTGCCGAAACATAGAGAAGATGACCACCCTAGTGCAGCACAAGACTCCTCAGCAGCAGTTCAACAGTATTTACCATTTTGCTCTCATCAAAATTGTGGTCATTCATCAGCTTGGATTACAGGGCATCACTTGGGAGGACTTCATCTCTCGTGAGTTTTTCAGAGCTCCACGGGGACCTTTAGAGGCTTTGCATGAGACAGGTGGACCTTCTTATCAGCATGAGGGCCATGAGACACAGACCGTTAGCATGCCGGTGTTCATCACCCATCTGAAGGGCACTAGACGGTTTTTTGGAGCAGCAAAGCGAGTGTTATCTCCACCCGGGGTGGAAGGGGCCTCGCTTTCGTCATCGAAACAACAGGTTCAGGGCCGAGGCAAGAAGCCACTACAGGAGGAAGGACCATCAGGTGAGCGAGAGACTGATTTCATTCTCATTGAGGGTGATGATACTGATATGGGCCCGCAAAGCACAAATCTTAGAGAAATCATTCAGGAGCAGCAAGCAGAAATTGATGCCTTGTCCACCAACTTGGATAGAGCCCAATGGACAATACAGTACCTGGAGCAAAGGAATAAGCAGCTTGAGGACCAACAGGTGATTATGGAGTTGCAAAACATTCGGGAGAATTGCCAAGCTGCCCAAAGGAGGAGGGTGGAGTTCACTTCACTTGAGCAGGAGATTAATGCCGATAAGGAGTCATGGCTTGAAAGAGTCAATATCCACTTGGAGAGGAAGCTAGAGAAGGCCATCAATGACAAGAATATGCTTAGAAACCTTTCATATCATTACTTGTCAAGGAACTTGGTCTGCCAAGCGAGAATCAAGAGTTTGAAAGCAAAATTGATGAAGGCATCAAAGAGGTGAAAGGAGCATGATCGACTTTAGATATTGGCTGAGGCTTCCTTGGCCCAGCATAGCTCTTGATAGAGAAGACTCAGCCCAAATTTAAAAAAATTTGGAGCAATTTTTGCATTTTGGAAATTTTTGGCACAAAAACAGAATTTTCTGCCCTATGCACCTTGCCACGTGGCGCTCACTTTTTCTAGAAGCCTCCAAATCACAAAAACTCAGCATTTTTTGATTTGGCATGAAAAATTGTGCTTGCCTACCTATGGCCAAGAAATTTGGGCAGGTTTTGAGCCCTAAAAAAGGTAAAAAAACACTCAAAAAATGACCTCACTGCTCCTATTTTGACACACAAGAATCAGTGTTGGGAGAACTGACTTTTGGAGGGGCAAATGGAGGCCAAATTGAAAAATTCCACTTGGGTTGGAAAGTAGACAGGTAGACCTTTCCAAAAAGCACACATGGAGGTCATTTGGACACCGGTAAGGCCTCCAAAAGTGGGTCCAAACAGGTTCTACACATAGAGAATCACGCGCGGCGCATAGAGGAAAAATTGCGAGTTTGACCAAGTTTTGCTCTGTTTTTTGCCCAACGTTGGCTAGTTTGAATTTTTTACTTTCCTAATGGCAAATTTGTGATGTAATTTGATGTAAATTGATGGATCATGATGTAAATATGTTAGACTTTTACTTGTAGATGTAGATTCATCAGTTTAAAGGTTTTTTGGAACTGAATGAATCAGTTCCCTTGTTTCTAGACGCATGCTGTTATGTTGCCTAATTTCTAGTTCTCAGTTTGGAATTAGTTGAAACAGATCCTAAACATGTGTGCTCGACCCCTAGAGGCAAGGATGAGCTATGTTTGTCTATATTATGTTGTTTTTCATTCATTAGCATGGTTGGAATTTTGAGAAAGCAAGGAGCTTCATTGTACATTCATTTCAGCATTTTTCTAAGGAATTGAGACCAAGGTTTGCAGCACTCTTTGGGATTCATGTGGCAATTTGTCTTGGTATAGTGCTTTTCTCTGTAATTGTGAATTTTCTTATATGTCATATGTGCCATTCTCTATCTTGTTTCTTCTTAACTAAACAAACAAGAGTGTAAGTAGAATTCATTGAAAGTGCAGTGCTCTACTTGAAGTTCGCTTTAGTTTCTTGATGTTTTCAGCTATTTGGGGAGGATCCATGATTGCTTTTGGCCTCTTCAACACCTCACTTGTCTATTCCTTCCATCTCATTCAATTTTAGGTGCCAAAACCAATTTCCTACCTTGCCCCATTGAGATCTCTGCAGGACTGAGCCTCAATCCCCGCACCCAAAATTTGCCTTTCCATCTGAGCCAACAAAACATTATTTTATTCAATCAAACTCTCTTACACATATACCTAGCCTAAGATCAGTAGATATTTTAGTCATCTCAAGCCCTCATCGATCATAATTTGCTGATATTGACCCAGAGAGAGCCCTCTCCTGACCTAGTAGGGCTAGCTACCAGGTTGAGCGTGGTTTGATGTTAGCCCTGGATCCTACCTTTTCAGCCTGAGGTAAATATAGGCCCTAACAGTGCTATGTACATTTGGTGTAGTGTACATGTTGTATAAGTGGTGCTATGTACATATGGTGAAGTGTACAGGATGTACATGTGGTGTTGTGTACATATGGTGCAGTGTGCATGATTGTACATGTGGTGTTGCGTGCATGTGGTGTTATG
The DNA here is from genome assembly GCA_031772625.1 of Pinus tabuliformis. NCBI lineage: Eukaryota > Viridiplantae > Streptophyta > Pinopsida > Pinales > Pinaceae > Pinus > Pinus tabuliformis. Next base: position 880,138,949 of record CM062806.1, on the reverse strand, counting down.
TACATGTGGTACATGTGGTGTTGTGTACATATTGTTGTGTAAATGTGGTCCTATATATTGTTGTACAACTAGTGATATGTACGCATGGTGTTGTGTACATGTTGTGCAGGTGGTGCGGTGTACATATGGTTTTGTGCACACATTGTGTTGGTGGTGTCGTGTACTAGTGTTGTTGTGTACACATTGTATAGGTGGCACTATCTATAGGTGGTATTGTGTACATGTACATTTAGTATTGTTATACATGTGGCATTATGTACATGTTGTGTTGTGTATATTTGGTATGAGTTACAAGTATCGTGAAATCATTGTATCGCGACATGTGTATTCTTGTTATTTTCTAGTGTGTACATATATGTTTTGTGTTATACAACGGGTGCAAGTGTATGTGTTGTGATGTACACTAGGTGTGGGTGTATGTGTTGTGTTGTAGACCAGGTGTGGGTGTATGTGTGGTGTTTTACACCAAGTGTAGGTGTATGTGTCATGTTGTACACAAAGTGTATGTGTATGTTTTTTGTTGTATATTGTGTATGCATATGTGTTGTCCAATGTGATGGGATAGGTATGTATGGGATTGTCTGGGACCTTGTGTTGCTATTGAGGGTTGTGTTGGTTTATTCTCTAGATGCCCTTGTGTTTCTATTGAGGGTTGAGGAGGTTTAGTCTCTAGATTCCCTTGTTGTTGATATTGAGGGTTGAGATGGTTTATTCTCTGGATGCCCTTATTGTTGCTACTCAGAGGGTTGAGGCGGTTTAGTCTCAGGATACCCTTGTTTCTATTGAGGGTTGGGGTGGTTTAGTCTTGAGATGCCCTTGTTTCTGATATTAAGGGAGGAGGCACTCCAGCCTCTGGATTCCCTTGTTTCTTAAAGAGAAGGCATTCACTACAACAAAACCAGCGATTAGCGTCCCTTTTTACTTCTTTTTTTGCATCTAGAGCCCATTTTGGTGCTATTTGCATCCATTTATCAAATATGGTGCAAAACTTGACACAAAATTTGCATCAAGTTTTGCACCAAATCTTACACCAAGTTTAGCACCAGGTATTGCAATAGGTTTTGCACCACGTTTTGCACCAAATTTTATGCCAAGTTTTGTGTCATCCTTTACACCAGGTTTTGTTCCAGGTTTTGCATCAAGTTTGGCACCTAATTTTGTTTGACATACTTTTGCATCCTCATTTGCATCCACTTTTTGCACCTACACTTGCATCAACTTTTGCATCCTTTTTTGCATCCTTTTTTAAATCATTTTTTGCATCCATTTTTTCATCCATTTGTGCATCCCTTTTGCGCCAAGTTTTACATCGAGTTTTGTGTCTAGTTTTGCATATAAGTTTGCATCTACTTTTGTTGCATCCACTTTTCCATCTTGTTTGGCATCCATATTTACATCCTCTTTTGCATCTATTATTGTACCCACTATTGCATCTAATATTTTTGTGCCACAATTAGCGCCTAGTTTGGCACCTCCTTTTGCACCCACTTTTGATTATAATTTTGCATCCACGTTTGCATCCTCATTTGCGTCTAGGTTTTCATCAACTACTACATCTATTTTTGCATCCCTTTTTGTATCCAATTTTGGACCAGGATTTGCATCGGGTTTTGTGTCTCGTTTTGCATCTACTTTTGCATCGACTTCTATTGCATCCACTTTTGCACACAATTTTGCATCCACTGTTGCACCCATTTTAAATTTCACTTTTTGCATCCCTTTTTACATCTTAATTTGCATCATACTTTGATTCTTTTTTTGCATCTATCATTACATCCACTTTTGTTATGCCACAATTTGCACCATGTTTTGCACTCACTGTTGTATCCACGTTTGCTTCCAATTTTGCATCCATGTTCACATCCTATTTTGCATCAAATATTGCATCTATTTTTGCATCCACTTTTGTGTCAGGTTTATGCATTGGGTTTTGCATCTCGTTTTGTATCTACTTTTGCATCTACTTACATTATATCCATTTTTTGCATCCAATTTTGTTTTGCCTGTTGCATCAGTGTTTGCTTCCACTTTTACATCCATTTTTGCATCTTATTTTGCATATTTTTTGTCTATTGTTACATCCACTTTTGTTGCACCATATCTTGCGCCTACCATTGCAACCACATTTGCTTCCACGTTTGCATCCCCTATTGCATCCACTTTTGTTTCATCCATTTTTGCATCTGCTTTTGTGTCCGTCGTTGCATCCACATTTGTTTCACCACAATTTGTGCCAAGTTTTACACCTACCATTGGACCCATGTTTGCTTCCACTTTTTCCTTCATGTTTGCATCCAAGTTTGCATTGACAACTGCATCTACTTTTGCATCCACTTTTGTGTCAAGTTTTTCATGTTGTTGTGCATCTACTTATGTTGTATCCACTTTTCATCCAATTTTACTTCTATTGTTGCCCCCATTTCTATGTTCGCTTTTGCATCCCTTTTCCAACACTCATCATATTTTCTGCATTGATGATATTCCTTATGGCATTGACAATTATGAACAATTGATGACAATGTCAATAATATTGACAATGATGAAAATGAAGATGATGGCGATGACATGAATTGTGATTATGATGATAAAGACGATAGTGGTTACAATGACAATGATGATGATGGCAATGATTATGATGATGACGATGCTAATGACGTTGGCGAATCTTCCCAATTTTAGATGTTTTCATTGTCATAATCATAAGCATTATCTTTGGTGTCATCATCATCATTTTCATCTAGGTCATCATCAAAAACAATAATGGCATGAATGATGATGATGATTACAACAATGTCGATAGAAATTACATTAATGATGATGATGGGGATGATAAAAATGACAATGACGATGATAATGGTGGTGATGATCATCATCATCGATCATCTCTCAGAAATAGAGTTGTTATTTCTCTTACGTATATCAATGTGTCCTAAACAACCCTTTTCTAGCACTGATCACATTTTTTGGGTTGATGATATTTCTTACAACATCTACAATTATGAACAATTGCAAACAATGTCCATAATGATGATGATGATGGCATGAATGGTGATTATGATGATAATGTAATGATGGCAATAACAATGACAAGGATGATGGTGATGATGATGACAATGATTATGATAATGAGAATGACCTTACAATCTTATGGATTCGTGAACAATTACTAGTTTCAATACCATCTTCTGGATACGTATTACTATCATACTTTTTAGATTTTCTGTGAGGTATCTTACTATAATGGTGTTGTCAACACTAGAAAGCTATCTTGTTGTAATGGTGGTTCTAATGTTAGCACTAGCAAAGTTTTTGTTAAATTTTGGTTAAAAAAAACCAATTTATGCAATTATTTTGACAATCTATGTAAAAAAGTAAATAACATCCAATTATTTTGACTGTAGTCCCGTTGATTATCATGAATTCACCAGTCTGAAGACCATCTTCTACATACATATTATTATTAAACTTTTGCATTATATCCCTCTTATATCTTGTTGTAATGGCAGTATTAGCACTAGAAAATATCTTGTTGTAATGGTGATGTTAGTATTAGCACCAAAAAAATCACTAAATTTTGGTAAAAAAAAGTTTATCATTTATTTATTTTTAATTTGGGAAATTTTTGTTTTTATATTTTTTGTTTTTAATTCTATTTTTATGCAGTAATATTTTTTTTGGTTGAATTTTGGTAGTAACTAGTTTTTGGTCTAATCATATGTATTAACCATGTTCTTTATGCTACAAGTCTAATTGTTGGGACAAAATTGCTCTTTCAAATAAGTTGCAAAAAGCATATAAATGGCACACTCCATCCATTGCAAGTCCTAACCTAATACTGCGAGGTTCATCCTTGGATTTTCTTGGCCATTTTTCCTCTATATGTTTCATTGCTTTGGAGTCCATAGGAATTCACATGAATCCATCTTTACTCCTATTCTTTGCATGCCAATCCATCAATTGTGCAAGAGATTTACAACGAAACATCCGTTGTAGTCTAGGAATAATTGGCATGTGTCGTAAAACCTTATTTGGAACTGTAGAACCTTGTACATCCGTACGATATCTTTTCTCTTTGCAAACAGGGCATTCTTCATTGTCTTTATATTCATCTCTATATAAGATGCAATCATTTTTACATGCATGAATTTGCTTATATTCAATCCGCAACTTGACTAACAATTGACGCGCTTCTCTACAAGTTGATGGCAACACATTATCTTCAGGGAATATTTTATCCTTTAGAGCCCTGCAAGTTTTTTTTTCAAACCTACACGTTAGAAATGTCATTTATAACGTTGTTTATATACCATAATGTAAAATCCACCTCAAATTAAATTAAATGAAGTTAGTACTTATATTCTAATTGAGGACACAAATTGACAGTGCAAAACTAGAAAAATAATTCAAATAATTACTAGAGTAAGGTAGTGAAGCTCTTGTCTCACCAACCAAATAATGACTTGATTTCCAATAATATTAATGTGCATGAAAGCTTGGATATTCTACTTGCACCCGATTTGAACACCACTGTCTTTGCTGCTTGCTTAATTGATGCATTGATGTTGATATCATCATAATTATGTTGGCGGTAGTTTCCCTCTATATCAGCATCATCATTATTATGCATAGGATCATCACCCTCATCATTGTTTCCATACCCAAAGAAACTTGTGAGCATTTCGTTCAATCCTTCTTCATGCATTACATTTTCATCGACATCTCTACTCTGAGTAGTGGATGGCATGTCATCAATGTATGCTAATTTCATCAATTCCTCAAATTTTTCACGTGGTAGTGCTCTCTTCAATGCTTCTCTTCTTCTCCTAGTATGGTTTAAAGGATGAATTGGATCATCTCGTTGAATTCTTAATGGTCTAGTTGGATCTTGATCATTAATAGGTGTATCATCAACATCGTTTACCTATAATTAAATGCAACCATTATTTAATGTTAGATAGCAATTACTATATATAACATGGATCCATTTCAAAGATATACGCAATAAATTACTCAACAAAACAACATTATAAATATATACAATAAATTAAAAATATTATTTTATCCTAGGGCAGAGGAATTGTAGACATTCTGTTAGCTAGCCACTTCTAACAGAAGAAATTTGTGATTATCTGAGACAGTTATTGTATCCTTTAACATTGGAAAATACCTTGGAACCTTTTGCCTCCCATTAGACATAGTTACTGGTTGGTTCTTTAGGCTTTGTCTCTAGAAAATCTGTCACAACTGGCATCATATAGTGAAGGTCAAGCACCTGGAGAATGCAGTGAGGAGAAGCTTAGTTCTAAATGATGTTTAGCAAAGTCACATCTCACTAGTTAATGGTGAAGCTCAAGAAGATGAATTGAGTGATCCCAAAACTAGCGAAGGATTTCATGACTCTGTATATCAAAGAAAGGATCATTATGAACTTGCTTCAATGGCTGAAACTCAGGATGTTGAAGAAACTATATTTCAAAAGCAAAATGCTGGCTCTCCTGATGCAGTTTGCATGAAAGTGAGAAATCCTGAATAGGTAGATATGTCCAACGAACTTCAAGGAACATATGAGAACATTCAAGCTTCAGAGGATGAAGTGCATCAAGACAACTTTTCAGACAATGGAAATGAGTTTTATAACCTCAATGAGTTGTATGGTTCAACTCCTCAAAAGGAGGAAGATATAATTGAGCAGATCACCAAGAATGTTCAAATTCCCTTAACAGATGGTGATCAAGTAGAACGTGGATCTTACAATGTAGCTCTGGAAAAGAATGCAGTTGAAGATGAAGCATATCAAGAAAGAATTAGTATTGTTGATGGCATAACTGATGCAAGTCCAATTAAAAAAAATTGTTTGATATGGACAACCATGGAAAACATGAGGGATTCATTGCCCCTGACAAAATTGAGGGAAAAGAGGATGACGAGGAAGAACAATCTATACAGAACGGAGCTGAAGAGACACAACCCAACTACTAATGATTTGCTGCAATAATTCTAGAACAAATTAAATGAGCGAAGCTTCCAGATAATAATGATATGTTCCCTTGTTCAGGTATAACTAATTCTATTCTTGAAACAGAAGCAGACATTTCAATCGATTTTGTAGACTGCAAGAATGTGTTCTCTCATCAAGATATGTATGATTTTGTTCCAGATAAAAGATGGATTGTCTCAGTAATGATAGTACTGATGTGTTGTTCCCTCTGATGTAATGACTGGTTACAAATTTTGTAGGTTTTTTTACATGACTCTCGCCATAGGAAGTCTCTCGCTCTAAATCTTTATTGTTCTTAAGGGACCTTGTTATTGCTCTCAGTTACAGTCTCCCATCTCTTGTATACTACATTGTACACTGTTCATCCATTCATCAATGATCACATTGACATAGAGACATTGTTCCTCTGCGACATAGTAGGCTTCACTGCACATATGTGTCTCACTATCCTCTGTATATATATAGATGTGTCTTTGGCTCTACACAGTTCATATGGCTCACGATGTATAAGACTTTGTTCCTCTGCATTATGTATAAAATTAACACACAGGTTGACTAACACGTTCCTCTATAACAAAGTCAGTTTGAATGAATCTACATTGCTTCTCTGCGACATATGTTGGCACTGATGCATAGTTAATATGGAATCGATACTCCATATATATGTAATCTAACCAATAGAATCAAATGGTATCATCTTATATGACCATGGAAATAACTCCTAATGAAGACTGTAATCTTACAGAGACCAGCATAAATAAACATGTTGAATTTAAGATCCATAAGGCACTGTTCAGTATTTTTTAAGTGACAAGACACCATTGTTGAGAATTCGATGTTTATATGTAATCTAACCAATAGCATCAAATGGCATCATCTTATATGACCATGGAAAGAACTCCTAATGAAGACTGTAATCTTACAGAGACCAGCATAAATAAACTCGTTGAATTTAAGATCCACAAGGCACTGTTGAGTTTCTTTTTAAGTGACATAGAGATCAGTGGTAAGATCGAGTCTGACACCAACGACGCATTTGTGAGAGGTTCCTAGCCATGTAGTGAAGAAAAACTCCTTGCTACCTCGTGTTGTATGCCCAAATCTGATGGCTTTCATACAAATCCATAAAGAAATCAATCAGTTATTTTGCCATAGTGAAGGATATATATACACGCACACACACATGCTGACTGGGAATGTGAAGAAGGCATGCCATTAATCAATGAGGAGAATGATCCATCGAAAGAAGCTGGAAAATTGAATCCGTCCTAAGAGTATAGAGGACCCCATAAGCACTGTGTGAACCCACAAACTGAGCACTACTTCCTCGCCAAAGGCATCTGCATTTTTGGAGAATCTCTTGACCCCCCATTTTTGTCTCTTAGAGCAAGAGGATTAATGGGTTTTCTTGTTTGATAAGACTTTTCACTTCTACAATCCTTTTTTAGTCTAATTCCTTATAGTTCTAGGAGATTATCTTCATTATTTACTATGAGATTTGAGCCCCCATGAACAAGGGGAGGGCTGCTTCATTTTCAAGTTGTTTTTGTCCCTTTGGAGAAGGAAACATCCATTCTTTGTTGAATCCCTAATTATACGTCCTTGTCTACTCAATCCTTCATCAAATATTTGTTTGATTCCCTTCCAGCTTTCTTAGAAACACAACTTTTTCCTTTCTCTTGTTCACATTCCTCTTCATATCTTTCATCCATAAAACTTGCTAGAAAGGGTCCCTGGTTTGTTTGCTGAGTTTTGGGAGAGATAAATACTTCTTCCTCTTCTGATTCAAGTTCTTCCTCATTTCATTCCTAGGTTGGAATATTGTCTAATAGTGGCATCTCCTCATTTTCTTTTCCATGGTTTTTTTTTAATGAATTCATATAAGTTATCTTGGATGATGAAATCTTGAATTTCTCCTTCTTTAACATGCTCTAGAGTCTCATATCGGTTACAAAGTTGGGATGGATTCTTACTTTTACTTGAGGAAGAATATTGAGCTCCTTTAGGGGAAATGGTCTTTTTGGGGGATTGGGGGGGGGGTGTGGGTGGCAGAATTTTATTCCCCCACTATTTTTCTCTTGGCCTCTAGCTGCTACATTTTGATCACTTGCTCTTCTTCTCTGGTTTTTGCCATTGATCTCCCTCTTTTTCCTAGTTCTGTTGCTCCTCAAATTGTTTACACTTCCTCACAAAATGCCCATATTCATGGTAGAGTTTGTTTTCACAAGGCAATAGGTCATAATCCATCTCTTGGATGAAGGGATAATTATCTAAGGATAAAAGAACAATGGAAGGAAAACCTTTATTGAGAGCCACTTCAACGCAAATTGAGCATAGGCAAGCATTCCTTTACATTGTTTAACTTGATATATATAGTCTCCCAACACATTCCCAATAGATTTGAAGGTTCCATTGTTCCAACAATGATGAGGGAGATAAAGAAACTTAACCCAATCTGAAACAATTGAGGGAACGCCATTCTATGAATTAAAGTTTGGAATCTAACGATCCAAGTATAAACCTTGAGTGCCCAAGAAGTATGGACAATTGTAGATTTCTTCTTATTTCCGTTGCATTCATTCTTGTTTCCGGTGTCTACCTTCAGGCTTTGCGAGCAGGTGGTTCTATTTTCTGCACTGTCCGGTAATTGCCTTGCTTCATTTTCTGGTGGATGATCATTCTGTGCGAGAGACATATTATCGTTTTCAACGTTTCTTTCAACTTCATTATGAGGAATGGATTCACTGCTACAACTGTATTCTTGGTTTGACTGCGAGCTGCTGCTAATATCGTTCTCCATCCATTTTGCTAGCGTGAAATCGAAGTTCTTGTTTCCGGTGTCTACCTTCAGGTTTTGTGAGCAGGTGGTTCTATTCTCTGCGCTGTCCGGTAATTGCCTTACTTCATTCTCTGGTGGATGCTCGTGCTGCGCGAAAGACATATTCTGTTCTGCGTTCTCAATGTTTCTTTCAACTTCATTATGACAAGTGTTGGCGAGAATCGGGCGTGGAATGGAACTGTTTTGTTGGTTTGACAGCATGCTGTTGTTAATATCGTTCTCCCCCCATTTTGTTAGTGTGAAATCGTTGCTAATCTCAAGCGGATCTGGGTTGAAATCATCGCTGGATAAGTATGTTTTCAGATGGTTCAAATTTAAGGGGATGGCATCCGAGTTCATTTTATTATGCTTCATTTTCTGCATTGCATTGTGGACAGTTCCATTATGTCTGATCAGAGAATTGATAAACGCTATCTGTGCAGGTTTGATTCTTGCTGATGGTGCAAGCGGTGTAGGATCTGCGACGGGGATTACACCAGCATTCATCATTTTATCAGATTTTTCATTTCTGTATGTAGTGCGATTTTTCATTTTTAATTAGTAACCAGTATTAATTAGTAATAATTATAAGAAAGAAACTTTGCCCAGCAATCGGTCGTTGAGTTAGATTTTACCTTTCTTCATAATAAAGAAAGTCCGCCGAGCAATGGTGTCTTTTCATTGATCCTTGCCCTGGTTGGGTTGATCCGCGTGTGGGTGTGTTTGTGACGTCGATGGGCTCTTGCGAATCTGATGTCTAAGATTCATTTGGCGCCAAAGTCATAGGAATTTGAATTTTCAGGTGGATGCGTGACCATAAAAGGGGTGAGCCGGAAGATTTCAAAGCATTACATTGAATTGAATCTGTTGTTGAAGAAGAGGTAAAGAAGAAAAGCAGGAAAGATGTCTGGTCGCGGAAAAGGAGGGAAGGGTTTGGGAAAGGGAGGAGCAAAGAGGCACCGTAAGGTGTTGAGGGATAACATTCAGGGTATCACAAAGCCTGCCATCAGACGGCTAGCTAGGAGAGGCGGAGTCAAGCGCATAAGCGGTCTCATCTTTGAAGAGACGAGGGGAGTTCTCAAGATCTTTCTCGAGAATGTTATCAGGGATGCCGTCACCTACACTGAACACGCCCGGAGGAAGACAGTGACCGCCATGGATGTCGTTTACTCCTTGAAGAGGCAGGGCAGGACCCTCTACGGCTTCGGCGGTTGATTGAATCAATTCTTCAAATGGATTCATCAACTAAGTCTGTTGAATTTTAGTTGTTTTGATTAAAAATAATACTGATTTTATTAGTATCATGTTTCTATTTTATACATGTTTTGAAAATTGTTAATGACACATTGTTATTTTTTTGGATGGATGTTGTCAATTTTTTTTAAATTTCTTTACAAATGATTTTGAATTGTGATATCTGTTTTAATGATATTTAGAAACTATCATATATTTCACTATGAATCTATAAAGGGGGTCATATATGTAAAGAAAAATATACTCTATATAAGAAGTCAAATGCGGATGTAACCATGGATGCAAAATTGAAAGTAAAATTGGATGTTAAACTAGGAATTAATACAAAATGCAAACAATTGACATACAAAGTGTTTTAAATTAGAAGTGAAAATTGTGCAATAGTTGACACAAAGAAGGGAACAAAACATGGCATACAAAAAGATATCAAATTGGGCAAAAACAATGACACATAAATGGGCACCAAATTAGATGCAAAAAAAGACAACAACTAGATGTAAAATAAGATGCAAAGTTGAGCGTTAAAAAGAAGCAAAAAACGGTACAAATTAATATGCCAAATGATGATGCAAATAATGGTGTAAATTTGGGATGCAAACTTGGGCGCAAAAAAGGAAAAAAAAAAGATGTAAGAAAAGACATAAAACAAGATGCAAAATGGGGCTGAAAAAAGGTGAAACCAAGGATGCCATATTGGATGTAAAAAATGATTCCTAATCAAATGCAAATTTAGGCTCAAACTTAGACACAAAATTATATGCAAATGTGGACACAAAATGAGGTAAAAAAAGATGCAAATTTGGATGGTGAAAACGATGTAAAACTAGACACCAAAAAAATTCAAAATTGGATGAAAAAGTGGGTGTAAATAATGGTGCAACATTGGACACAAGTAGACACAAAAAATGGTGCAAAAAGGGGCATAAAATAGCTTAAAATTGGATGCAAAACTTGGTGCAAAAACAAATACAAAAGTAGACGTAAAAAATGGCTCTAAATTGAATGTACCATTAGACACAAAATAAGATGCAAAGGTGGACACAACACATGACTCAACATAAGATGCAAATATAAATGCTCAAAATGATGTAACATTAGATGCAAGCGATGGTGTTAAAAATGATGCAAAATTGGATGAAACAAATGACGCAAAATATGGTGCAAAATGAGATGGGAAAAATGGAGACAAATCAAACGTAAATGTGGATGTAAAAAATGGTCCAAAAAAAGATGCAAAAATGGGCACAAAAATGGATGCAAAATTTGGTGCTAAATCAAATTCAACAGATGCTGCAAAGATAGGCACGAAAGCTGGTGAAAAAATAGAAGCAAAAACTAGTGTAAGCCTAGATACAAAATCTGGCGTAAGACTAGATGCAAAAACTGACACAAAATGGATGCATAAAAAGACGTTAAATTGGATTCAAAATACAGTGTAAACTTGATGCAAATGATGGCGCAAAAATGGAAGCAAAGAATGACACAAAATAGGAAGCAAAAGAGAATGAAAAATAGATGCAAAAAATGACACAAAACTAGAAGCAAAACCTGTCATAAAATAAGATGCAAATATTGGTTCAAAATTTGACGCAAAAAATGATGCATAGTTTGGTGTAAAAAATGATGCAAAATCTAGCGTGAAAAAGGATGCAAAATTAGGTGCAAAAAAGGACGCTTTAAAAATTGTACAATAGAGCCAGATTTAGCGCCAGGTTGCTCATCACAATTACAAAAAAATGCACTAAAATCTGGCGCTAAATCTGGCGCAAATCGCTGGTTTTGTTGTAGTGATTAGGTAATTCCCGAGTTTGGAAATCAATTTAGTGTGTGTACATAAAGGACAAAGAACAAAGGAAGAACCAAGGAACAATTTGAAACATAAGTATCGGTATTTTATTTCAGTTTTAATTATGCGTTTGATTTATGATTATGATTTATGATGGTTTCGTTTTGAGCTAACCGGATGTGATATCTTTATACATGGTGATTTGGTCAAATATATGGTTGGAATTGTTGTGATAGGTTGTAAACATAATTCAAGTGTATCTTATTGACGGGTCACCAATGAGGTATGATTGGAATTTATTTCAATTCCTTTTTGTGTAATGGAAATTATGTGCTTGGTACAGGAAAGCATGGAAATTCCCAGTTGGGTGGTTGAAACTATCTGCAACGATTAGTAATAGTGGAAAAAGGAATTGCAACAAGAAGCAGTGTGCTAGTAAAGCATTCAGGAGTAGGGACATTATGGGACACTGGTACCCAATAGTGTTCATTGATTAACATGAGCATGCTATGACCGATATGATGGTTTGAGGTAGGTATATACCTTGGTTTTTGTACCTTCAAATCTGAGGAAGCCTTGCCAAGGGATGGATCGACTAGGATAGGGGATGTCGGGGAACTTGGAAGGTGAGTGACTGCACATAAGGGGTTGACTGGATTTCTTGAGGGACTGTGTAGCAGAGAAGGTTTTCTTTTCAGAATATTATTCCTTGTAAATACTGCAGTGAGCTACATCATAAAGCCCCATGGGTATTATGCTTTTCTTTTCAATGGTATTGTTGGTATTAGGTGTCATTAAACACCAAGGATGGTGTTCCCCTAAGGGGGAGGGTTCTGTAACAAACCCAAGTTAAAATTTCACATAATAAAAGTTAATAAAGTTAAAATAGGACCACCGGATATGGACACTTATTCTAAGTTGAATGTTGGGAAAAAATTCTAATGGGTCTTCATTTTGGTTTATCATGGCTAAGGAAATTGGAGAAGGAAATCGCTAAGGCGTTGGAAAGGAAAAAAGGTATTTTTGGCACATTATTTATGAAAATAATGGAAATTAGGAGAAAAGGAAGGCGAAAGGCCACAAGTTTCATGTGATGAGGAGAATGAAGGAAAGTGTATGAAAATGAAGAAAATAGAGGCATCAATGATAAAACTGATTATGAGGATTAGTTCACAATTTTATTTTTCTCAGTTTATTGTTAAAATTTGTCTCAAAGAGGAGAAAGCACCAAGAGGAGAAAGAAAGTAAGAAAGAAAGGAGAGAAAAGGAAAAACAAGGAAAGGAAAGGAAAAGAAAAGAATGAAAAGGAAAAAAAGGAAGACAATGATCAAGAAGCTTCAGTGGGAATACTTGCACGTAACATATTGTATGTGTGATTTCCTAGCTTATTTTAACATGCATGGTATGTGCATGTTGTTATATGGTTCTTTTGTTGTCCTTGGCAAGGATTTTGCTGGGATTCAACAGTGGATTTTAGCCTAGCCTTTCCATTTCCAGATAACCATGGTGTGATGGGATTGTTCTGGGATTGAGCTTTGGATTTCCTCATGGTTTTAGAATCCTAGGTGAGGGGGTCTCAGGAAAATTCCCAAAGGCCTAGGAATCCCTTGACCGGTAATGGAGGGATACATGGTAAATCCTGAGGGTGGAGATCGGAAAATTCCTTAAGGATGATGAAGTAATTCTAAGGCACCCAAGCTCGGTTCGATTTTGTGATCTCGACACTACTTTAGGTGTGATCAAAGTATAGAGAGGGTGGAGGTGGTTTAACCTCTAGACTCCCTTGGTTGTTTATGTATTTGTTTATCCAATGAGATCCCACATTCATGCTTGGAATATAGCACGGGGGAACTGGTTGAAACAAAGAATTGATTCATCCAATCTATGGTGGGGTGGAACGTGGAAATCCTGAACCCAGTCAGTAGTTTCCTATGTTTAATAAAATATAAGTTTCTCTTTCTTTTGGTAAGGAAATGTACTTAGATAAGTTTTCAGTCCCTTATGTTCATACTTTCATTCATGACCTGTAGATTTAAAGTTCATCATGTGTTTGACAAAATGATTTTCATGGTTAGGCTTAGTTAGATTAATCCTTGATCAATTTTTGTGTTAGAGGCTTTGTCTTGGTGTCATTTTTTGTCTTGCAAAGTCTCATCAAGTTCCGGGTAGTGGTTTGGAGACTAGTCCTGAAAAGTGGCTTAAATCTCTCTAGCACAAAACTAGTTGAAAAGGATTGTTCTCTCCCTTGTAGGCATTGTGGGAATGACTTGAGGGTTCTAGTTGCATGTATTACTTATCATGGGAGCGACTGGGGTTTTAATTTATTGAAAGGCTAGGTTAACTTAGGGGTTGGACACCTAGGGTGGTGGATTAGCTCCTGGGTTTCCTGTAGCACATGAGGGAGGTTTGTAAGGTCTTGTTTTATCGACTCCATTTCCTTAAGGTCATATAGGATGTTGTGTCTTATCATAGTGATCCTTATCTCATGTTTACCCCAGGAAAGCCAGTGAAAGTGGGTAGATATGAGAGGAGGAAGTTACAAGCCTCATGGGATTTTGCCTAGTTTTCCAATTGGAGTTGGGGGAAAAGTAGTTAATGTGGAAGTAGAGATAGTTAATGGTTATTTGGACTACAACATTTTGTTGTGTCGGAATGGGGTATATGTGATGGGTGTTGTTTTTTCATCATTTTTATGCATATTTTGTTTTCCTCATGAAGGGAGAATTGTTACAGTCGATTAGTTAGGATTTTCTCCTAACAACCCTAACACATCTTCTGACTCTAGTGTGCCAATGGTTAGAAATTCCCAACAATGAACGTATTCCTCATTGCTGGGTACTTTTAACCTTCCACCTCTGGTTATACAAATTAATGCCATTTCGTCATCCAAGGTACTCTCTCATGAACGTTCTTTTAGATCTGAGTATTTCAGAGACCCTTGGACCTCACGTCCTGATACTACCACATTAGAAAGGGGAAATATGATTGGAATGGATTACCCTATGTCGGTGGTAGAAATTTCATATCAATCTATCGTTAATAATGTTGCATAATCAAATCTAATCCATGTTTCATCTAAGGATTTGGATAATTATGTGGTACCTATCTCAAAAAATGACTTGATCACTACTATGGATTACATTGAAATTATTTTTCCATCTAATGAGTAAATTTTGGAAGAAGCGACAGGTGTAGAGAGACCATGGAATGATTTACATCATCGATCTTATTTTCTCCTCGACTTGCAAAAAGTTGAGTCAAGTTTGTCTGGTCCTTCTTCTCATGGAAGTTTTCATAGGATCCTAAACCCTTTGGCTCCAACACATATTTTTGCTAAAGGTAATATGGAAAATATTTCACAAACTATTCGTGTGAATCTCCAAGAATCCAAATGTTATAGAAAATGTCTTCATCGCAACTAATTGTTCCCCTGAATAAATAAATATTTATACCAACCTCCTTAAAGAATTTTGCGATGTATTTTCTTGGTATATGAGGAAATTCATGGAATTGACCCTAGTATTATTGATCACGAGATAAAGGCCTATGAGAATGTGAAACTAGTACACTAGAGGCTTCATCCAATTAACCCTAGGAAAATTGCGGCTATTAAGGTAGAATTGGAGAGATTGCTTAAAGCGGGTCTCATCCTCCCAGTTCCTCTTACTGAATGGGTTTCAAATCTTGTCCCAATTGACAAGAATCAAGGAACAATCTAGGTGTGTATCGAATTTAGGGATCTAAATAAAGCTTGTCCAAAGGATAACTTCCACGCTCCATTCATAAATCACATTATTGATGAGTGTACTAGAAATGAAATTTTATCCTTCATGGACAGATTCTATGGATACAATGAAATTACAATTCATCTTGAAGATCAACATACAAAAAAAATTATTTGTCCCTGGGGTACATTCACATATAGGAAAATTCCTTATGGCCCTAAAAATGTTGGATCTACTTTCCAGCGGGCTATGTCATATACTTTCCACAACATCAATCACATTATAGAAGCTTATCTAGATGATCAGTTGTGTTCTCTCGAAAGATATCAGAATATAGAAAACATATTCACTTGGTTTTTAAAGATGTCGTTACTATAATATCTATTTGACCCCTCATAAGTGTGTTTTCGTTGTGACATCATGTTGGTTGTAAGGATTCATCATTTCCAATGAGGGGATTAAGGTTGATTCCTTTAAGGTTGAGGTAATACTTCAATTGTATCCCCTGTCTAATATATGGCAAATTCAAAGTATCCAAGGTAAATCCAAATTTTTACAAAGATTCATTGCAAATTATGCGGAGATAACAAAAGGATTTATATGTTTACTTAAGAAAGAATTTCTTATGCAGGTGCATAGATGGGGCACAAAGTTCAATGAAGATTAGATCGAAGCTTTCCAATGTGATGGGATGGTCACATGATGATGCTGGGAGAGATTTTAAATGTTTTGTAGGAAATTATAGATATTTACATTAGGATGTGAGTTTTTTTTAGAATAAGTTGGAGGAAATATTTCCTAATGTAAATGTAGTTTTAGTTTCCCTTATTTTTGTGAGAAGGGGAAACAAATCATATCGTTTGACTCTTGGTTGTCCCATGTTAGCTTCCTTTTTAAAGAGAAAGAGTGTTTAAGAAGAGGGTGTGTAGAAAAGGCAAAAGTGGGGGAGAATAAGAGAAGATCCAACACAAGGAGAAGAGGAAGAGGCCAAGGTACTTGGGCTACACATGCCCACATTGTATATCTGGCTAGTTTAATGTATGTTTTAATTTGATTTATGAGAAATTATTTTATATGCCTCTATGTGTTAACATATCTGTTTGCATATTGTTAATGAATATTGTTTGTCTACACTTGTAAAGTCAATTTATAGTAAGCATCTGAATGTGTCCTAGTTGTATGCATTTATGTCAAATCGATGCTTTGGTTTTAGTGCAATCTGGGGATAAACATATTTACCCCAATGTGTATGAAGTTGTAACTTCATATTGTGCTCGTAGTTGTTGTGGATGTGTTTGGGATATGTTTTTATTGTGAATATCGATGTGTGTTATTATTGTTGGTACATGGTAGTGCCAATGGACTGTAGATGTTATGTGTTGTTGTTATATATTCTTTAAGACCCTGCAATCTGTGGAATCGATTGATATTATAACCTATGAATTTAATTGTTGTGTACAATAGTCATGCAACTTTGGCATTATATTGTAGTTGTTCCCAAACCCGTGGGGGAATTTCCTATGTTTCCTAGAGTAGTGACCATGTATTACTTACAAAAAATATAGCTTTGTCACATAATATAGAGAACCCTGTGTTTATTGATTGATGTCCAAAACCATTCATATTGCTTCCTACTTGGTAAGTTCAAGTTAGAGTTGTAAATCCTCATGAAGGAGGGTGTATGAAGTCACGTGTAATGTTAACAAGAAAGTATAGGCCATGTAGAGTTGATTAGTAGCAAGGCCGAGTCATTTCACCTTCCAGGAATTTGAAAAGACAAATTTTTGGAAGTGCTACGAAATCAGCTCATAGCGCCTACTGATTTTTATAACATCACTACAAAATCATCTCATAGCGCCTACAACCAATAGTTTTTAAGGTTGTGTGTTAGGTTTTGATTGTTGTTTTGTCCTTCCTGTTGTATAATTTGATAGATGAATCCCATGTAATTGGATGACGTGAGAATTGGAATTTTAGTTGGAGAATCTCTCATGGAATTTTGAGTGAAGTGAATTCATACTCCTATATTGACTGCATAATTTAAATGTTCTTTAATTATTGAAAAATTATAATACAAAGTTGTGGGTTGTTTTTGAGTTATCCTAAGTTATTGGAAGTTGGGGTATATTATCCTGGTATTTTAGTTAGTTCTTTAAATTCCAAAATTGGGTTTAAAGACAAATCGATGTGTTGTGGTATCCTAGGTTATTGGCAGTTGAGGTAACTTGCCCAATTGGTCATCAAGTTGTAACAGAGTTGGAAGGCTCTTTAGTTGAAAACTCTTAGTGGAGGATACAAGACATTTTGGAAGAAAATAATAGAGAATGAAGGATGCTTGAAGAATAAAGCTATAACAAGGTTGGACTGACGGAGACTATGGAAAAGGTAAAAATTAATTTGTTTTGTAATTTTGAAGATTGTTGATCATAGGGAAAACATTGAAGATTGTGAGTGGAAATGATTGCAAACTAGAATTGTTGGAGAAACAAAAAATTAGGAAGTGATGGATGCAGGGTTAGGAAGATTTATAATTCTGTCATGAAAGAGACAACATTTCAAGAGTGTGAATTCTATCGAGAAGTTAAAGATGTACAAGGAACAAGAAGCTCGCTTGAAGAGGCTTCAACAGAAGAAGCACAAGGGGCCTTGGAAGAAGTAACAAAAAATTATAGGATAGCAATGACAGAACTTGCAACATGAGACAATTGGGGTAAGACCCTAGAGGAAGTCTTGTATTGGGGTTTGAACTATTTATTGAAAAATTCAAGATATAAATATTCGCATTTACATCTTGAGGAAGTGCACTATCGGATGAGAATTTTCAAGAAGATGAAAAAATGCATAAAGGACATGAGAAGGAAAGACACCAAGAAAATAACTTGGTATTTAGGGAAGCAAAAAACTTATCACAAAGAGCTAGGGAATAAAAACCTTACAAGAAGAAGGGGACAATTTGAATTCTTAGTAGGGTTGAATTAGTAGCAGTTATCATAGTAAATAATCTATGTCAAAGAAGAAGAAGCAAGAAAATATCTTAGATTAAGAAATGGTGACAAAAACCAATAGTAAAACTAAGAAGAGTGAGCAATTGAAGATGCAAAAACCAACATATTTGAAAGAGTAGGAGCAAGAGTGCTCAAGAAGAGGTTCTACTACATAGAACCTAGAGAAGAGAAGATACTAGGAGGATGACTTGGTATGGGTGACAAGTGGTAGACTTGTTACAAAGAAAAGAAGGGCCTGTTACATCTCATTAGTAGACAAGGAGAGTTCCTAAGAGGAAGATATGAAGATTACTCTTATTAGTCATAACAATGTTTCATAGGAAAGTCATAATTATAAGGGAAAAAGTGACAAAGCAGTTGGACTCAAAGGAATGTGTAATTTGAGAAGGAGATGGTTGAGTTAGAGCAGAAATCAATCATGTGAAAAAGTTTCTACAAGAAAGATGGCTAGAGTTATGGTTGGATAAGGAGAAATAAAGAGGAAGAATTGTGTTGATTTAAAGAGAATAAAGGTTTGCAACAACAAAGGGATGACGATAATAAGAAGAATTTTTCAGTAAAAGTTGTGTGTTCAATTGAAGATTCAACCAGGAGGTAATGGTATTTTGTTTCCAGATAATTATGGAATTACTTTGAATCAGAAGTAGCATTTATCAATGTTTACAGTTGAGGATTATGGTAAGGAAACTTGTCATATAAAGTGAGGAAGATCAACAAAATTCTCAGAGGAAGAAAGTGAGTAAATTGCACGCAGAAGCCAGAAGAGTAGAGAGTGCTCAAATGGAGATTCCAGAGAAAGGAGGTAGCAAAAATACTAGGAGAAGACTAGGCATGGAAGAGCTTAGTATGGTATTTACAAACAGGCTGATGGAGTCATCTTGTTGTAGTGGCTTGCGTGTAGCTCACCGTGAGCAAGGAAAAGCTCATGGAAGAAGGAGATTTGTGACTACTGAAATTCATAGTAAAGCTTCAGAGAGAAGCCATGGTATATCAAGTTAGGACAAACTTGATAACAAACTATAGCTAAGGATGATGAGAGGACTACTACAAAAATATGAGGAAGACCAGGTTTATAGATGAAGTCTCTTGAGGAAGGAAAATGGAATTTGGTGCAGGTGAAGTTGAGCCAGAGATAAATACTCAGTTGGAGGAAAGCTCAAAGGAGTTGAGTTACCGCTATGGAAGGAAAAATTAAGGGTGATTAACACGTGTGTGGATGTTAATGAGGATGTTTGTATAGTGGATGAAGCAGATGAAGATTTGATGAGCAACCCGAAGACAGAAAATTTGAGCCAATGGTTGAATTAGAAGATGAAATTAACAAAAGGGAAGCTGGAAGGTATAATCGGTTGCATGAAGAGACAACCTATGAAGCTGAGGAAATTTTTGAGTGATGTATTGGAAAGTTTGAAGAATTTAGTGGCAAGTAAAGGTCAAAATTCACAACATAAGCAATAGAAGAAGATACAAGTTGATTAAACAGTTGGTAAGATATTTTATTTTCACTGTGCATGTGACAATAGAGGAAGGTGAGGAGATTTGCAGCAGCATAGAGCGAGGTGTGCTCGAAGGGTTCCAATGAAGAGAACGAGGAAGATACCAAAAGCCCAAACTTAGGAGAAAGTTTGGTGAGGTATCATTTAGCAAGTTGGAGACTTGCTACTACAAAGGCATGTTGCAACTCACGAGTTGAAGTTGTTCAAGAAGACCACATGCATATGACTAGGAGGTCATAAAATTTCATACCTTGGGAGTCTGATGAAGGTGCATAGATGGGGCACAAAGTTTGATGAAGACTGGACCGAAGCTTGCCATTGTGATGGGATGGTCACATGATGATGGTGGGAGAAATTTTAAATGTTTTTTAAGAAATTGTAGATATTTACATTATGATGTGAGTTTGTTTTTAGAATAATTTGGAGGAAATATTTCCTAATGTAAATGTGGTTTCAATTTCCCTTATTTTTGTGATAAGGGGAAATGAATCATCTCTTGTGACTCTTGGTTGTCCCATGTTATATTCCTTTTTAAGGATAAGGAGTGTTTGAGAAGAGTGTGTGCAACAAAGGCAAACATGGAGGAGAAGAAAGAAGCTCCAACGCGAGGAGAAGATGCAGAGGCCAGGAGACCTGGGATGCACATGCCCACATTGTATATCTAGCCATTTTTATGTATGTTTGAATTTGATTAATGGTAAGTTTGTTTATATGAATAAGTGTGTTAACTTCTCTCTCTACATACTGTAGATGAATATTGTTTGTCTGCACTTGTAAATTCGATTTATAGTAGGAATTTGAATGTTTCATGGTTGTATGCCTTTATGTGAAATCAATGCTTTGGTTTAAGTGAAATATGGAGCTAAACATATTTACGCCTGTGTGTATGAAGCTGCAACTTCATATTGTGGTCATATTTGATGATCTGTTTGGGATATGATGTTGGTGTTAATATCGATGTGTTTTATTATTGTTGGTACATGGTAGCACCACATATGCACTGTAAATGTTATGTTTTGTTGGTATACATTTTTTGAGACCCTGTAATCCATGGAATTGATTGATTTTATATCCTGTGACTTTAACTGTTATGTGTGTTGGTCATGCAACTTTGGTATTATGGTGTAGTTTTTCCCAAACCCATGGGGGAATCTCCTTTGTGTCCTCGAGTAGTGATTGTGTGTTACTGACATTGAATAGAGTGTTGTTAAAGAAAGCAAACACCCTATTTTTGTTGATTATTGTCCAAAAACCTTCAGATTGTTTCCTACTTGGTAAGTTTGAGTTAGAGTTGTAAATCACCATGAAGGAGGGAATATGAATTCATGTGTAACGTTAAGAAGCAACTCTAGGCCATGCAGAATTGACTGGTAGGAAGGCTGAGTCATTTAACCTTCAAGGAATTCGAAAAGTGATATTTTTGGAAGTGCTATGAAATTATGGCGTAGCGCCTACATGATTTTATAATAGCACTATGAAATAAACTCATAGCGCTTACATCCAATAGTCTGCAAGGCTGCATGTTAGGTTTTGAATGTTGTTTTGGCCTTCCTGGCGCATCATTTGATAGATGAATCCCATGTAATTCAATGAGGTGAGGATTGGAAGGTTAGATGGAGAATATCTCATGGAATTTTGAGCAAAGTGAATTCATACTCCTATATTGACTACATAGTGTAAATGTTTCCTGAATTAATGTCAAATTGGATTAATAGAGTTGTGGAAGCTTGTTGAGTTGTCTTTGGTTATTGGCAACTGGGGTATCCCATCTTGGTATTCTAATTAGTCCTTGCAATTCCAAAATTGTGTTTAACGAAAGAGTTATGTGTTGGGGTATCTTGGGTTATTAGTAGTTGGGGTAACCTTCCCCATTTTTCAACAAGTTCCATTCA
Organism: Pinus tabuliformis; assembly: GCA_031772625.1. NCBI lineage: Eukaryota > Viridiplantae > Streptophyta > Pinopsida > Pinales > Pinaceae > Pinus > Pinus tabuliformis. The sequence goes on along the minus strand of CM062806.1, from coordinate 880,116,975 downwards.
TTTGAGATGAATTTTATTTACGTTCATTTGATGCTTTGAAAAAGCATTAACCTATGATCCTATCCTTTTCCCACCAGATTATAGCAGAAACTTCCTTTTGAATCTTACGATGGAAGAATCTACCATAGGTATGATTTTGGTTTAGGAAGATAATGCCCTTAAAGAACATGTGATTTATTATGTAAGGCATGGCTTAGTTGGTCATTAACTTCAATATTCCGATCTTGAAAAATTGGCGTTAGCGACAATTCATGTTGCTTAGTGACTCCATCATTACATTTTACAAATAAAACCATGATAGTAGCATATTTAAATCCTTCTCAATTTTTTCTCAGCAGGCGATCGATTGGGGTAAAATACAATAAATGGCTTATGATATTGCAGGAGTTTGATCTTGAATTTGTGTCAACTAAATAAAAAAAATCCTTCGTTTTCATAGAATTGATTTTGGAACTACCTTGTGAAGGAGATATTATACTATAATGTAAATATTTTATTATAATTTACTATATATGTTATTTCTCATCTTCTTTTAGGGTTTTAAAGTTCTCTTTGTTGACATTTCTTTTGTCGATTCCCTGTATAGATTGTGTGTGTGGGGTGTCGCCTTCTGGCTGGATCATATCTTCCTATTTTTCATTCATCTTAATGATGAGCAGATATGATGATTCAAAATACTAATAAAATAATTAAAATTAATGTGATGGATCCAAAAACAATTTCTCCACTTATTACAAATTACAGAAGTCTCAGATCTAAGGTATTTGGGATAATGACTAATATGCATTGGAAATAGAAAAATGGATATCCCAACTTTCCATTTTGCTTCATTTCCTTATAATTCTTCTATTGGTACGCTCATATTTTTAGTTCGTGGAGCAGTTAATGCATGGACGAAGAATTTAAGAATTTGGAATTTTTTTTTTAATTTATTAAAAAATATCATTATTTATAAATGTCATGAAAATAATTATGTAAATTTCGAATATTTTTACATAAATTTTATTATTTATTGCTAACAAAATATAAAATGGTGTGATATTATAGCAATGGTGGGCCAACCCAACTACTAGGTGAAAAGTGTATTATCGTGGAGCAAGCTAAAATGTTGGATTAAATGGTGCTAGTGATCACCAATGATGATGGTCGTCAATGCTACATGTAAGTTCTTAATAATGTGGAATATTTGGTGGAATGGAAATCTATTTAAAAGGATTCAACTTGCTTAGTATCTTATTTCTTTGATACTATTATGGTGCAATGAATCATTAATCATTAGTTTATTAACCCTTAACACAAAAATATTAGCATAAATAAAGTAAAAGCTACAGTGAAGTAATCAAGGATGTAGGAACTTGTTATATAGCCATCACCCTACCTTGATTCAGATTAAATGCCCATAGGACATATTGGAATCTAGTTCCACCAAAAGCAAAGATAGTTTTACTTAACATCATTTTTTGAGGGATGAAATTAAATTAAGTGGTGCATAGTGAAAGTAAAGGAAGAAAAACTTGTGTGTGTCATCATTCTATTCTCTCTTTTAGTGTAGTCTAAACAAATACAAATATGTTTATGGATTGTATAAATTCTAGTTGTTCATGTTTCGTTAAGGTGAAAATAGGACATGGAAACATCATCTAAAAGGTGGATCACACTCTTAAGGTATTTCTTCTAGAGTGTCTCAATCATCTGTAACTTCTCCAAAAAAAACTAGAAAATTTATAGGTTAATATCAATCTAGGTTTCTATCTGGTATTAGAACTAGTCTTGGAGTTTTAATATGCAATAGTTTATTCACAAATTGGACCTATTGCAGATTTTACAACTTTTATGTATCTTTCAAGTAGTTAAGGGACATTCTACTTGGCAGCTATTTCCCTGGTTTAATATTGAATCCACTTGTTTGGATCTATGTTAGATCCATATTATCTTAGCATTACACACTCCTATTTGGAAGGTTCAATATTAGTCATGCAATATAGTATCTAATGCTTATTATGGTAGGTAACCTATAAACGGAACTAATAACTCTTACAAAGAACACATAGCTTCTCAATTTTAATTTATCTATTATGTTTTTTCACCTTAATTGATTTCCTTAGTCGCCTTTGAATTTATACTATAGGGATTATTGGTAATATTCTTAACAATATTTTAATTAATATACACATGATTTGATGTTATTTAGTTAATTTTTAGCCTAATATTGATATGATATTTTTTCTTGAATAATCAAATATGGAGAAAATTTTCCATCAATAAAAAATGTTAAGGTCTTAGTTGACCTCATATCAAGTAACTTCTCATTTATATGGGGGAAACTTGTGTTTCATGTTAGTATTTTTATATGGATTATACAAACATATAATTCTAGTGGACTAGAGTAACATATCTCACCAAATATTAGTTATTTAATACTTTTTTTTAACAAGGTATTTATGATTCATGACTCAAATATATGTAGGTATCCTTGTGCATTTCCATGCCTACCTTGCTAGCTAGATTTCTCATCATGCCTTATGGCCCAACCTTACATAGGGTTCAAAAACCTCATCCCCTCATAGCATCTTGTATCACCTAGTCACAAAACTCACCATAATTCTAAATCAAAATCAATGTGTTTTAGCATTTTCTTCTCACCATTATCTTTCTTGTATTTTTCCAACACCATATAGTGAAAGAAATGTAAAGTTTACACTATATAGCACCATGTAAAGAAGGGAAAAGTAGAGTATATGATTAGAATAATTGATAGTTTTATTCCATTTACTTTTGGATATTGTAGCACATAATTAACATGATTATTCAATTTCCATAGAAATTATAGAGCACGTAGGTAAAAAATTTTGCAATTGTAATATCATTATAGAGTCTTAAACAAAATATGAACATGGGTATTGAACTTAATTTATTTTTCTTTTAATTAAATGCATACCCCTCTTTAGTATTAACTCCATCTAAACCATGACACATTTGGGAGACCCAAATACAAACTCCGTCTAAGTCATGAAACATCTTGGAGAAAACCCAGAAGCTTGCAAGAGGCTCTCAAATGGAATTTAGTTTGACATATTGAAAGCCACCTCTTACTCTTATTAATAAAGGGAACCTCAAGGTCCAATCTATTCTCCTACTAGGATGGTGAGTGTTGACAAACTTGTTGCTCTTAGGTCCAAATTCACTTTATTCATTTCCAATTTCTTGATATGAAAACTACTTCTAGTCATAGAGGTAAGTTTAACAAGTCTTAGAAACCTTTATAAATTATAAAATAGGCTTTAATGAAGAGATTTTGATGGATATGGAACCTAGGCTTCATATGGTATTTCATTCATTCATCTCATAAGTATGTTACACTTATGAAACATTTCAATTCCTATACCCATGTAGTGGATGCAATTATTTAGGATTCCCATACTCGATGATTACCAAGGATAGATAGGTGCACACCCACCCCAATAATTTCCTTTGAAATTAAACATAAAATCATTCTATTCCTTAATGGAAAAAATCCACTGGAAATAAAGAACCAACTATTTTCTCAATGTAAGAATAGTAAAAAACTGCCATTATACACCACCCCATATACCCACTTGATGATATTTTTGAATGCTCTAAGAGATTGGAAATTAACTAAATTACTAAATTTTAAGTCAAAATGTAAAAAATGTTATTATATCCTTAGGTATTTAGTTCAACTATGGTATTGGATAAGGTAAAAAATTTAGGGATGGAAAAGAAGAGTGAGAATAGTAGTTTTTTCCCTAAAACAATGTTTGATCAATTTCATTAATTTTTTTGGCACTTTAGCCATGGTCCTATGCTTTACTTCATAATGTTGTGAGGTTGGCTACCTACCTTATGACTTGGATGATTAGTCATTGCTTGACATCCAATCACACTAGCTTCACATTAAGTTTTGTGTTAAGCATTGGGTCAAGTGATAGGTGAGGACTTGGTTAGGATATCATTCTGAAGGAGTGTTCTTTCACGATACCCATTTGATGATTAGGTTTCACCCAAGCATGAAAATAAAACTCTATAATTCTCATTGAGATATGTTGTCTTGTTTTCCTACTAATTGAGTATAGGATACATGGTTCATCCCGAATTTTCCAGCACTAATCTTCTAGCTTGGCTTGGAAGGTGTCAGTTCAACCAAATTTACCAATTTTAGGTCAGTCATATGTATTTTCTCTCACCCAACACTTGAAACTATAGGGTAAACAATAAGTGCAGATTAACTATTCAAGTTAAGCACATGAGAAGAAATAGTGCAGAAAAAATTGCTCCTCATCACATAAGACGAATTCCAAGAAGCATTAAAGGAAGAAATGAAAATCTCATGTCCTAGTCCCAATTGGAACTTATCTCTAATAAAACTTTAACGGAAGACTCTCAAACATCATTGGATGAACTCAGATCATTAATAAATTTGGCTTATATAATTTGCAAGATCAATATGTTTAATAACATGCGTCAAAAGCCATTTTACAGTTCACAATGTGGTGTAAGTGTTAACGACTATTTGTTCAAGTCTATCAATGTTTTATAATCCTAGTACTTAAGAACTTGGAAGGATTACTTATATTTGTAGCCAAGTTCTAGCCTCCATCAAACCATCTACACATATAAATTATATTATATTTAATATAGGTGGATTTATCTAATAGGTTAATCATTCATTGTAACATGTATCTTTAAAGGACAAGGTTGATTTTCAAATTTATCTTAAATGTAGGCCATGAAGCTAGATAAACATGAAAATTTAAAAAATAATATGATAAATGCGGGTGGAAGATTTCACAACCTATATCATTTAAATAATCTAAGTCCTATAAATTATTTTTCCAATATTAGTATACATATGGTGGGTAAAGCATATCTTTCCTCCCTCAACATATGTAGATCTTATGGTCATCATGTCAGCATGTTGATAGCCATGAGAAGAAACCACAAACTAGATGGTATACAACGATTGAGATTCTATAAATAAATAAATTAAAACTTGAAAAAAAATAATGTTAGGGATAGGTGTAGGAAACTACATGCCCATTCTAAAACATTGTCATATATGCATACTTCCAAAGCCAGTTGTTTAATGAACTGTAGATTTGATAGCGATATGTATGGAACCAAATATTTGAAGGAAGTTAAACACCTCATTTTAAGCCTTGAGGGATTGATTGTAATATCCCTATTTTATCCCTAGTTAAAAATGTAATTAATTATGTTATTATGGTCGGCATTGGCATGTAATAATTGGACTACTTAAACCGTGAACAATATGTATGTATTTTTCTATTAAATAAAAATTCTAAGCAATTGTTTGTGAATGTAAACACCAATATGGACTATGACACCATCAATGGGAAATGGTGAGGGGGATGTAGGAATTTCCTTACAAAAGTCTGACATAAATTTAGAATTTATTCTTGAGTCTTATGCCTCTTGTACAAAATCTCATTGATTGTGACTGATCAGGTAGTTGGAATAATCACCTCATAATTGTGGAATATCAAGTATAAAATGAAATTTTGCTTCAAAAATTCATACAATGAATGGGATGAGTACATCCCTTAGAATATGAACCTGACCCATAGATCTACTTCAAAGATTGAGGTAGACATGGGGGTTGTACAACAAAATATGTTATTGAATGTGGAAAATTCTATACGGGATAGAGACCCGTGAATGAAAATGGGTGTGAATCAAACATCCACACATATAAAGGGCCATACTCAAAAAGAGAAGAGGAACACAAGTTCTATGTGAAGTAAATTCATGAGTCTAATATTGTCATTTATAGTGGAAATATTGTTGGGTTTTACTAAGTTATTATATTGATATTTCGGTAACCAATACACCTAGAAAAATGATAATCATGGATTCGATCAATGTTGGTTTGTTTTAGGCTCTCCAAAAATGATTTTTTCATGCCAAATAAGCATAGTGAAACCATAGAATGTAGTTAAACTATGGAGGTCATTATTTGAATCATGATTGGACAGAGTGATAGGAAATGGATAAGGAAATCATGGAGGTATTATAGAGAAATGAACGATTTTTTGTGTTGTTATGCTAATCTACTAAGAGGAATCTAAATATCATGGAGACCCTAGGGTTGACAGAAAAAGGAGATATTTACTATGTCTATGGTTGTGAAGGAGTGTTTCCATCATATACATCCTTTATCTAAGTGTGGATAGTTTTCCTCTTGTGCTATGATAGCCGAGAAAGGGAGTGGCTGGCATACAAAGATGATTTATAGTTATGCCGATGGTTACGTAGAAAGGGATCCTTTCAATATTGATTTCCAACAATAAGTAACTTTAGATAAATGTCTATATGTATTACATCTCTAATGTCAAGTTATAGATGTTATGGAAAATAATCTTATGGTTATGTAATAACTTGTTTCTTATTGAGTTGTGATATTATTTTTTCATGTACGTGGTGGTATGATGAATTTTGATGGAAACTATGAATAGAGATCTCATTGATGTTATATCCACTTGTTTCCTTCTATGGTAGGGCTATTGTAAGTAAATGTATATTTATATGCATACATGTTATTAACACCCAAACAATGATGATAAAAATACACCATGTAGTATGTGTTTTACACATTAAAATCCACTTTCACCATAATAAATAATTTAGAGAACTGCATTTCCTAAAGTATTTTTGTTTAATTAATTTACTCACTTTTTTTTTGTAAGCTTGGCAGGACTACATCTTCATCATGTCCCAATATATCACCCCAATCGGGGCAGGGATTTAAACAGCTGACTTCACATCAATGAGTTCCTTAACAAAGCACCTGATCACCATCTATCCAAGACGCCATGGAAATTAATTTACCCACTTGAAAATAACCTAGAAATTCATTTAATTAAATTCATGTTATTTTCATATTTACCCATTTTGTTAAAATGGTTAAAAATATTTTCACCCATCCATAAGAACAATTAAATAAATAATTATTTATTTGTTATTCCTTAATAATTACATTTTTCTCCCATCAACTAATTATTTAATCATTATTTAATAATTATTTATAACCCTTTTTGACCATATCATGAGAAATTTAATAAATCATTATTTATTTATTATTACATTATTCTTGAAATAATTATTAAATCATTATTTAGTAATTATTTCTAACTTATTTTGACCTCATATCCTAGAAATAATTAATGAATCAATTTCATTTATTAGTTATTTCACCCACTTTTCTAATTAATGCAATTAATCATTATTTTTTGAGTTAGTCAAGTAAATAAAGATTATTGCCCATTTCTCTAATAATTTTATCTGCCAAAAATAATAAAATACTCATAATGATTAGATCTTCATCTTGCCAAACCGATTTTTTATTATTTGACTAGTTCCTGTCTAATCTAACATTTTATTATGAATAGAGAGGTTTTTTTCTCACTTCACACACTGGATCACTATCATCGTCATCATTATGATCTTGCCACATTCAAGCTCTCCACCATCATGATTTCTACCATTTTCTCACTTTTCCCATTTGCAAATAGAGTGAAGAGGAGCAACCATTTGTAGCACAGGGGCACAAAATAACCCTACCATGGTGGAGGACTTTACAAACCCAAGTCAGTAAATCATTCTCCATAGGTGTCATATTTGGTAAAGAAAATACAAATTTATCATATTTCTTTTGGGTTCCACTTCTGTTATTTTTAGCATATGTTTTCAGGTTTTGTGAGTTTTTTGCAGGTTTTCCACTAACATTATATGCAAATCTAAAGATAATTGTTGAAGATTGCGAGTATGGAGTTTTTATTTATTTTTTCCTTTTGTTAATAGGTTATATTGTCACTAATAGTAAAAAGGAGATTTTAGTACACTCATCCAGAATTCCCCCCCAACAAATACTGACTCCATTGTGCTAAAAATTTAGATCCCTCGTGACTTCACTACCTTTTCTACATTTTTTCTCCTTTTTTATTTTCTAGTGGTTTTTTCACAAAACACTTTCGATTCTACATTTTTGTCTTTGTTTTGTAGCTTATAGATGCCATCCACACAAGGAGATGACAAGATCTAATCAAACCCTTAGATAGGTAGTGCATGAGCCCTAACACACTTTTTTGGGGCTTTTATGTGATGTACCAATGCAGGAAGTAGGCCACAAATTGCATTGTAATGGAGGAAAAGGTTGATTTTTTGCACTGGCCAATTTTCTTTTTTAGTCTTTTACTGAGTTTCAGTTCTGGGTGTCAGACAAGATGGTTTCTCATATTTTTAGTAAAAATTAGGCCTTTATCTCTTCGATTTACCCACTTTTAGGAGGAAATAAAAATCCCCTTAGAGTTTGAATTACACCTCTACCAAATTAAAAGCCGTTATTTTGGTTTGGTAGTCACATGTTCAAAGACGTATACCATTATTTTTCTAGCAAATTAAACATTTTTTTTAGCCTCTTTTTAGAGTTTAAAACTTTACTCGTTCCCCATTTTGGCCTTTTTTTCATTATCATTCAAATCTCTTCTTAGTTGCATCATTATAGTTAGTTTTTTTATTGTCATTTTAGCTAGGATTTCATTTTTTCTTTGTTGATTTTTCTACATAAAGTAGGCATCTTGACCATATATCTCATCCCCTTTCGGTTCTTGATCTCTTGGTCTCCATTTAGTTTCCTTAGTTTTTCCCTTTTTTTGTTCCTTTTAAACTCCTTGGGTGGGAAGAAGAGTGTGTTTAAATCTATTTACTTTCTGTTCATTTCAGTTAAGTTTCCAATTCAAAAATTTATTTTTCAGCAACACATTGTACATTATATGCAAACCAATGCCATTACACATATTTTCACACACACTTCACACCTTAAGTGAACATGAGTTTTGTTATCACCTCTAAGCCAAGACCATAAATTAATCACTTTATCTAACCAACATAGATTTAAGCCAATGTGGGCACAAGGAAAAATAATATAATTGTTAGGTTAAGTTTGGTGAGATAGGCATCCCAATAATGCCCACCAATAACCCTACATTGAGATATAAGTGTTGTCCTCTTAAGGTGATTGAAATAATCCATAACCCAATGCTTTGAAGCCAGTGCTGAGCAGAAACCCTTTAGAGGGGGTAAGTGTTACACAACATTTTGTCACTATGCCTGTACTCCCCATTCCTTGATCCTGGAGGACCTCTACATTGAACCCTACATGCTTTCTCTTTATCAAGAAACTCCCATTGTGTCCCTCTTCATGAGCATAACAATTCCTTTCTGCACCATTTCCCTGAAATCTTTTGTTTTTCCCAGTTTACAAGATTGACGCTAATGGCCCTTGTCCTCCTCGCACCGATATGCAGGGACTAACATTGTCCCTAGCACCTGCTGGAGTGCTTGAGATTTGTTCCAGTAGCGCCGATCCTCTTTTGGAAATTTTTTTAAATAAGGGGCCAAAGCTTCCAACTCTAGAAGCTTCGTAACAAAAGTTTGGTAAATGATTGAGCCAGGTGGAGTTGAGGATGTTAGTTTGGGCTATTTTCCCCTATAAGGATGAAATTACCTCAAGAGATAAGACCTTCTCCCATGAGAAGAGGAACCATCTCCTATCCATTCATGCTATATAAACCTCCATTTCTCCCAAGCACAAGTTAGTGTTGAAGTGTTAATGTTGGTGTGCTAGTGCTAATTAAGTTTGGAGTAAACAACAAGCTATTCATAGTTGTAGCTATCTAGTTGTGTGAGGGAGAAGTGTGAATTTGGTTTAGTGTGAAGCCTAAAGAGAAGAGCCTTAAAACTATCATTGTTGAAGCCATCATGGAATGCTAGTAGAAGTGTGTGAGAACATGGTTTTGTCAGAGGAGAACGGAAACGTCAAGACAATGGTTGTAATCTCTTCTTGATTCAATATATATGCAACTATCGATTGATTTCCTACATCATGTGTCATCTTACATGTTCATGTCTTAATGTTTCTTGACTTGTTAAGTAGGTTGAATTACAATTTGTCTATTATCATGGTTGTTGTTTGTTCTTGTTTACTTGTCTCAGGGTTTGAAGAAGGAAACGAGAGATAGATGGAGTGAGCAAGCAAGGTCATCACCAAACGGGATAAGCAGACTAAGAGGTAGGCCCTCTTAATTGGTTCTAACCTAAGGAAATATTCCATAGAATGTATCAGTTCTGGCTAGACCCATTATCGGGCTAGAGGAATTGTTTGTGTCTGCACTCATAATTTTACTTCACCACAAATTGGAAACCAGACTAGGGAGCCAATCCTTCTATTTTCTTGTTTGAAATTTCATGGTTTTGTGTGAACTTTTCTAGTATCACCATTTCCCTTTAGTTATGGCTACTTTGCCTTGTTTACTACTTTGGGATTGAAATTTACAGTAGCAAGTCTAGTCTCAGCTTTTGAAAATTTTTATTTTTTCTTTGCATCCTTTCTCAGTGTGTCTATTTCGTTAATCGTTGCACCAATTAGCATGATATACTCATAAACAGTCGCGCCGACCCCCTTCTGGCGCTTTTTGTCAGTTAGGTAGTCGCGCTAATGCATGTAGGTGAAGATTAAGGTTCACCATAGATCTCGACGAGTGTGTCTTGCTCTCTTGATTTCTACCTTGTAGCTTGTTTAGATTGTGTTCTCCCTCACTAGAAAGCTTCATTTAGCTTGGTTTGTGTGCTTGCTTGGTTTAGCCCACCCTCTAATGTGTTAAGTCTGGCCCCGTGTGAAGTTCCTTTTTATTTTTTCTTTGAATCCCTCGATCAGCGCTAGTTGTCAGTTAGGTAGTTGCTCCGGTCTCTGAGTTAAGAAAAAATCAGAATTTCTCCCATTCTAGTGCTAGTGTGTCTTGACCCTCAAACTCTCTTCTTCCACCCAGAAGTGACTAGGATGCTTTGTTTGCTTCATTTTCAATTGAATGAGTGAAAGAGTCTCGTTTGTTCTCTTATTTTGAGTGTCTCTTTTCTCTTTCCAAGCATATACTACATTGCTTGGTTTCTCGATTGAAGCATTTATGTGTTTGATTTTTTTGATTTAGGGAAGAAGTTGCTTTTAGTTTCATGTATCATGCTTTGGGTTTGATCGATGCTTGTTTGCTCAGAATTGGGAAAATTTTCATTAAAGTTCTTTATGTGAAAGATTCATTTTTGCATTTTATGAAAATAAGAACATCATTCTAGTTTACTTAAGCGAAAATATTGTATTAGTAGCGTCATTGAGAAGCTAGATTTGCATCATCATAAGCATTGGAAATGAAATGAAACTTATTTTGTTGTTAAGGGAAGATTAAGTGCATTTAGGAGATTTATTAGAGAAAGATTTCATTCCTTGATTGTTGCATTGATTTTGTGTTCCCTATCTCGCAATTAGTGTTAACTTTCATCGAACAAAGGTCTCTTTTCTCATACAGCTGCATATAGGAGTTTTCAAATGATAATGGTAAGGCCTTTTAATTTAAGCCTAATTCAAGATCAACCGTTAAAATTTATTGAATTAACCTAAGGAAGAATTGAAACTTAATGCTCACATTTAGTGGTCTAGGCTAGAGACGTGTTTTGACATCTTTAAACCTAGCTGTTGTCATTCGCTTTGGCACTAGACAGCGCTAGTATGGACTTGTGCTCCCCGTACTATCGAGTATATAAAGGGAGACCCCACTAGGTTGCAATCCTTTATCCATAGGAAGCCAAGTCTACCACCTTGTAAACATGATACACTAAACACAACATTCGAGGAGATTACCTACCCGTACTTCTCGGTTCCCCGGGAGGTATTCTTCAATTCACGATTACCTGGTAATCCTTTTGCCTAGATTATCCGGAGCAGTCATTTTGGTCTTTCTGACTCGTTAAATTTAAAAGATCATCGATCACTTGTCCTTTCAAGCTTGTTAACTTCCAAAGCGACTAGAGTCACATTTTTCCTTTTTCTCGACTCTTAAAACATGAAAAGGCAAAGTTTTGTTTCAGTGTTCTAAAATTAACTTCCCACAAAATATTCCTAGTTAAAGTTATATTCCTTAGTAATTCTTTAGGGTTGATTCCAATGGAAACATTTCTAGAATCTAGTGGTCAAGGATTTCCCTTAGATGGGAATCCTAGTCCTTTTAATTCTTTTGGAAACGTTGGTGCTCCTTATATGGCGACATTGTCCCTTCCTGGGTTAACCATTGGTCTACCTGCCTAGTTGTTTTTGACCTCGGTGGTCCCGAGTGTCCCAACTCCTGTCCAAATGTCCCCTTCATTCAAATCACGTCACAATGATTCCAAGGTTGACCTCTCCCCTTCTTCCCCTATTTCTTCCTCTTCCTCTTCTACTTCACCTAGTGAAATTTTGAAATCTAGTAACCAAGAGGCTAAGAAGAAGAAGAAGATGATGATGATGAAGAAGAAGTCAAATAAGTGAGAGGACAACTGTGTAGCTATTACTCCAAATGAACCCCCCATCGACAAACCTTCTGATCCTTCGCGGAAGGTAAAATTCCCTTGCAGGTTGTGTAAGGGTGACCATCTCCTTCGAGATTGCCCTGACATTCCTAGAGTGTTAGAGGTATGGTCTCAAAACCTAAACCGACCATCCCCATCGACCTCTGGAGATCATGTCGATGTTACGCCTTCAGGTAATGATGGTAAGAAGAAGGGAAAGATTAGATTCCCTTGTAGATTATGTGAAGGAAAGAATCTTCTTCACCTTTGTCCTCTTATGGATAAAACTTCCAAATTTTTGGAAAACCTTGCAGCTCCTCAACCCCAACTTCCTGTTGGTTATTAGAGGCTTTCTTATGACCCTCTCTTGGTTGGTCAAGAGATTGACTTAGGTGTTGTCATCCTGCTCTTCCTAAGCGAGACTCTCTTGTGTCTATTCCTAAGCAACCATTGGTCGAAAAGAGTGTTGACTTGGTTTTTCCACCAGTTACTCACTCTGATTCGGGAGAGAGTGGTGATCATACTACTCATGTTATTCTCATCTCCTCAGATTCTCATGAATCGAAGAATGACCCTCCCATCCTGGTTGTTCAGGAGAGTCCTTCTCCTATTCCTGTATAACATGGGGGCAATTATATGATACCCCCACCAAGTAGTTTTGTCATCTCTTCGATTGGGGTCCATTGACTGATTTCCACCTCCCATCTTATGTTCCTTTCCAGATCACAGTACAAGCCTATAATATGGTACTACAAGGCACTATATTAGATGAAGGTGCGTCTATTAGCATCATCTCTTCTACTACTTGGCAAGCTTTAGGTTTCCCACATCTTGTTCCTGTCACTCAAAATATGTTGGCTTTCAACGGAAGAACTAGTCAACCCTTAGGGATCCTTCCAAAGTTCCCTATTACTTTGGGATGCTATATAGATGTGATGGTAGTCCAAGGTTCATTCGATTTCAATCTTCTCCTTGGATGTGACTATGTTTATGTCATGGGAGCTCTTGTTTCTTCACTTTTCCGTGTGGTTTGTTTTCTGCATGAAGGGAGAATTGTGACCATTGATCAACTGCCATTCATTGGTCACCAGGCACCTCCTTCGCAACCATCATCCCCTATCAACTCTTGTTTGCAAGTAGTACCTTCCCCGCCACAGGTCAATTATGTGGCTACCCGTTCCATCTTCACCTCTGCTGATGATCACACATATGGTATAGTACTTTATGTACTAAGGGCATTGGAACCCGATCTATCTATGGTACCAATTGACATGTATTCCTCCCAGAACATGGTTCTTCTGTCTAGTGAAGAACTCTTGGGAGCCATGTTCTTGTATGGTTCATTAACAAATGTGTGAGCATAGTTCCTTGTCTTGTGTCAAGCTCGTTAAAAAATGAAACAAGGGTCATGAGGATAGTTCTTGGTCTTGCTTTAAACTCGTTAAAAAATGAAACAAAGGGTTGAGCATAATTCTTTCTCTTGTGTCAAGCTCGTTAAAAAATGAAACAAGGGTCTTGAGGATAGTTCTTTTTTGTATCAACCTCGTTTAAAAATGAAACCGATTTCGAGGATAGTTCTTTTACTGTGTCAACCTCATTAAAAAATGATGCAACTCCCTTTTCCAGATTGAGTCTTTGATTAAGATCTTGTAAAATCCCAGTCAAGTCTTTCCAATATCTCGAAAGTGAACCTTCATTCCATACACCTTTTTGATTGAAATGAAGCTTGGGGGTCATGTACCTCGATTGAGTCATGATGCTGGGGGCATGCGAACTTATAGCAAGCATAGTTTTTCATTTCAAGTTTGTGTAAACATGAAACTAAATCCAAGCAAAGTTCTCCATGGTTCAAGCCTGTGTAAAAATGAACCCATGCACAATTTACATCTCGTGATTGTCGTTTTTTATCAGCTAATTTCTACTAGATGAGCCTTGGTTGTTTCATTCCATCGCCACCATCTCTTTGGCCGATCATATGCTTTCACTTGGTTGTTTTTCCTTTCCTAAGGAACTGCAACGATGAGTGGTTTTGTTAGCCACCCCCTTGACGATTACATGTTTTTAGCAGTTCTACCATTATCATAACTTGTTTCTACACTTTATACCACTCGTTCCTTCAGGACAAGTAACGTTTAAGCTCTTTTCTCGACTCGTAAAACTGAAATGAAAAGATTGTCGAGTATTTTTCCCTTTGACTCGTAAAAGAGAATAAAATGGGGGGTCCACCTTCAAGCTCTTTTCTGACCCTTTAAACACGAAAATATTGCCAAGCTCTTGTCATTTTGAACTCATTAAAGGTTTCAAAACATCGTTTACCCAATATACGTTTACCCCTTTTTCGGGTTGGGATGAACTATTTACAAAAAAGGTACTCCTTAGCTGAAATGGTCAAGCGATTCTCTCAAGTATCGTTTTCTACCTTTTTAGGCTCAAGAGACACAAATGCACGAAAAAGGACCATGTGGAGTTTTCTTTTCCGTGTCTTTTTCAAACTCTCTAAACATGAAAAAGATACTGAGTTACACCTTTGTTGGACTTGTTAAAGTATTAAACGACATTAGATTCGTCACCATGACTGTCAGGCCAGGAGTAACTCCAGTTTGGCAGAAAACTGATACGATTTATTTCATTAGGTAGCTATTGTTATATACAAAGAATGTGACTACTCAGTTCATCTTCTGATGACTGTTCACATTCCAAATTCACCCAATCACAGAGGATTAGGTGTCAACATTCCCCCCCTTAATTTGAAGGGATGTTGGTGAGTCCAAGCATCGTTCTGAACCTTTCAAGCTTTTCTCTTCCAAGGGATTTGGTTAAGATGTCTGCAATTTGCTCATTTGTGGAACAATGACGGAGATGGATTGTTTTAGCCTCAACATGATGTCGAATTAGATGATATTTAGTATTGATGTGCTTTGTACGATCATGGAACTTTGGGTTCTTGGCCAACTTTATTGCAGAGGTGTTGTCAATCATAAGTGGAGTTGATTGTACTTGTTTTACCTGCAAATCTTCAAGAATTTTCCTGAGCCACACAATTTCTTTCGTTGCTTCAGCTGCTGCCACGTATTCTGCTTCTGTTGTGGAATCTGCTGGAACTGATTGTTTGCATGATCTCCAAGAGACAGCTCCTGATCCAAGACTCATAGCATATCCTGAAGTAGATACTCCAGTTTCTTTGTCTCCATCGAAGTCTGAATCAGAGTATCCAATCAAGCTGAAGTCGTCCACCTGTGTATACTTGATTCCAAGGTCTTGAGTTCCCTTCAAGTACCTTAGAACTCTTTTTGTAGCAGACCAATGTCCCTCACAAGGCTTTTGCATAAACCTGGAGAGGATTCCAACAGCAAATGAAATGTCTGGTCTGGTAGTAGTGAGGTAGATAAGACTTCCTACAAGCTGTCTATACTTTGTTGCATCCTCAAATTCCTTTCCTTCAGTAGATGTGAGCTTTAAGTTTTGTTCCATTGGAGTAGAAAGAGGATTGCACTCTGTCATGCCAAATCTGTTTAACAAATCTCCAATGTATTTCCTTTGAGAAAGAAATATGGATTTTGGATGTTGGGTTACTTCAATGCCAAGATAGTAATGAACATAGCCCAAATCAGTCATTTCAAAACATTTCCCCAATTCCTTCTTTATGGATGCAATGTAGCTTTCATTGTTCCCTATCATTAAAAGATCATCTACATATACCACAAGATATACAACTGTTTTTCCAACTTTCTTGACAAATAAAGTTGCATCGTCAAGATCAAAATGATTGAAGTTGAGTTTCAGAAGATGCTCAGTTAGTTTTTCATACCAGGCTCGCGGTGCTTGTTTGAGGCCATACAAGGACTTCACAAGTTTGCATACTTTTTGTTCATGTCCCTTCATAGAAAATCCTTCAGGCTGGGACATATAAACATTCTCTTTTAGATCTCCATTCAAGAAGGTAGTTTTTACATCCATTTGATGGACTTTCCAACCGTTCTGAGCTGCTAGTGCAAAGAGTGTCCGGATGGTGGCCCATTTTGCTGTGGGGGCAAAAGTTTCCTCATAATCAACCCCTTCCTTCTGTGCAAAACCTTTTGCCACAAGCCTAGCTTTGTGCTTGTCAAGTGAGCCATCAGCTTTGTACTTGTTCTTGTAGACCCACTTGCAGCCAATTGGTTTGGTTCCAAATGGAGGATCAACCAGCTTCCAAGTGCCGTTCTTTATGAGGGCAGCATACTCCTTTTGCATCGCTTCTTTCCATTCATCATGAGAAGAAGCTTCTTTGAAGGAAGTTGGTTCAAAATCTGTAGACAAGTTCAATTCACAATCATAAGAAACATCCATATCAACAGGTGAATTAGAGTCATCTACATCACCTCCATTTTTTCGGTTTGAATTTCTGGTTCCTGTTTTTCCAATTTCATCAGGATGAACACTTTCAAGTGTCTTTGTCAGCCACTTTTGGGGGGCTTTCTGAGATGGTCCAGGCTGCTCTGTTGATTGAGTTGGGACTGAATCAAGATTGAGTCTCCCAATTATATCAATTACATCACTTAAAGCATCATCCATTGTTGGAGTTTCATGCAGGGGAGATTGTTCTTCAGAAGAAGATTCCACATGTTGATCTAGTATAAGAATCCCCCCTTCAAGATGTGGAATCTGATTATCAAATTCTTGAAATGATTTAGTTTTTGCGAATCTATCCAAGCGATCAAGTTGCCGCTCAACAACATTGTCAGATTTGGATGATTCAAGAAAAAATACATCTCTAGATACAACAAACTTTTTATTTGCTTCATCATAGAGGCAGTATGCTTTGGAGGTGTTTTAATACCCCAGGAAGATACACTTACGACTTCTAGTGCCAATTTGGTTTCTATGAACCTTTGGTATCAAAGCATAACAGGTGGAACCAAAGACCCTGAGATGTTTTACCGAAGGAACATGTCCATACCACAATTCATAAGGAGTCTTGTTTCTTATAGCATTAGATGGACATCTATTCTTTATATATGCAGCACATAGAACAGCATCAGCCCAAAACATTATCTTTACATTTTTGAAGAAAAGCATGGATCGTACCATATTCAAGATTGTTCTATTCATTCTTTGAGCTGCACCATTCTGTTGGGGATTATAAGGCACAGTTGTTTGATGTTTGATCCCATGTTGGCGAAGATAGTTTTCAAATTCATTTGATGTATATTCTTTTCCATTATCAGTGCAAATAGACCCAATATGAGATTGTGCATCATTTTCAATCCATGTATGAAAATTCTTGAATGTTTGAAAAGCATCAAATTTGTTCTTCAATAAATAAACCCAACACATTCTGGTGTAATCATCAATAAATGTCATGATATATTTATTTCCATTTGCAGAAGGAACAGGCATTGGACCACATAAATCTGAATGAATGACTTCAAGCTTCCTATGTGCTCTTGAATGTGAATCATGAAAAGACTATTTTTTATGCTTTCCTAGAATGCAAGCATCACATTGCTTATGTTTCCTAGGAATTGTAGACAAACCAGCAACACCATTTTTCTTCAATAAGCGGAGACTGTCATAGTTTAAATGTCCAAATATAGCATGCCATAATAAACTTGATGGAAGTGTACCTTCTTCATGATGAGAAATATATGAGAAATGTTGTGCATGAGCAGAGGTTCCTTGCAGTTTGAGAAGCCTTTCTTCTTCTATTCCCCTCATGACAAGTGAGTGGTCAAAAGCTTTTCTTGCCTCAAGTTTGCCATCAAACATATGAATGGAGTGACCTTGCTGGCAGATGTGGACCAAGGAAAACAAGTTTCTCTTGAGCTGTGGGAGATATAGAACATGATCCAAAAGAAATTCTGGAAGACCAGGCAGTTTAAGCCTGATTGTGCCAAGCCCTGATGGCTTGATTTTTGACTGATCTGCAAAGTATACTGCTCCATCAACATTATCAGTGAAATCTTCAAAAAAATCTTTTCTATGAGTCATATGACAGGTTGCTCCTGAATCAAGCAACCAATCATTTTTCAAAGAAGCAAGTGAAGCATTAAACAAATCTTCATTTACTCCAATGTTACATTGTGCCTCAATATAGTGAGCAGATTCAGGTGCTTTACCTTTGTCTGTATCATCAGTTTTACCTTTCTGTTGGTTTCTTTTCTGCTCGATTTTGTCCCATGGTAGCTTGCATGTAGAGGCATCATGTGATCCATTTCTTTTGCAGCGAATGCAATGTAAGTCTGCCTTTTCTCGTTGAGAATGTCTGCCCCCCTGCCTCTGAAGTATCTTCCTCTTCCTCTTTGTCCACCTCTTCCTCTTGTAGAATCTTAAGCATGATGCTTTTCTTTATGAGCAAGGAACACAGTCTCTTCAGAAGATTCAGGGGCTGTCTTCTTTCCAAAGGCTTTCTCTCTTTCAACAAACTTTTTCACAAGAGAGTCAAAGGTTATATCTTTAAGATTTCCATTTGCTTGTAAAGATTCAAGATAATTGGAGTAAGTAGGATAGAGTGCCTTGAGAAAAGCAATAAGAGGGATATCCAGCTCAACCTTAGTGGATTTGATATCATGCATTAGAGATTTTACTTCAGATGCAAGAGCAAGAGGATCATTATTTTTCAGTTCAAGAGTGAAGAGTTTAATCATGAGCTGAACAACTTCAAGTGCAGAATGTGAGTCATAGAGTTCTTTCAGCTTTTGTAAAGCTTCAAAGGTAGTTGAATATGATGAAATATGGCGACTCACCTCTTCATTTACAGATGCTGCAATTAATGCATAGGCTTTGCTATTCTTGTTTTCCCAAATGACGAGCTCTTTGTCTGATGTAGACTGCATTGGGTCATTGTCTCCTTCTCCGACACACACTCCTTTCCACAAATCATTGAAGATGAGGGTGTGTTTTATCATCCGGGACCATTCAGGATAGCTCTCCTTGCCAGTGAGAACTATTCCTACCATAGAGATGATTGAATGCATTCTGTAAAAAAAAAACTTCTGCTGATAAAAAAAACTTCTGCTGATATACAGTGAAATTGTACTCAAAAAATTTCTGTGGGAAATAATTTTGGTTGTTTAAAAATAATCAATCATTCACCGCGAGCTCTACAAAGTTGGAGCAGCAACGACATCAACTGCAAGCTCTACAAAGTTGGAGCAGCAATGGTATTACAATTTCAAAGTTCACTGAAAAGACTAAAAAAAAATCACCATAAATCCCTTTGATTCTCTAGACTTTGAAGCCAGTAATAAAAATATGGCAGCGTTAAAGTGCTAGACAGTTTTTAAAATATGGGACAGTGTTAAAGTCGTTTTAAAGACATACTAAAAAATGCATTGGATCACCATTGCCAATCAATATATACCATTTAATATACAGCATTCAACGCAAATGGGAATGCAAAAACCCTTCCGCACTCAACCATATACCATATACCAGGTTGTTACTGCTTCGTTGAACAGTCGATACCATATAACGCATACTATATACCCACAGCACATAGCACATATAAACCACAGCGTTAATACAACCCACATCACACAGCTCATATACAATCAGTCTCTGTCGTGTGGAAAACAAGGAAAAAATGCACATGTACTGTTAATTTGTCATCACAAATCCATTCCAATACCCAGCGGTATTTGAAGTGCTGGTTCAATTCCAACGCCCACTAGACAGACGAGAATACCATACAGCGCATACCATACAACGTTTCCTGTGTGGAGGCACCAGGAGCTGGAAAATAACATCAAGCTCTATGTCAGGCATGTATTCATCATGGACAATTGTGAAGAGTTGATCCTGGAATACCTTAGCTTTGTAAAGGGTGTCGTGGACTTTGAAGACCTTCCTCTGAATATTTCTCGCGAAACTCTCCAACAAAACAAAATATTAAAAGTTATTAGGAAAAGTGATTAGGAAAAGTTTCACATGAATGGAGTCTTGTGAACAAACAGAAGCCTATCTGGATGATAAAACCAGAGGATATTACGAAGGAAGAATATGCGGCATTTTACAAGAGTCTGACAAATGACTGGGAAGAACATTTGAGAGGCGTATTGAACAGTTGAGAATATCAGAACAATGAGAGGCATATTGAACAGTTGAGAATACCGTATAAACATCGTTAATATTCCAGATTAAAAGAGCCGTGGAATAGTGAGTAAACCCACAGCGTTAATACACTTTCAATGCAGTTCAACAGGAAAACTGGACAGCGCTAAAACCACTGGATTATTAGACAGCGCATACCATGAGATAGCACATTCAAATGTCCCACTCGTATATCCATTCAACAACGCATACAGGAGCTGGTGGTGTATCTCTGCAGTGGCACCGTCAGGTCTCAGTATGGACAGATGTGCAGTGCGGTAAAGGCAGATTATTTCATAACAGAAGGGAATAAAGCAGAGGCAAAGGCAGAGGCTAGGACAGAGGAGTTACAAGGAGCATAATAGCTAAAACAAGGAGCTGGCTCTGATACCATGTCAGGCCAGGAGTAACTCCAGTTTGGCAGAAAACTGATACAATTTATTTCATTAGGTAGCTATTGTTATCTACAAAGAATGTGACTGCTCAGTTCATCTTCTGATGACTGTTCACATTCCAAATTCACCCAATCGAAGAGGATTAGGTGTCAACAATGACGAACATGAGCTTCTCCTTCCTAGGGCTCGTTAAACTTACTACGTCGGATTCATCCGAAGGATGAACTTAAAGTGCAAGCATATGTTATCCCCTTCAAGCTTGCAATTAAAAATAATTGGGGTACTTGCCAGAAATGGTGGGGGAAAATTTGGAAATCTAATCTGTTGTGTTGGAAGATCACTCTTGAACATGACACTTTTTGCTTCGTGTCGGGTTGGGATATCCTCCTTTGTATTGTTGACTTTCCTGGGTTGGGCCGTTCATTTTTTCCTTCCATTTGATCTCTGCCACATCATCATGACCACCGATCCTATGGATCCAAAAGCTACCAAACTTCCAGTTGTGTCATTGATATGTTTAAGAGTTGTCCTTCTGTAGTTACACTTGCCTCTAATTCTTTGTATCATCCAAAATAATTTTGCATCCTTTTGTCTCGTGTCAATGATGTGGGATACATTATGGCCCTCCTTTGACATGATCTCTTCCTATCGACTTTAACTCATTATCCGAGAATTTGACTGAGGGACTCCCTTCCAGTACCTTAGAGCTACATGCCCTACTAGAAAGTTCTTCGCACTCAACAACAAGTTCACGTCATTGACTTTCGATCGAGTGATTTCACGAGTGTTCGACTTCAGCTCCTCTATTCACATTTCGTGGATTGTGCTGATAGTACCTTGAGGACCATTGTCATTATTGGTGGTTTCTCTCCCGCTTGTTAATAACTTACATCATTGACTGGTAATCAAGCGACTTTCTAGCATGTTCGACATCAACACATCTATTCACATGTTAGGATTTGTACTTTGATCAGGTCGTGTTGGAGCGCAAGACCCTAGACTCAGATCACCAAAGCCCAGGTTGCGAAGTGATGTAACATGATTATTTTGATATTTATGTCTTTTTCAGATGGATGGTTGCGACCATACCATGAGTTATCATATGTGATCTTTCTCATTATAGGGTGGCTGCGACCATATCTTGGTTTCAATATGATCCTCTTTAATGGATCTTTGCGCCCATGCCTGGATCCATTTACATGATCATTCTCTGGATGGTTGCATCCATACCACGATTCATGTATCATTTCACAAAGTTTTTAGTTATGTATATGTATTTATACTTGCTTGCAGGTTTTATCACGACAAACTATGGTTCCCTGCACTGATTCATAAGAATTTCATCCCTCACTCTAGTTCGGCCTTCACGCTTTAGGGGGCATGTGTTACACAGTATATTGTCACTGTCCCTATACTCCCCATTACTTGATCCTAGAGGACCTCTACACTGAACCCTACATGCTTTCCCTTCATCAAGAAACTCCCATTGTGTCCCTCTTCATGAGCAGAACAATTCCATTTTGCACCATCTCCCCAAAATATTTTGTTTTTACCAGTTTACAAGATCAACGCTAATGGCCCTTGTCCTCCTCGTGCTGATATGGAGGGATTAACACTATCCCTAGTGCTGACCGGAGTGACTGAGATTTTTTCTAGTCACGACGATCCTCTTTTGGAAAGTTTTTTACATAAGGGGCCGAAGCTTCCAGCTCTAGAAGCTTCATAAGGGAAGTATGATAAATGGTTGAGCCGGATAGAGTTGAGGATGTTAGTTTGGGCTCTTTTTCCCTATAAGGATGGAACTACCTCAAGAGATAAGACCTTCTCCCATGAGAAGAGGAACCATCTCCCATCCATTCATGCTATATAAACCTCCATTTTTCCCAAGCACAAGATAATGTTGAAGTGTTAATGTTGGTGTGTTAGTGCTAATTAAGTTTGGAGTAAACAACAAGCTATTCATATTTGTAGCTCTCTACTTGTGTGAGGGAGAAGTGTGAATTTGGTTTAGTCTGAAGCATAAAGGGAAGAGCCTTAAAACTATCATTATTGAGGCCATCATGGAATGTTAGCAGAAGTGTGTGGGAACCTAGTTTTGTCGGAGGAAAACGGAAATGTCAAGACAATGGTTGTAATCCCTTCTTAATTCAATATATATGCAAATATCAATTGATTTCCTACATGATGTGTCATCTTAAATGTTCATGGATTAATTTTTCTTGACATGTTAAGTAGGTTGAATTACAATTTGTCTATTATCATGGTTGTTGTTTGATGTTGTTTACTTCTTTCAGGTGTTTGAAGAAGGAAACGAGAGATAGCTAGAGTGAGCAAGCAAGGTCATCAGCAAATGGGATAAGCGAACTAAGAGGTAGGCCCTCTTAATTGATTCTAACATAAGGAAATCTTCTATAGAATGTATTGGTTGTGGCTAGACCCATTATCAGGCTAGAGGAATTGTTTGTGTCCGCACTCATAATTTTACTTCACCACAATAAGGACTAGGCGAAGGATACTCATGATTGCCCTTGAAACTCCCACTTCTTGGTCAGGAATTTCGATCTGTGGTTAACACATAGAAGCTGAAATTCGCTCACCCCATTGGACGAAGGTAACCTTAGTTTTCTTTATTACGATTAAAGCACCCTTCCAGGTGGTGATTGTGGGAAGCAACTATATATTTACCTTGCCTTTCACTCAAGGATATGCTTGTAGACATTAGAGCATGCAAATAAGAAATTGATTCGAAGGCCATCAAAATATAGAACTAGGAATTTTCTGAGGCTAAGAGCATTATTTATTTTTACAAGGAAATTTTTCTTGAATTAGAGTAGGGTGAAAACATGAAGATGGGTTACACTTTTGGGCTGAATGTGGTGATGAAATTTCACGTTTTTCCTATTTTATCGAATTGCACCCCTCAAAATTAATATAATCATTATGAATTTTGATTTGGAGTAAAAAGACAATATGTGGAGAATTATGTTGTTTTCCTAATGATAATTTTTGCAAAAGAATTTTTTGTTGTATAATCTCTCAATTTTCCATTAAATGCAATATATTTCCTTGAAAATGTTCATAAAACTTTAAGAGATATGTGAGTGTTCACGTAGCATAACTGAGTATAAAATGTGAAATTTTTAAAATATATATATAAGCATGATATACATGGAGAGGACTGATTGTTTCATATTAAAAAAAATTATTTTTTTATGCAAAATTATATTTTTTATTATTTTTTGAAGTTGGTGAAGTAATATTTGAATCACATTTTGGAGACACATGTTCATGTAATATTTTTTTCAACTCTTTAAATAAATTCAAAAAAAAAGTGTACCCTTTTGCAGAGGACTTGTAAATGAATGTAGAATTTTTTTCATTGTGTATTTTAATGTTATTGGTTTTTTATTTAGCCCATTTCAAACTGTCCAAAAAAAATCAAGTGTTATGTTTAAAGGAAATTATATTAAAAATACCAAATGAATTCGAAAGTGTCAAATTCATATGCCATTGGATACATGATCTTCCATAAATCCAACATGATCAACTCCGCCACTTCAGGACAAATTTTTCCCTAAATCTGATAGGGTACAAAATGGGGTTGCAGAGAAATCTATAGAAGAGGTGCTAAAACTGTAATTTTTAGGATTCCAAGAGTTTGATCGAGTGCTTAAATAAAAAATTAAAATATCTCGATCGAGAGTTAAAGTAACCCTCGATCGAGCAGCGTACATGGTTAACCAGTGGCTCGATCGAGCTCAAATGCTCGATCGAAAAATACAGCTCGATCGAGCCACAAATCTCTATCGAGTTGTTAACTCGAGTTGGAAAATGACTCGATTGAGCTATTTTTAGGAACCTCAAAAATCAATCGATCGCTAAAAAATTGCTCAATTGAGCATCCATTTTTCAGTAAAATGTGCCCTTATTTTGCCAAAAATGTGTAACCCAACTCCATGCTCTGACCCAGTAACAATACATTATAGTTAGCTTACACGTTGCACCACTACATGTAGTTTTTGTTTACTCTATATTATTCTTTTTCTTCATCCTTTTCCTCTAGCCTTTAGTGCTATCTTTATCTCAACATCATTAACTTCGTGGTATTCATCCTTAGTTTTTGTTAAGCATCCATTAAGATTGCTCGACAAGTTAGGCTCTTTCTCCCTAGCCCACCTTCAAACTCTATTAATTCTTATTCATGTATTTCTTCCTTTGAGTATGTTTCCTCTCCACCCTGAGTCATTACCATTTCTAGTCTCAACGTTGGCAATAATATTGTTCCGAACATGAGCACCAATAGTGGAGGAAATACTAATAGCATTATGGTCGATTTTGGTGTTCCTAGAATTCCATAATGGAGGATTCCATTCATTTCCACCTCTTTTAATGCACCCTCACCCACTCTACTGTAAAGTGGTATGTAGACCAACCCCATGCTTCCCGTAAGGTGTTTTCAACTATTTCCAATGCATTTTTATCCTACTTTCAGTCACCTATCCATTATGATACAAAAAATAAAATTTTGACCTCCTTTCATCAAACCTATGTAACCTACCTTCCAGATCATGTCTAGGAATGACACAGAAGGAAAAGTTTATGCAAAGCTCTAGAATTTGAAGATTAAGCTTTGCTAGGCTAGTTCCTCAGATCCATCCTTGAACCGATTGGTAAATATGTTGCATCCACTTTCTCTAAAATCAAATAACAATCCATTCATAATGCTCTGCAATTTGACCTATTCTATGCCCAATTGGGTTATTCTTGCACCGTTCTTCCCATCCTTCCTCAACCTAGTGCTTCTTCTACATTAGGGGCATCTCATGCCATAGAGGGTGTGATTGGTTTAGTCTCTCACCAACATCCTTCCCCATAAACGCAAGGAACTATGAGATATGGCCAACCTTTGTGGGGGGCAATACCACATGCACTTATCCTCCCCCTCATCCTTCGGATGTTAAATCATACCAAGGAAAAAGTACTTATTACACATTTCCCATTCACATTAGTTGATGTTAGGGAAAACTAGTACTCATCCTAGTTACCAAACTGTGTCTGCCAATCCATATAATCCTTATGCACCACCCACTGCTCCAGCCCCAATGGCATGAACACCCCAACCTCCCATGCCTCAACCCCCTTTTCCACATTAAAAATCACCTATGGAGGGGCAGTTTTATGCTCAGCAAACTGTTTCCCAGCTCCATAACCCTAAGAAAAGGAATAAAGAGAAGGGTGGCCAACATAAAAAATATCAATGAAACTAAGCTCATTATCCTAATGCCAATGAGAGAGATAAGTATAACATCACTAACCAGTAATAGGGTGCCAAGCCCAAGAAGAACAAGACCCTTCACATTGATAAGCCTTGTGCATTATGTGGTGCTTATGCACATTACACTCATTATTGTCCCCTTCTCTCAGATGTCCACAACATGGGAAGACCAAGAAGCTACCTCTAGAGGGAAGCATCATATGCTTTCATTCGCACCTCCCTCTATGCAGCCAGTAGTGCTTAGGAATCCTTTCCCCAACCAAGGATATGTGGCAACCTAGGATGGCCAAAATACTTTTGTTCCCCACCTCATCAAACTGGGAATAGATCTTACCAAATTCTCATGATGAATTATGAGGAAGTCAATCTTTGAACTTGATCGCACCAATATGATCCACCTCTTGAGGCACAACTGAAAGTGACCACAGATCCTACTTTGTCACCAAATGGCACCTTACATATTCTTCCACCTAAGGTAAAGGTTACTTAAAAAATATCCAAAGTACCATTACATCTAAATGTTTCCAACTCCTCGCCGCCCATACCTATAACATAGTATATGACTCGGCATCATATCTTATTTCCATGTCAATGCTGGAAGTTCTCTAGATGTGCCCTTCACAATGAAAGGATCTAGTATCCATTTTGGGTGTTGTGGACCCTTCAGATGATCGCATGATTGTATTTGACTTTGAAAAAATGGATCATCCTCGCCTTCCCCCATCTATTGCATTCATGATACCAACATCCATCAAGAACATCATTTTTGAGTGGTGTATCATCGACGAAGGATCATCCACTTATGTGATGCATGCCCAAGTATAGAAGAAACTTGGTTCTCTTGAACTTTCACCATCTATTATCACCCTCTGTGCATATGATGGTTTCCCTTTGCAACCTATTGGTTGTACCAAAATGATCTCATTGCCATTGTTGGCAAGCAATCCATGCTTGATCTTGAGGTAATTGATGTCCCTTTATATTATAACCTTCATCTTGGATAAAGTTTCATGTAAGACATGAAATAAGTCTCTTCTTCTGTCTATGGTACCATGAGATTCCCTCATAATGGTAATATTGTCACCATCGATCAACCAACATGCTATGATCCTTAGTCTAAGGTATCTTATCACAATGTAATTTCATTACTGGTAGGAAATGATACATTTCCTTCTCTCACCGACATTAGTCTGGGGGTCTATAAATATTCCTCATTACTTGGGGAATATTATGGCCCATAACCTATTCCTACTAAGACTAACTCTTCTAATTTTTGTATGCTTCGAGGGTCACGATTTTCTCAACAACTCGGTACCTGTTCCCAGAAACAATCTTAAGAGAAATATACTACCCCAAACTCAACAAGTCTTAGGTGGCACTCTTCCTGGACACCATCCATTTGTCCAGATACCATTCCCATTCCCATTATGAGGAAAAGTCACCACACTTGTGATGGTTATGTTAACATTTTTGAATTTTACCTTGGGGGTCCCAGTATGGTACATTGATCCTCCTCTGAATACCCCTAATGAGCATCTTAAATCTTATATGGATTTGATGCTGGTACAATTGGTTCCCACCACCCCTACCATTGCTTTAGTTTCAATGTAACCTTAGCAAGAACCTACCCATATTGTGAAAGCAGCTAGTGAGGGGGGCAAAGCCAAAAAGAATGGTGGAAACGATAAGGAAACCTAACTAGAAACCACTCAATATGTAACACTTAAGTGTACTCCCCCATGCGCTTTGTGCAACCTCCATGGCCATTCCACCAACAATTTCCCTACTCTTCCCCATCTAAAGGGTGTGATTTCTAAGTATGAAATTCAGTCAAACCCAAATGTCCTTAAGGTGCAAGTCACCTTACTTGAATCATCCAAAATGAACAAAATTTTATGCAATGATCACCCATGCACTTTCTACAATACAAATGGACATTATTCACATCCCTTCCGCCATTTCAACTATTTTTGTGATACTCTTTATGTTCCTCACAATATAAATTCCACATTGAAGTCTCAACTCCTCTACCTACAACACCTAGCACCTCTTCTTTTCCATGGAAGGAGGTTGGTAAACCCACTATCATGGTTCAACTGCCTAATGTGGAAATTTCAAAAAGCTTCATACCCATCCTTTACTTGTCATCATCCATGGGATTGACATTAAGACTCTTTTGGAGTATTTGAACGTGAATCTTTAGATTCACCTTCTAAAGTTGATTCAGTCTCAGTATTGGTGGACCTTGAATCCATTAGTCACTTGTACCCCATAGAAGACATTATGCATGTGAACCTTGTCTCCGATTATGATGATTGGTTTGAACAACCCTTACTTCAAACCTAAAAATTTGAACCACATCCACCTTGTGGCCATCACATTGCCACATATTGTTTGGGTAAGGCTCACACCAATTTTTTAGGGTCCAACAGAAGAAATTATCCCCAAACCTCATCTTGCATCTGGTAGAGTTGAGTCTAGTTCCATTACTCTTCCTCATCTCAAATAATTTCTAGAGTCCTACATCACTTTTGATCCCCTTGGGGTGGACCCACTTAATCATTCCTACATCTTACCTTCACAACCTAGTTCCTTACAAATTGTTGTTGTTCAACCTCAATTTCACCTAGGTGAGCATCATTTCATTATATCCAAAACCACTCTTTGGTATGGTGACACCATTTCTTCAAACCTGGACATTTAGACTCGTTGATCCATATATGCAACACCAAATAGGACTAACACTCCACCATTTCCTTTCTCCTACTCTATTCATCCATTCTTCCCATAAGAAGATAACCAAACCATCAAGAAATGGCAACCATAAACATTGTGCATAATAATATTATGTACAAGCATTTGGAATCCACTATTCTAAATACATTTGGCACATCCATAACATGTTATACACTCATCCAGAAGGGGTCTTCAATCCAACCTTTGCATACTCATTTAGTCCCCTCCATCATCATATGTTGGGGTGAAGTATCCCATGATTGGGGGCATGATGGCCCCCCTGACCACCTTCTCGCTTGTTTAACATCATTCTTATCTTAGGCCCCAACGATTTAGTTATGGCTAATTATCCTTTCATTCCTTATTTTCCTACCAGTATCTATAGCAAGCCATAGAAACATCACATATCGTAGATGATTATTACCACGTATTGAAACATTCTACTCTATGTGATGCCACATTTACAAGTGGTCCCCATGTTTGACTTGGTGGGTAGGGTTAACTCTATAATTCCTCTAGTAGTTCATTTTTGTATTATTTCTTACCTTTATTCTTCACTAGGAATCATCCTTCCACCTAGCATTTAGGCCTCCATTTTTGTTGATTTGATATTTCATTCGGAAGCCAATTTTTCCATGAAGTGTCAAGTCTCCCCTATTTAAATTGAATCTATTCATAATTTTCGCTCATACTCTGGCACCACTTTTTCTTTTCACCTGTTGACTTATGTGTGAATTTTCCTCATGAGTAACCATTATTTACTCATTTTTTAGGGTCTCCTTTGGGCCCATTCATAGTGGCATTTTTCATATCAGTAACATCGCCCTATTAATTTCATTTCCTTATCATTCAATGGATATCACCTTAGGGTCCCCCCACACTTTGGTAGTTGGATCACCTGATCCATCTCTTAAATTTTCCACCTATCAAGTGTTAGATGCTTCCTCACATGGGAACCAAGAACCATTTATCCCTTTTTATTTTGGTGCCCTTTCTGTTCAATCATATTCACTTTGGGAATCTCCTTTGTTTTCATAATCAGAGCTAGCATCAATTTCACTTCTCATCCTTATGGTATCAACTCATGTCACCCTAGACCCGTCCCTCTTAATATCTCTTGGTTTATCTAGAGAGGGTCTGGTACCACTTGCACTTGTTTCAATTATTGGCTGCATCATTAATTCACCCTTATTCAGAGCATTAGAGACGATTCATCATTATATTCCATGTGCTGAAGTTGCAACTAGAGTCAGTCTTCGTAATGTAAATTTTTCATTGATATATTCATTATATTTATATTTATATTTATTATATTTTGACAAGAATGTTCTTCATGCTTATAAAGTCAAACAGACTTAAAATAATTTATCTTGAGTCAAAAGAAAATATATTTAAGTCATGTCTCATTTGGAGATTTGTAAGAAAAATAAATTTGAATCATTATGTGAATCATAAGACCACAAGTTGACCAAGTTGACCCTTCTTAGACAAGTCAGTTTGGGCCTCCAAAAGACACCTATTTGACCTCCTCAAAAACTATATATAAGAGGATAGTTAAACCTATTTGGCACATTGATCAAGTACACAACAAGAAAAATTCTAAACTCTGCGAAGAAGAGAAGAAATCTAAGTCAAAGGAGAGAGAAGACAAAGTTAAGACAAGGAAAATATTCCAAGTTGACCCGAGCTTTGACCTAGGAACATCTCACATGTGTGGACTATAATTTCTATGGAAGAGAGCAATTTTTTCTGAGGTAGTTGCAGGCTGAAATTCGGCCCTTGTTCCAGGTCCAAAATTTCTAAGATTTGACCAATGCGGGGCAAGTTTGACCAGCGTTGACTTTGATTTTTGGGGTGACTTGGGGGAGGCTTTTGGACTTGGTCTCTTGGTGGTAGATTAGTCTTGGTATTGCTCTTGTATATCTCATTCGATCGGATTCTATAATAGAAGGGTTGTATGGTTTTCCCTTTTTTGGGGTTTTTCCTTATCTTGGAGCCTAAAAGTTGGTGTCTCTTGTTCCTTTGTGATATTTTTGTTTTTTCACATTTGTATAATTTCTTGATGAAGAATACATAATAATAAATAAGAATGAAGCTAACATTCACAAATAATTATCAAGAAGAAGAATCAAGAATCAATCTTTATTACACTTTGTTTCTGAACACCATGGAGTCTATTCATAACCCCATCTATTCTTGTTATAATATATCATTCCCTTTGCATGTCATTCCTATCTAGTATTGCTAATATTTGACCTCCATCTGTCTTGATCATCTTTGAAATGTATCCATCTTAGTAATTGACCATCCCCTCCAGAATTGTATTCGTTGCTTCTAGGTCAACCTTACATGTTATGCTCTAGCAAGGGAAGTTGTAAGCCCACCCATCCCTACAACTTCACACTCGTCACCCTAGTGTTAGTCTCTATGTCATCCAAATCATTACTATTCCTTGTTCCTTTGTTGAAGACTCCTTATTTCCTCATCTCTAGCGGACCCTCCCCTATCAACTTCAACACATTTATTCGAAGAGAGTGACCTAAAGGGTGATGTACATTGGATCTAATTTCTTCATTATTGTGTGCCTCAAATCAAGAAAATGGAACCAACATTTCCCTCTAACTTGGTTTTTTCTCACGTGCTCGACTTTAACTCCTTATTGCGTGATAAAGAATCCTACACTTGATGGTTTACTGCTTCAACAAATTGTCCCAACATTTATTGGGCATGTGTGATATGTTCCAAACCTCATTAAGGGGTGTCTTTTTAGGTATTCCCCCATATTGTTGGTCATCAACAATTCCTAATCCAGCCTCCGATGCAGTTCCATAGATTTGACTAGCTTGGCTTCAGCTAATCACAAAGCCCACTACGTTAGCCCCTCCTTCAGTTGGTCCATTTAGATCTTCATAACCCTTTCTTGGGTAGCAGGGCTTCTTTTTGTTTATGATATCTCTCTCTCATGAGCTTGGAGGATTTTTTCCCTATGTACTCAGATCCACAACATTCATTGCACTAGACCTGACCTTTGTATTCCAGGAACATGCATATGGGACTCTTTATCGTTGTATTATTTTATGGTCCATTGATGCTAGCACATCATGTACGATATATTATTTTTCTCAACCCCACATCGTTGGGTGTGCCATTATTCTTTGTATTGAGTTATCTTGATGCATGTGGGTATTCCTCCCATGCCTCACTGAGATCATGTACATGCCATTTGGAGACTCTTCCATGGAAAGTAGGTCTCACCACCTCCACACGTGTCTCTTCCCTTTACTGCAATGACTCTCTCTCTCTCTCTCTCTCTCTCTCTCTCTCTCTCTGAATCTCCCCCTTCAATGTCTAGTGAAAGGAAACGACAATGTATTTCGGTGATATGATGTGCTCCTAATGCTCATACATTTGGGGAAATTCTATTATCACCCAAAAAGTGATTACGACCTAGCAATTTTCCACTAGGATGATCAAAATATACCATGTAGTATGGGTTTTACACATTAAAACCCACTTTCACCATAAGGAATAATTTAGAGAACCGATTTTATTAAATTATTTCTATTTGATTAATTTACCCACTTGAAAATAACCTAGAAATAATGTTAAATGATTTCATGATATTTTCATATTTACCCATTTTTTAAAAATAGTTACAAATATTTCCTCCCATCCATAGGAATAATTAAAGAAATCATTATTTATTTAGTATTCCTTAATCATTACATCTTTCTCTCTTGAAATAATTATTAAATCGTTATTTAATAATTATTTATAACCCATTTGACCATATCACTCAGAATAATTAAATAAAACATTATTTAATTATTATTACACCTTTTTCCTATGAAATAATTATTAAGTCATTATTTAGTAATTATTTCAAACTTATTTGCTAAAAGAGTTGAGCTCAAGCAGTAGAGGCACATATTTTGTTCTGGGTTGTGGAGGGTTCAAATCTCCAGAGACATGCCCTACTTGGTGAAAATTGTGAAAAAAATCATATAAAAGAGTTCTCTCAGGCAGTCACATAACTATTTCATTGAAAGCAAAATATATTTCTAACTTATTTTGACATCATCTCATAGAAGAGAGCTAACATAACAATAATAATGTAAGGGCACAATAATAACAATAGTGAGCTTCTAGAAGAAAGGAGAGGTGATAGCTCTGGTTCTAGGGTTTAACGAAACAAGGGGCAGAGAGTACCAAGCATCGATGGAGACATAGGGAGGAGGGAGCTCCACTCCCTCCTAAAGTTATATGGTAGCAAATAGAGGAAGAGGAGGGAAAAATAACAAACCTCCATAGCCCTTGGAGGTCAAGACAAAAGACACAGAAACTCAGAAGGCATAAGGTAGCAAAACTAATGCAGATCAAGGGGCCCACGAAGAAGACTGTCGGGGGGAGAAAGAGGAAGACAGATGTCAAGGGTTAGAGAACAGAGCTAAGATGGGGCCCTATAAACCCAAGACCACAACTAAACCTTGGGTTATTCTAAACGATCTAGCTCTGCAAGCGCACAGGGATCACATGGATAACTATGCCATCATATGTAAATTTATGGGAATCTGGCCATCAGAGAAAACGTTGCACACCTAGATAAAATACAACTGGAAACCAAAGGGGGAGTTAAATATTCATCTTGGATCCAAAGGTTTTTTCATTGTGGTGTTTATGAACATGGAAGACAGGGAAAGAATCTTTGAAGGAGGACCATACTTCTTTGCAACTGCTAGACTCTATATGAGGCCATGGATGATGAACATTGTACCAGAACGAGAAACCTTCACTTCGGTACCGATATGGATTCGACTATACTTCTTACCTATAGATTATTGGATGTCGAAGTCTTTAAAAGCTATAGGCAATAAATTAGGTCATTTCTTAAAAATTTCATAGGCAACTCTAAGGGGAAAATACACATCCTATGCCCGAATATGTGTGGAGATGGACCTATCAGGAGCCCTTCCAGATGAGGTCATTCTAGAAGTCTATGATGAGGAATGAGTTCAAGCAGTTGACTGTGAACATATCCCATTCAAATGTCACAAATGTCATGAGCATGGGCATTTATCTAGAGACTGTCCTCTCAATCGAAGGGAGGAAAACCTAAATACCAACAAAGGAAAAGACTAGAAAGGTTTCACCAAAGTAAGAGGAAAAGGAAAAGGAGGAGGAAGGAAGACACAAAAGAACCCTAGTGTAAATGATAAAACAAAAAGTTACAACAGTTTTGAGATCTTAGAAGAAAAAGAAGCTGAGGAAGGGGATAAAGAGAGTACAGAGAATCAGACAGCAAGGGGGAAAGAAAAAGAGACCAACATGGAGTACATTCAGGAACAAAATGAACACACAATGGAGCCTTTGAGTACCATGGAAGTAGAAAAAGACCAGTAAATGACTCAATGTGAAAGTGGTACAGAGGATCAAGATTTACAGGAGATCCTGGAAAGGGAGAACCTAGAGCTGGAAAAGTTTCTAGAACAGGGAGGCAACCTGGGAATAAACTCCATCCCTCAGGAGGACGTGGACAAAGTCCAACAGATATTCCTTAACAAGGCACATCAAACAACTGCAGGAGTCAAAAGAGGACATGACAACTAGGAAAACAAAGGGGCTTCCTCAATAGGATTAATAATAGAAAAACTAGCAAAGAATCCAGGCAAAAGGAGGGGAAGAAAAATACAGAAAGAATTACTACTGGAGTGTGGCAAGCTCATGATTGATTTAGGAAGGATGAAAGACCTTTCTAGTTACTCCTTTATAATCTCACCTCAATGAAAATCACAACCTGGAACATTAGAGGACTAGGGAGTAGAAGAAAACAGAGGAATTTCGGTAAAAGGATTAGAGAGGAAAAACTTGTCATATTATTCATACAGGAAACAAAATGCTCAGTGGAGAGAATCCACAAAAAACATAGCAAATGGGTAAATATATATGAATACCTTGAAGTTAAGGCAAATAAATCTGCTGGTGGTATTCTCACCCTCTGGGATCCACATAAATTTGGTGTGATTGATGCAGAGGCATCCAGACATCACATTTCTCTGATTTCCAACCGGTAGGTGACAGGCAATGTTACATGATCACCAATGTCTATGGTCCTCAACCAATGGAGGACAAACTTCGACTCCTCACAACACTGGAGGATATGAAAAAGAGATACCCAGCTCTACCATGGATTCTTGGAGGAGATTTCAACATAAAAGAATCACTCATGGAGAAGAAAGGAGGAAATAGAATACTTGGGAGAGACTCAATTGCCTTCCAGAACTTCATCACCAATATGAAATTGGTTGATATGGAAACAGGCAATGGAATCTTCACTTGGAATAACAAAAGAGGAGGTCCTACCCAAGTGGCCTCAAAGGGATAGATTTATGGTTTCAGAGGAACTTCTTCTTAGGGGAAGCAAGATTATGGCACTCATACTAACTTCTGGGGGTTCAGATCACTAGCCTATCCAATTGGAAGCTTCCCTTTTTGGCAAACCAAGGAACACCCCCTTCAGGTTTGAGAATGTTTGGCTCACACATTCAGATTTCCTCACAAATATTGAACAATGGTGGAAGGAAGATATTCACCTCCAAGGTACAAAGATGTTCCTGCTTCACTGCATGCTCAAAAACATTAAAGGTAGACTCAAAGAGTGGAACAAAAAGGAATTTGGTAACATCTTCAAAGCTAAAGGAGAGGTGGAAAAGAAACTTAAGGAAATAAAACAGATTCTTATCACAAAAGGCTACACAAATGAAAGGAAAGAGATGGCAGAGTCACTTCAGCAGGAGTGGGACAACAAATGCCTTCAAGAGGAAATACTCTGAAGACAGAAATCCAGAGTACAATGGATTAAAGAAGGGTAGAGAAACAAAAAATTCTTGACAGATCCACCATAGCTCACCGAAACAACAATAGAATTATGAAACTTACAGATCAGAATGGTATAGAGAGAAACACTCATGAAGAGATGGAGAAGGTTCTAGTCCAACATTTTCAGAAAATTGTTGAGGAAACCTCGGAAGATATATACCAGTTTACAGAAAAGTTCACTTTGTACATCCCTAAATTGGTCACCAGAGAAGATAATTTCAATCTCAATAGACCAGTAACAGAGGAAGAAATTGAGGAATTCATGAAAGAGATGTAAAATGGGAAAGCACCAGGCTCGGATTGCTTTAATGTGGACTTTTTCAAAGCTTGTTGGAGGATAGTGAAACAGGACATCTTGGAGGTATTGGAAGACTCTCGAAGATTTAAGAAAGTCTTAAAGGCGCTCAATGAATCTTTCATAGCCTTAATCCCCAAACAGGAGAAGGCCACCTCTCCAGACAGATTTCGACCTATAGCATTATGTAATGTGATCTACAAAATTATATCCAAAGTCATTGCCAACCGTCTCAAACCTCTCCTCCCAACCTTAGTGTCAGAGGAACAAACAGGCTATGTGGAAGGAAGACAAATTATAGATAATATAATTCAAGCACATGAAACGGTTCATTCACTCATTACCAACAAACATGCAGTAGGAATGATAATGCAGCTAGACATAGCAAATGCCTATGACAAACTTAGCTAGTCGTACATAAGAGAAATTTTAAAAGCCTATGGCTTTGATCACAATTGGATTAAATGGGCTATGGCACTAGTTACCACAGCCAGTTGTTCAATTCTTCTCAATGGCGCTCCTTCCAAAACCTTCAAGCCTTCTAGAGTTCTCAGGCAAGGAGATCCTCTTTCTCCTTTTCTCTTCATTCTAATGATGGAAGGGTTAGGAAGAGCTATCAGAATTGCTAAGGAGGAAGGGAGAATTCAAGGTCTGAGACTCACTCATGTTGGGGACATGGTGACACATCAACAATTTGTGGATGAAACTACCCACTGTTAAGGAAGCCAAAGCATTCAAATAGATTCTGAGTGAGTTTGCCAGTGCAACAGGCACTGAGGTAAGTCTCACTAAATCGAAGATCTTCTTTTTCAATACAGATATTTCAATTCAAAGAAATCTTTCTAGAATTTTGGGCTTTCAAAGGGAGACACTGCCTGTGAAGTACCTAGGAGTTCCTCTCACTGACAAACTACTTCATAAGGATATCTGGGAGCCTTTTCTTAAT
Organism: Pinus tabuliformis; assembly: GCA_031772625.1. Classification (NCBI taxonomy): domain Eukaryota; kingdom Viridiplantae; phylum Streptophyta; class Pinopsida; order Pinales; family Pinaceae; genus Pinus; species Pinus tabuliformis. The sequence continues at coordinate 880,079,974 of CM062806.1, read as the reverse complement.
AAGCTAAAAGATAAGATCAGAAAATGGACAAACAGAGCACTAAATCAAGCAGGGAGACTAGTTCTCACTAAGGTTGTCCTAAAAAGTATCCCTATCTATATGCTATCTACCATTCCAGCACCAGCCGATGTAATGACCAATATAAGAAACATTTAGAGAGAATTTCTCTAGGGGAATGGTGAATAAAAAAAGAAATGGACCCTGGTGGCATGGGATAGAGTATGCAAACCTAATTCCCATGGAGGCTTGGGTCTTCATGACCCAGGAATTCTAAATAGAGTTCTTGGTGCCAAAATCTGGTGCAGATGGCTAAAAGAAATTCAGGCCCCTTAGGCAAAATTATGGAAGCACAAATATGCTAGTGAATGGCAGGAGGAAAATCTAATCAGAATGACAGGACAGGTAAAAGGTTTTGTTATTTGGAATAGGGCATGGGAGAATAGGGCCTTAGTCCAAAACCATAGTTTCTGGGAGATCAGAAATGGGAACCTGGCTTGGTTCTGGGAGGAAAATTGGCAACAAGAGGACAATCTCCGTAGTGAATAATTAGCATACATTCGCACTGATACCATCAACAAAGGACTAAGGTGGGTAAGTGACTACTGGGACCAAGCAAGGAATGATAAGAAATGGAGAACTTGGAAACTTCCAGATTATAGTGGAATGGGCATCTTGCATACTCAAGCTACAGCTCTTCAAGGTCTTTTAGACAAGAGACAAATATTGCACTCAAACTCGAACGATCAACTAATATGGGGAAAGAACAAGACAGGTCTCTTCAACCTTAAGGAAGCCAAAAGAATAGATGCAGGGCTAAACCTTCCAAACACTGATAAGACGTGGAAAGAAATCTAGGAAAATCCTCATTGGATAAAGTAAAACTGTTCAAGTGGTTGGTTCAACAGGGCAAGATTTTGACATGGGATAACCCAAGAAAAAGAGGCTTTGTTGGCCGCACAAGATGTCATTTATGCAGACAACAAGAAGAAACTACAAATCATCTACTGAATAGATGCACTTTCATCACAATACTTTGGAATTGGGTTGGAGAAGTCTTTGAGCAGACAGACAGAGATGTTAATGATATCACTACTATGTTGAAGAATTGGTAGAAAATATTTTCAGACAATGAGATCATTAACTCCGCCTGGATGCTAACCTGAGGATTCATAAACTGGAATGTCTGGAAAGAGCGAAACAACAGGATTTTCAAAAAGAAAATGAGTCCGATGAGCAGCATCCTAAAGCTAATCCTTAAACAACTTAAAGAGACTGTTCATATCATGGGAGGTGCAACTACTGGCAAACCCATCGGTCAAAGAGAGGCCATAATTTTGGTGAAGTTAGAACTCAAGGTTCATCCCCCTCAGGGTTCTATGCAGATTAACAAGAATACCACAACAGACAAGTCTTCTTGGCAACCCCCTTCTCATGGCTTTTTAAAATTCAACATGGACGGGGCTTCAAAAGGGAATCCGGGAGAAGCTGGTTATGGAGGGGTCTTAAGAGATGAAGAAGAAAACATACAAATCATCTTCCACAATTATCTAGGAGAAGCAACCAACACTATGGCTGAGCTCATGCCGATGGAATCATGCCTGGAAATGCTGCTCAAGCACAACATTCACAATGTCATCATTGAAGCTGACTCGGAATTAGTCATCAACTCAATGAAAAGGATAAATGCTAGCACTACTCCTGAGAAAATCTCAGAACATTGGCGCTTCTGCAAGTCTACCAAAGAATCCAAGTGCACCTACGAAGGCTAAGAACTCTTAGGATGGTGCATGTTCACAGGGAAGCCAAAAAAGTTGCGGACTGGCTTGCAAATAAGGGAGTACGAAACAAGTATACCGACTTGTGCTGCTGGTGGGCAGAGATTATAGATGACAAGTTGAAGCAGGGATGCTCATCCAGGGCCATCAGCGATCGACAACAGCATCAGGAAAAATCAAGAGACAAAATTTCTGAAGCAAAGCCACATGGAAGGGGTCTCGTTGATCTGGATTCATTATGAAATGTTATGACATATGTGAGGTCCTTTTTAGAATGCAGGTCTATGTCGATCTCCTTAACCTAGGTAACAGCAAACCAGCAATCTCATAGGGATGGCCGAAAGGAGGATCTTCATCTTCCTTTGGCCCTTGCGCAGGAATCCAGACTTTCTTGGTAGGCGCAAAACCCCCATTTGGTTTCCTGTGATTGCTTTACTACCCTCTGGGCGGTTTATGGTTTATCGCAAGCTCTTTAGGACGGAAGCAATTTTTCACAATCGGGAGCGATTCCGCTCACTACGCAACATGTGGCTTTGGGTTGGGAGGAAATACTGCCCTCATCACGCACTAACCATCGAAGCTTTTAGTCTGCGCGATATGATCCCGAACCGTTGCATCAAGCGAGGGCATTCAACGGCTAGGATTGAACGTGCATGTTGGTGGGACCGATAAAACGGTTATATTTCGAGCTGTTTGCATGATCTCATGAGAATCACGCGCAAATGGTGGATTTCGGGCGGTAAAAGTGATCGCTGGTTATGCCAAAAATGGACTCTATATGATTATAAATTATGGTTTATAGGATGCATCGGGTCCGATATGTTGGTTAAAAGGTGAGCATGTTAGCCACCCAATATGTTTTTCATCCACTAGATCTTTAGCTTAAGATCCAATGGTCAGTTTTGGACTGCTAGTTTGTTTTGACCACGTCCCTGGGTTCATTTTGTCGTCTAGCGACCGGGGATTGGGGTGGGCCTGTCCTTTTGGTGTGCACCACCATCGAGGTTGCTGATTGTACACTATTTCTCTTTTTAATTGAATAAGAAGGATCCGCTCTTGCCTTAGCAAAAAAAAACATCATCTCAAAGAACAAAATAATAAATCATTTTCATTTATTAATTATTTCGCCTACTTTTCTTTATTAATTCAACTAATCATTATTTTTTTATTTAGTTAAGAAAAAACATATTATTGACCATTTCTGTAATCTTTTCATCTACCAAAATAATAAAATACTCATAACAGTTAGATCTTAATCTTGTCAACCAAATATTTTATTATTTCACTAGATCTAGTCTATCTAGCATTTTATTATAAAAAGAGACATTTTTTCCTCACCTCACAAACATGATCATTATCATTGTTGTCATTTTGATCTTTCCACATCCAAGCTTTCCACTTTAATTTCTACCATTTTCTCACATTTCCTATTTGCAAACAGAGGAGAGAAGAGAAACCACTTGCAACGTAGGGACACAAAAGAACCCTCCCTCAGAGGAGGACTTTATAGATCCAAATCAATAAATCATTCTCCAAATGTGTCATCTTTGGTAATAAAAAAAAAGTTCTCTTTTTTTCTATTGGGTTCCACTTTTGTGATTTTTAACATATGTTTTCAGGTTCTATGAGTTTTTCGTAGGTTTTCCACTAACATTATATGTAGATATGAAGGAGGAGGACTTTATAGATCCAAATCAATAAATCATTCTCCAAATGTGTCATCTTTGGTAATAAAAAAAAAGTTCTCTTTTTTTCTATTGGGTTCCACTTTTGTGATTTTTAACATATGTTTTCAGGTTCTATGAGTTTTTCGTAGGTTTTCCACTAACATTATATGTAGATATGAAGATGATTGTTGAAGATTGTAGGCTTTGGAGTTTTTCTTTCTTTTTTCCTTCTGTTGTTAGGTTGTTTCGTCACCAATAGTAAAAATGATATTTTGGTAGACTCATCCATAATTTTTCTCCCAACACATGTATTTGTTGGAAAGGCATTGTTTTTTTTACCTTAATTTGTTTCTGAAACTATTATTGACGATTTAGTAAAATATGACAATAAGGGCTCCCTTAATTAAATAACTTAGTTAAGAAAGTGATTTTTATCCCATATTAATTGTGGGAAAATTGTCTTAAGCAGTGTTATCAATCCCAACTGCAATAAATGATAATGAAGACTAAATCATAAAAGTATTCACAAAGCATGTAAAGAGAAGAGAATATAGTCTTCACTAATGAATGTTAATTCTTTAAAATTAAGGTGTACAAATTAGCATTAGATTCTTGTATATTCCAAATGGTAGACAAGTTTTGGAACCTCTCTAGTAGTAAATGTAGTAAATGTAGAGTTGTTGCATATCCATAGAATAAAATACAGATAGTACTAAAATACACATGTAGCTTTGAAGGAATTGCAACATTAACTATTAAAAAGGAATTAGGCAAAGATTTTATCCTCGTTATCAGATTGATAATGGAATTTCTAAACCTTAAATTTATCTCATTTGAGTTGGAGAAAAAATTCTGACTTAGAATTTTTTAACCAGGGATTGAATTGATGTTTATGGCCTCATTTGTGCTTATTCTATGGTAACTTGTTATGGTTACTTTTATGCAAGAAAAAACACGTATTTTAATGGTGAAATGTTTTTAATTCTCTTTATCATTTATTCCTTTTTTACCTAGGTAAGAATCACAAGTTTTACTTAGTTTAAATTTTTCCAAGCATGGAGAGAATATTTGGAAGAAGTTAATCTCTATTTTTGGCTTGTCTCAAATAATTAAAATAATTCTCAAAATGTTTACTTCTCATGGTCTTATGTTAAATTCTTATGTTCTATTTCCATCTAGATTGTACAACGAAGCACACACAAACACACACAGAAAAAAGATGATTTTGAACCTTAGCACGGAAAATTATGTTTATATTTACATCTATTATCTACTTGGAAGAATTAACCCAATATTACATTGATGCATGGAAAATTTCAAATGGTAAATATGTATAGCTTTTAATGTTGGACCTTTTCACCAAATTAGTGGGAATTTTATTCTCTTCCCCTCTATTTTTGGCGCAGCATTATTCATTACATGAATACATTATTTCTAAAAGTAAATACCATTTTTCTACTTTAGTAAAAAAATGGCATGGAGATTACAAATTAACATAAAAACCTTACCTTTCTCTTTTATTTGTGACACGATTAACTTATTTAATTAACAGAAATGAATATATTTATATTTTTGTCTATAATATTATGTGAGGAGCCTTCTGTAGTTTGAAAAAATATAGTCTTAAGCGCGGATAATTAATGTGGAAAGTTAAATCCATGTGCAATGCAAGAGAATAAGACTATGTGGGAGGATGGGTAGGTGTTACATTTTTGCATAATTTGTGACACGATTAACTTATTTAATTAACAGAAATGAATATATTTATATTTTTGTCTATAATATTATGTGAGGAGCCTTCTGTAGTTTGAAAAAATATAGTCTTAAGCGCGGATAATTAATGTGGAAAGTTAAATCCATGTGCAATGCAAGAGAATAAGACTATGTGGGAGGATGGGTAGGTGTTACATTTTTGCATAATAATCCGTTTATACAAAAATAAAAATAGATTTATTTTATAAATATATAAATACATATATAAATACATTTATATTATTATATTGATGAGTTCATGTGTAGGTATGGTTTCATGTGGCGGTATGAATGATGTTGTGGTAGGAGTTGTGCAAAGGTAAGTGAAGTGGATATGAGTTCATGTGGACGCAACTTTAAATAATAAAGGTTTTGTAGAGAGGCCCAAAAATTACTTTCGGAGAAAATGGTACGAATCTCCTTGGGGCTTTATGCATTATACATAATTAATAATAATGTAATAGTTATGTAAAACTCATTGCTTAAATAATTAGTTAATTAAATATTAAATGTAATTTATTATTATTATAAGTATTTATGATCAAATGGAAATTATAAAAATAATTTATATTCATATTGTAGAAATGACATGGCAGGGCTAGGTGGCCTTGATACCAATAAGGAACCACTCTCAAGCTGACATGTGGACCTACAGTATCATGCCATATACCATGTGTTGGATGTAGCATCATCATAATATGGAAATGGTACAAATTCTTCTAAGGCTCATAACAGTGTTGCTTGAGCTTTGACTAGGATGAAATTTATGTCATTGGAGAGTTATTAATGAGAAAAATACAATGGTAACTTTAGAAGTGTGGTTGAAGTTAATTAAAAGTAGTGAAACTTTGATGACCTACATATCCTTAAAGCTACTTAGAATGTTGGGGGAATTTTAGAGTATTATTAGAACAAAGTTTATAAACTAGACCTAGATGGTCTAGAGATATGACAAGAAGAGAGAAATTTTAGAACATTAGTTCAAATATTGAGCCTACATGGGATAGAGGGAAAGTAGAGAAGTGAAGGTTCTAGAATTAGGATTACAACAATGTCGTTGTGTGGCATGGGATCTATAGATACTAGATATAGAAAAGGGAATATATTGGAGATATTATTGGTAGAAGAAATGTCACAAAATTTGTGACATGTGTGATATATTGTTACTAAGATATTGTGATAGGACTGCAATGTGTCTACTATTGTAGTGTATGAAGAATTACTGGAATCATTGAAGACTCCATCCATCTTGGTAATGCATTAGAGGGATTATTAAAGGTCGTTGAAATAACACAGTTAGGGTACTAATTGATAAAGGACATGGCCAATTGATGTGACTAAGATCATGAGGGGGAATATCTCAACATATATATTGTTACTTTCATTATTTATTAAATTTTGAAAAGTAGTTATATGCTAAAATTTTTAAGAAAATAGGCATGACAAAATTGTAAAGAATTAAATAACTACAATGCATATGAATTGATATAAATAAGAATGGTTAAATGCTAGGTGCATATAGATATACTAAGCTTATAGATAGCATTTATGTGGACTCAAAGTAGCATGTTGATACCAAAGTTATGAGGGATAACTATCGTCAATGATAATCATGTACGAGAGAATAGGTTGATAGTAGACCTAGAAAATCTAATGAGGATGATACATAGCCTTTTGGAGTTGAGGGTATGGATAATAATGTTTCAATAGGTTGGTAAAGAGGAACTCACGATCCCTTCTAGATGTGCCAATTAGGAAGCATTAAGTCGTCAGTAGTCATACATGTATGGTTTTGGTATGCTCAAGTATTGAGAGGGAATTTGGGTAAGAATTCATGTAATTAACATTTATCATTTGGTGACATAATGCATGAGTGGTTAGTAAAATAGAAAATGACACTTGCTATGTTTTTGGAGATACTATAATGTACCTAGTGATTCCATGCCACATGGAACACTCATATGGAAAGTGTGCAAAGGTTATCTCTCGATGTTGACTACCATATGAAAGAAGGTCGGTAGTGTGCTTATGATACTTTTCATATGAAGTTTTGTAAACTCTTATAAGAGTTTATGTTTTTCTTTCATTGTGACATTTTGGTCATATTATGCTACATTCCAACAATGATCCATGTTGTACAAGGAATGAAATGATAGGACGGAAACAAGATGAAACATGAACACAGATAAATATAATAGATAATAATAGAATAATAGAATATTGTAGAGCACAAATGGGTTAGAATGGTGGTATCTCTCTTTAAAGGGAAAGAGAGATGTTGTCTACACACATTTACAAAAATATATTACAAGAGAGAATTACCTTTTAACATAAGGAAAGAACCCTAGATATCCAAATCACTACACCTAGAAGATGAAGTATGAAAAGTCCTATAGGTCTTGAGATGGTTAGTTGGTACATCAACTTCCCAAGGGCACGTGTTTTTCATATAGTATTCATTTGGGGAGCACAATAGTTCATTGGAAATAACTATCCATGGATTAAAACATTTGGTTGGGATTCGGGCATTATGTGGAAACCCTTGGCCTAACAAATTTCCAAAAAACATTGTTCATGTAGTTAAAATGGACCCAAAAGTATGGGACTTGAAAAATTATATAGAAGTTGTCAGGAATATAGAGAACCATTGAGTTAATGGAAGAGGTGGGTAGTCATGGATATCCATTTGTATTCACTTAGATTATTCCTTCCCCCTCAAGAAGAATTGGTATTAATTGCATCAATATCCCTTATCAAATGGGGAAACTTCTACTGAATTTGGCTCTTAGTGACCCACTTGCCTCGGTGAAGAAGTTGCCCTATTTTAGCATCCCTATAGAGTTTTATTTTTTTCTAATAAGTATCATTCATCTTGAAATCCATGACATGATCCATTGTATCCTATTCAAAGAAGTTAGGATTGATTTCTATGGGGTAGAATTGCTTAGCTGCCTCTAAGGTATCCAATAGAGGTGGATACTATTGTTGAAGCAACTCCACATTAAATATTGGGTGTAAGCCAAGGGAGGGGGAATACTCAATTAAAAGTCATTTTCATCAATTTTTTTATTATGTAAGGCTCATTTAAAATTTGTATGATCTTCCTATGGGGAACTATTAGGTTCTGTTTTTGTAAATGAAACGAAACCTTATCACCAAACTGAAACTTGTGTGGAACCTATCTTTTGTCATTTCACTTCTTGTACTTTCCAATGTCTTTCTATAAAATATCATGAACCTATTATTAAAGGTGATAGATCCATTCAAAAAAATTTGTTTCTCTATCTCTCTCAACTTGAGCATGGGAGGACCCTACCAGTGAAGATGCAATGGGTGGAGCTACATCAATTGGGGCCAATGGTTGGAACTACAAGCACATATAAAAATCACTATGGTCGATAAACATATGGAGGGATCTATTATAGCTACGTTAAAAATATGGAAGGATTCCATTACATGTACAGATATGCATTGAGTTGTACATGTAAAAGATATGCATAAGCATGTTCTTGAGAACTTCCTTTTGTCCATTTTTTGGGGATGAAAGGGTGGTTCATTTGGTCAACTCGATATCCATTATACACCATAGGTTAGATGATAAAGTAGTGAGGAACCTTCCATCTCTATCTAAATTAATGGTGTAAGATAGCCCAAAATGAACCCAAACATTCTTAAAGAAGAGTTTATCAATGGCTTCAACTATGATACTCTTATTGCATGGTGCTAAAATGGTCATCTTAGATAGCGAATAGACAACCAAAAACACAAAATCATTACTATGCTTAGTAAAGAGAAAGCTTGACATGTAATCCATGAATACTAGCTCCAAAGGTTGGTTTGGGGGTAAATATAGGAGTATATAGGCCTTGGTTCTTGAACACTAGTTTAGCAATTGGATAGGTAGTGCACAATATGATATACTAGTGGGCATCCTATCAAAGCTTTGGCTAGTGGAAATATCTCTGAAGTACTATTATTTCCCTCTCCACACCAAAGTTCCCTACAACTCCACTATAATGTGCCTCCAAAATAATCTTGAAACACTTGGTTGAAGTAACACAAAGGTGGCCTAGGTAGCACAAAAATACATCTTAGAGGTGGAAGTTTAGAACTTGTTTTCCTATGATGAATATATACTATGTAGAAGTAAAGTTAGAGTAAATATTTTATATTTTTTTCCACCCAAAGGTATCATTCCCACAAGAGCTTAGAAATTTGTTTTAGTGCCACAATCAAAGTCAACTAAGGTAATCTACAACATGGTTGGTGCTTCCCTTCTCGTACTTGATGTTCAAGTGGAATTTTTGTAGGTATGTGGACCACTTTTTATGAGTGTCATTCTATATATTCCCCTATGTCTATATGAATTACACAGGCCTATGAGTAATGTGGGTGATCATCTCCTTCCCTAGAATATAATGCTTCCACTCTTAGCATGCCGACATGATGGATTACATCACGTCATATGTGGGGTATCTATATAAAACATCATAAAGGTTTTCACTATGATATCCCATTAAATGTCATGTTGAGTGAGGACTTCACTCAGGGAAAATTTTAAGAACCACCATAAATTTATATGTATAATAAATGGGCTAATCCCCATGATACATAGGAAAAATGGGAGGCGATTTTATCAATAATATAATGTGTGTGTGTGTGTGTGTGTGTGTGTATAGATATATATATTTGGCGAATCCCTCACTAGATTATATTATCTTGTACAGTGATCGAGAATCTTTCACTGAATTATAAAATCTTGTAAGATCTTCGCAAATCTTTTACTGAATAATAAGACATTGTGAAGTCTTGGCAAATGTTTTGTTAAAGTATGAAACCATATATGATAATAGGGAAACATATTCATTAAATTGTAATATACTAACATACATGTTTGGAAAAAAGAAACAGAATTTTCTCTTCCTACAAACAATGTTCCAAGTTTCAGTGGCCATGTTTATCAAGGTTCTTACAATACACTCTTTCATATCCTTCTATTAGTTTTGATAATATTCTACAACAAAGTTCTTGTAGGTGTTGATATTGACCATGAGTTCTGTCAAGGTAGGAGAGATTAATCTTTTCTCTACAACTTTTGTCAAGCTACCACTTTTTTCAAGTTATCAAATTTCTTTCTTATTCCATAGACTCCAACTGCGAGATAAAAAAAAACACATCAAGTTTGTTTACCCCAACACGCCAACAAGTAGCAAGCTCCAACTATATTATGTAAGAAAGTATTAGGTATCCCAAAGGCTTGAAGGGGATCTAATTGAAAGAAGTGGCCATTGTGAGAAGCCTTCCAATCAATATATGAATATATAAATGTACATTTATTATTATTATTTTAATTGGAAATATTCAATTAAATAATAAAATTTAACTAGGTCTCTCCCAATCTAAATTGCTTATTAGCATAATTCACTACCCTCACATGTCTCGCATTTTTTAACAGCATTGTAACATGTAGATTAATTTCCATTTTGGTGAAAAATCTCCACCTTTTAGGAAAATATGGTGGAGTGGCTCCAACCCCTACAGATCATTAAGACAAACTAAGAATGGCACAGAAGATGAAAGGTTTTACAAACCAGCTTATTTTTCAAACAACTAATCCAACATCAATACCTAAACTTTTTCATGAAGATATCATATTGAAAATGTTTGAAAAATGGTGGGAAATCTTCTGTGAGGGTGATGGGGAAAGAGTGATAAGGTTTCACTATTTTGAAAATTTTTTTTTGTTAAATCAGAAAAACCAATATTAATGGAGATATTGGTATTTTTTACTAAATTTTGTGAAGTGACTAAATGTAGCTTTAACCATTCACCTTAAGATGTTTTTATAATATAATTTCCTAATTCTATTTAATATCTTCATTATCATAAAAACCAACCTATATCCATCTTAACTCCACATCTACCACTCTTAGAGGGATGAATCTATTTATCCCTCTGAGCACTTGGACCCAGAATTAAGATGGATCTAAGATGATAGAATTTCCTCTTTAAATAGTCCCTTCTCACATGAATACCATGGTATTACCATGGGTCAATATCATGGGTTATCATAAACCTGGAGCTTAATAATTATTATTAGTAATTTATAAAAAATTAATAAAATTAATAATTGATTTTTATTTTATTTTTTATTTTAACCAATTTAAAATGTTTAACATACATTAAATTATAACATCCATTTTTACTCTTGATCCACCTAGCCCCAAGAGGGATCTAATATTTTTTCACTCTATACTAGTTTGCATATCACGATATTTGATCCCTCTCGGGGCTTAGTAGATCTAGAGTAAAGATGGATCTATGCTGGTTTAATTCCCCCCTTTAAATAGGCTTTATTCCACATGAATACCATGGGTCAATACCATGTGCCATTTTTATTTTTATTAATACTAATATTAGGGTTAATAATGTTTTTTTGCATGGTATTAATAATAATCTAGCCCATGCTATTTGGCCCATCGTATTTTGCCCATAGGTTTCACCTAAATATAAGGCATTTTTTTGAGTATTCGTAAATATAAAGTGACTTATGGAGTAAATATAAAAAAATGTTTTATTTATTTACCATACCTCTCATTTATTATTTTATTAATTTACCATACCTCTTTTACAAATATGATATTTGGCCCATAGGATTCACTTAAATAAAACCTATTTTTTGAGCCTTCATAAATAGAAAGAGGGTTATGGACTAAATATAAAAAGAGCTTTTATTTATTTACCATACCTCTAGTTTATTTATATTTTTATTTATTTACCATACCTTTTGAGTAAGTATAAAAAGAGGTTTTATTTATTTACCATACCTCCACTTTATTTATATTTTTATTTGTTTACACCCTTGCATGTATATAAGGTGAATTATGGAGTAAATATAAAAAATGCTTTATTTATTTACCATACCTCTCATTTATTTATATTTTTATTAATTTACCATATCTCTTTTATAAATATGGTATTTGGCCCATAGGATTCACTTAAATAAAACCTACTCTTCAAAATTAGGGCGAATGCAAGGTTGTAACTCCTAATTTCAAGGGCTAAATTTACCTTTTTTACCCTATCCCTTAAAATAAGGTGGGCTAACCTCCATACCTAATTATTTTATAAAATAAATTTTAGGCGATTTGTAAAAGTGTACTATGATACAAAATATTCGCCCACTAAAAATTTAAAACCTCTTAATTTCGCCCAAGGGCTAAAATTCACCCCTACAATTTTCCATGACTTCACTGATAGCATAGTTGGAGGCATCTATTTGAATCTCAAATAGTTGATGTGTAGGTTTTAACTCCGTACATAAATTACCTGTGAACAAATTCTTAAAAGCAGAAAATAAACATTGTCGAGAGAATAAAAAATAAAACAGATATACACAGAGATTTCCCCTAGATCCCAAAACCTGGACTACCAGATTTATTTTTCTTTATATTCCTTTCAACGTTACAATACTTATATATACATGTTGAAGCGTCCATAAACCCCAATCCATTAACCCTGGGTTAGAACATAACCATAGTTCCCTTGACCGGATCTACAAAATACAATGGAAAGAAAACCATCATGCCCAAAACCATGTGCAAAATCCATGCAAAAAACCATAAGTAGGTCCGCCCACCTAATATAGGGTCCAAAAAAAAATTCCCTGGGCGCTGCTCCGGTCCTCATGTAGGGGGGCTACTTTCCCCCTACTTACCACTCCACATGTGGCGTAGTCATGGAAAGAATATAACACACACCCAACATTCTCCCACTTGTTGTTTTCTTTCCGCACGGGGCAACATGAGAGCTTAGTAATTCATTTAGCCCTACAATGCCCATTGTTTCTCTACACCAAGAGAAATTCTCAATGCTCACAAACTTTGTCAATGCATCTGCATTGTTCTTCAAAGTGTCCACCTTTACGAGCAACACCTTTCTATCCTCAACCATATCCCTCATAAAATGATATTGAACATCAATGTGCTTTGTCTTTTAATGATAAGCAGGGTTCTTTCCTAATAAAATTTCTCTTTGGCTATCACAGTCTATCCTTATAGCTTGTTGTACTAACCCCATACTTGAATACAATCTTTGAAACCAAACTACTTCCTTGCTTGCATGAGTGGATGCCATGTATTCTTCCTCTATAGTTCAAAGTGCCACTACAAACTGTCTCTTACTCATCCAACTGACTGCACCTCCAAATAGGTTAAACACATACCCTCGTGTAGATCTTCTCTGATCCAAATCTCTAGCCCAGTCTACATTAAAAAAGCCACGGATGTCCAAAACTCTATCTAATCCTGGTATTCCTTGGTAGCACAAACCATAATCACTAGTGCCACACAAATACTTGAAACCCTGCTTCAATGTTGTCCAATGCTCCTTCCTTTTTTTTGACATAAACCTGCACAATACTCCCAATGCATGTGCAATGTCTAGTCTAGTATAGACCATTTCATACATCAAGCTACCGACTTCACTTGCATATGGAACACAGGACATGTCCTCTTCCTCTTCTTGTGTCCTGGGACACTGTTCAACAGATAAATTTACACCTACAGGAATAGGAGCCTTCACCGGTTTACTATCATGCATATTAAACCTATGCAGTATTTTCTTGACATAATTCCTCCGACTTAACCAAAGGTTCCTATTTTCCTGATCTCGTTTAATTTTCATGCAAAAAATATAGTTTGTTGCACCAAGGTCTTTCATGTTTAATTTGGAGGACAATTGGATCTTCAAATCCTAGATAATTTCTTTGTAATTTCCAATGAGCAACATATCATCCACATACAAGACCAAATAAATAACGCGGTCACCAATTAATGTAAAATACACACAATGATCTGAATCTTTTCTTTTGGTGAAGCCAAGTCCGGTTATAAATGTATCAAACTTATGATACCACATCCTTTGTGACCATTTCAACCCATACAAAGAATTGATTAACTTGCACACCAATTTTTTCTTACCCTTCACCAAAAAGACTTTAGGTTACTTCATGTATATATCTTCTTCTGGATCCCCATGAAGAAATGTTGTCTTCACATCCATCTGTTCTACCTCAAAATCAGAAACAACAACAATAAATAAAAGTAATATAATAGAAGCTACCTTGGCAACAAGAGAAAAAATATTACCAAAATCAATTCCCAACACCTCGGAATAACCTTTTGCTACCAACCAAGATTTGTATTTCTTCACCTTCCCGTATGCATTCATCTTCTTCTTAAACACCCATTTACTTCCAATGGATTTCCTTCCAGCTCGCAACTCCACCATATCCCAAGCCTCATTTTTGTGCAAATATGTCATTTCATCAACCATGGCCTCCTTCCAGATTTTTCCATCCTCTGAATCTACTTCTTTCCTGACAGTTTCAGGATCATCATCAGTAATAGATAAAGAAAAATTTGAATAGAAAGTAGATGGACTATACCTTTTTGGCTTCCTTCTTTCTCAAATTGATCTTCTCACACATGGAGTTTGTGGCTCCTCATCTTTGGATTCCTCTTCTGCTGTAGATTTTGATTCTTTCTCCTTTATCTCAAACTCTATTTTCTAAGGTTTCTTTAGTAGGACTTCATGTTTAATAAAATATTTCACCTCTCTAAACATCACATCTCAGTTGTACATGACCTTCCTTGTTTCTCGGTTCCAAACCTTATAACCGTTTAAACCATCCTTATACCAAATAAAGATCCACCTTTCAGATTTACTCCAACTTTGTTCTTTTATCCTTTGGAACATGTACATAAGCATCACATCCAAATACCCTCAGATGTGAAAGAGAAGGTTTCTTCCCAGTCCATACCCCTTGTGCAGTCTTATCCTCCAACGCTGATGAAGGCAATCTATTGACCAGTTAACATGCAGTCTCCATCGCCTCTGCCCAAAATTCTTGTCCTAACCCGACACCAATAAGAATGCTTCTTCCCTTTTCCATCAATCTCTTGTCCATTATTTGTACAACTCCATTTTGTTGAGGTGTGTATGGAGTAGTCTTCTACCCTGCTATACCACACTTCTTACAAAACTCTTCAAATTCCTTCTTGCAAAACTCTCCACCATTATTTTTCCTTAGCACCTTTATCTTCTTCTTTGTCTGGTTTTCCACCAGAGCCTACAATTATTTAAACCTGTCAAAGACTTTAGATTTCTTCCTAAGGAAATATATCCATGTATTCCTAGAGAAGTCATATATAAATGACACATAGTACACAAACTTAACCAGTGATGGAATCGACACAGGTCCAAACACATCATTGTGCACAAGCTCTAATATCTATCTTGCCCTCCTAGCACCAGAGGGGAAACTCACTCGATTCTACTTCCCATATACATCATTTTCACAGAAATCAAAATCCAGAGAGAAATTAGACATACCTTCTACCATACCGTTACCATGGAGTATTCGAAGGCCCTTCTCTCCAATATGTCCAAGCCTTTGATGCCATAGCATGGTATTTTTTCCAGAGACCACTAGATTTTCTTCTCCACTTTCAGGAACCACATAACTATTGCACCCATCAATAACATTGTCACCCTGAAGCTTGTACATAGTTTCAATCCGAACTAGCTGCATGAATACCAGTGCTCCCCAAACCATCTTGCAGTTATCTTTCTCAAACATTGTTTTTGCACCTGCATCATCCAACTTGCTTACAAAAATTAGATTTCTGGGCAATGCAGGAATATGAAGAAGACCCGGAAGTGTTCTAATCCTTCCACCTTGCAACTTCAACTTGAATTTTTTGCGAAAAATGATTCAAGCCTTCCTGTCATCCCATATGAATACATCACCACCATCATATTTATCATACTCGCAGAGCCACTTTCTATGGGGAGTGAAGTGAAAGGATGCACCTAAGTTAATCAACCATGCCTCATGATCTACATGTGTACTTGAAGAAGAATCCAAGTACACATACCCACCTTCGTTTGATGTGTTTTTCACCTCTATAGAAGGAGCATCGTCAGATCCCTTTCCTTTCTGAGGAGCTTTAGATTTACAATCCCTTTTGAAGTGCCCTTCCTTTTTGCATTTCCAGCACACGTTTATAGGTTTTCCTAGATATTTAGATCTCCCACTCGAGGAATTATTTTCATTTCTTTTCTGGGACTGTCCTCATACAGACAAGGCATCACCATTATGGATCTCCATATTTTTTCATCTCATCTCCTCTGACAACAAGGATGAGACTATTTCATCAAACTGCAAAGCAATTTCATTGCTACCTATTGCAAAAACCAGACTATCCCACGAATCTGGTAGAGAACACAACAAATTGATGCACTTATCTTCATCTAAAATTTTAATATCAATAGATAATAACTGGCTTACCACAGTATTAAAGGCGTTCAAATGCTTTGTCAGTGAGTCTCCATCTTTCATCCTTAGGTTATACAGCTTTTTCCTTCGAACAATTTATTCACCAGAGACTTAGATTGGTACAAAGTCCCTAACTTATCCCAAAAATCCTTCGCCAAAGTTTCCCTTGATACATTCAACAATACTGAATTTGAGACGCACAATCATATTGTGCTCTTTGCCTTCCTATCCAAATTCACCTAGTCTTCAACTGACATTGTTGTTGGTTTAGTACTCGGATCTACCATGATCCACTAATATTTATCCACCAGCAGGTCCTTCATCTTGAGTTTCCACAACTCAAAAATATGACCATTAAATTTCTTGATCTCTATCTTTCCACTGCTTGCCATCTTTTTTCACCACCAGAATCGATCCCACAGATCTCCCACTAAATAGGGTCCACCATAGGCTCGAGCAAAACCCCTCAGTAGTAAAGGCGTCCCCTTGAAGCCAAAACAACTCTAATACCAAAAGTAGGTTTTAACCCCATACAAAAATTACCTGCAAATGAATTCTTAAAAGCAGAAAATAAACAATCGCGAGATTATAAAACATAAAATATATATACACAAAGATATTCCCCTGGATCCCAAAACCAAGACTACCAGATTGATTTTTCATTATATTCCTTTCAATGTTACAATACATATATATACATGCCGAAGAATCCATAAACCTCAATCCATGAACCCTGGATTAGAACATAATTGTAGTTCCCTTAACTGGACCTAAAAAATACCATGGACAGAAAACCATCATGCCCAAAACCATGTAAAACATCCATGCACAAAATGATAGGTAGGTCTTCCCACCTGATATAGGATCCCAAAAAATATTTCCTGGGGAAATACTCTGAATCCAGTGCATGAGGGATACTGCCCATCTATAGCACCTAGCGCAATGTATAGGGCATGATACAACCCCCCCTATGACCCCTCTGTGCATGGGGTAGTTGTGGAAAGAATATAACACACAGCCAACATGACCAAAATCTCATAGGGTGAGGATCAAAGTAGAGCAAAGGAGGTGTTTCAGATCCTTAAATTTTTTTTCTTATGACTTAGACTAGGAAAAGAAATGTGCTTTACCTTTTATCACTTAACTTAAGGCCCAAGTGCTATGAGAGAACCAAAAAATAGACTTTGATAGAACTTAAGGAGGCCCAAGAAGTTATGAAGCTCTAATAGAATCTTTGGGGCTAGCCATTCTTTGATGAACTGGATCTTGGTTGGGTCCACATGCACCCCCATGTTCATCCATGATGTATACCAAATATTGAATGATTTTCATTTTAAATTACAATCTCTCCATATTGGTATACAACTTGTGTTTTCACATTGTGCTTAGGACCTTGCGAATGTGCTACAAATGTTCTACCCAACTTTTGCTAAAGATGAGGATGTCGTCCAAATTTACAACCAAAAAACATTTTTTTAATGACTGCAGGATATCATCCATCATCCTAACGAATGTTGTTGAAGAATTAATAAAGAAAAAGGGCATGACGAACCACTCAAAAAGGCATTCATTATAATTGAAGGTTGTCTTCCATATAATAGTTTGTTCAATTGGAACTCGATGATAGCATAATTTCAAATCAATCTTACTAAAGAACTTGACACCTGTAAGATGATAAAGAAAATAATCAACCCAAGGGATTGGGTATTTTTTCTTGATAGTGATGTTTCTCAGGGATCTATAAAGACTATAAATTATCCATGCCCCATCCTTCCTCTACACCAACACAACTAGGCTACTACAAGGTGAGGATCCCATTTGAATGTGGCCCTTTGGGATGAGCTCATGAATTTGAGATTTTATTTCCTCATTCTCTAGGTGACTATATATATATATATATATATATATATATATATATATATATATATATATATATATATATATATATATTGGGCCATTAAGTAAGGGATCACCAAGTATTAATTCAATTGAGTGTTTAAATTGGTAATGCAAAGGAACCCTCATAAGTGAAGCAAAGTAATTATCTACGATCTTGTCCACATAATTTTGTTGTGTAGAGAGGCCCTATGTTGAGGATATGCTGGTTGTAGTGACTTTCCTTTTTCCTTTTGATTGAAATATAAAGAAGACGAACTTTGTAGTTTGAGAGATTACATTTCAACACTTTTTGGTTGAGATTAATGAAATTGCAATAGTTGAAACTATCTTTGGTATCCTATAGAGTTGGCCTCCTAAAGTAACAATGTTTCTACATGGATGGGAATCATAATATCATGTTGTTTCCACTTGTAAGGCTAACCTAAAATAACGCCAACTTTAAGTGGGGAAACATTACCAAACACCTCATATTTGAAGGGTTTGATCTCATATGATAGGTGTCATTATTGGATAATATGGGCATCCACGAAAACCATCTCCATTTGGATGTACATGTGTAGGCCACTATGGTACTTTAGAACTAGGTACCAATCAATGTATTTGATACTTACATTTGAGTGTAAGGTATGTAAATCATTGGTGTACTCTAATACCATTTGGCTCTCTCTTGTCATAGAGTTTTTCATCTCATGTACTATTTATTATAGTTCACTATAAGGTAGAATTCCTCCTTGAGGGCATCAACGAAAGTTTCCTAAGTTGGTTCTACCTTGAATATCACAAAATAATCTTTGTTTTCTCTTCTAGTAACCCTCCCACCAATATTTGGCACGGGGAAGGGATTTCAAGAGCATGAAAGTGATATTTTCATTGTTGGAAAAACTTTTGATCGAGTAATATCCCTGTAGTAGATTTAACCATTTCTCCAAAGCATTTGCATCTATTTGGCCTTCACATAAGTGGATATCAAAGTTAAACTTTACCTAGCAAGGCATCGTGCGTTCAAAATTTCCTCTTAATAAAGGTGCCTCTACTTATATTGGCAGTCTTTGAAGGATTTGGAAGAAATTATACATCATCTCATTCCTCTATCATGTAAGTCCTTCCTTGAGCAACAACTTATTAGGATTTCTTGCTCTATTATTTAACTTTTCTTCCACCATGGGAGGTTGCTTGGTTTGGCAAGAGTGATTGTTGCTAAGTGAAAATAGCTCAAGGCTAAACTCTTTGTACCCTAACCTTGTTGGGGACACACACAGAATGGTGGTAGATATTTTTAAATAAAGAGAGATGACGTCTACACACAATCACATAAAGTTGTTACAAGAGGCATAAAAATGACCTTTTAACATAAAAAGGGAACCCTAGAGGTCCAAACTCTAAACCTAAAATATGAAGTGCCAAAAGCTTTATAGGTTCTGAGGTGGTTGGTTGGTAAATAAACTTCCTGTGAGTGTAGAATTAATAAAAATTCTTTGTTTGTGCCACACCATAGCTCATTAGAAATAATTATTTGGATTGCAACTTTTGGCTAGGTCCAGGGAATCCCAAGGCAACCCCAAACACCACAAATGGAAAAAAAAAAAAAAAACATCATTGAGGGCCTCAAAATGGCCCTGGAAGTTTTGGACCCAAGAAAACATAGAAAAACTGCCAAAAATATAGGGAATCGTTAGGTTAGTGGAAGATATGAGTGGCCACCTATATCCACCCATTTCCATGTGGATAAACCATTCCTCAAGCATTATGTTGAATTGTATGTTTATCAGTGGTTATGTTGCATTGCAACATTCATTAAGGACTATGTTGGATGATGATGCTCATTAATGTGTTTGTCAGACCGTTATGTTCTTGAATGGAGTATGACATCCCTCAACAATTATTTATGATTATGATGTTGCTTTTAGTTTATTTATGTCAATTCATTTGTTACACAATGATTATGCTGCCAATTAGTAGAACTATGCTATAATTTTGATAAATCTCTTATATGTTGGATATTATTTTTATTTTCAAATAAAAAAAAATTATAAATTTTGATTCATGTTTCAAATGAATGGAGGGAGGATCTGAAGTACCCCAAGGATATATCCTAGTGCGCCTACATATGATGTTATACATCCTAAAAGGAAACTAATTATGGCTTAATGCACACTACACATAGGTTTCCCTATATTATTTATAATGTTGCATGAACTAATGTAATGGGATCTCAATAGTTATATGGATTTCTCTAGAAAAAAGAAATGGTCATGCTAAAAAAATATTAAAACCAAGATGTACTTATGTAAATAAACTTTAAAGAATATTTATTAGACATAAGGGGACTGACATGAAAACCATATTTGTTTGGATGTTGACAATCATCATGGATTTTGAATACTTAAGTAGAGTGAATCGCCAATTTTAAACCTTGAAAAATTGCACACATGTACAATATTTAATGTATAAGAAAATATTAGTATGGGATATTTGTAATTATAGTTTTAATATACTAATAAAAGGTAGTTAATGGGGTGGAAGGAGGGATTGGGAGTCTTCACGAATCTACATAAATACATTCATTCATCATGCTTGAGATTTTAGTTATGTCTCTAATAACCTTATTGAAGCTTACTCACTAGGAAGGGCCTCTCCATCACAAAAGAAGAAGGTATAATATCCTTAATATCATTAGGGGCTCTATGATAATTACAAAATCTATGGTGGAAAATATCTATAGGAGAAATTAAACTTAATTCTCTTATTATCGGGCTGAAAAATTCAATTAATTGTTTTCACCAAGTATTGTTTTTCATATAAAATATTATACTAATGGCGAGGTTGACTATTCAGCCTAGATGTCCTGCAACCTATATCTTAGTTTCTTGATTCAAACTGGATAAATCAATCTCAAACCCATCCCTTACTACAAATGGATTTTGGAAGCAACTCCCTCACACTCTTTAATTAAAGAACCTCATCGTATGGTCTAGATGATGATATGAGGTTTTCCCATACCCTTGATATGCCTCATCCCATGTGTGATTATTTAGTGTGGTGCCTTGGGTTATTGTAATATATATAATATTATGGATTTTCCTTGGAGTGTATGCTCTTTCCCATTGGAAGCAACAATCTACACATTATTTGAGATCAAATTTAGGGATTGCATTTTTTAAAGGTGCAAGCATGATTTCAGTTTACAATCCTTAAGGTTTTGGGCATCCTTTTGGGCTTATGACTATGCCACCAATGATTATGTTCACAAACCATATTGAATTGGATGTTGACAAATCACCATGGATTTTGAATACTTAACTAGTATGACACACCAATTTTAAACCTTAAAAGTTTGCACACATGTAAAATATTTAATGTATAATAAAATATTAGTACGGGATATTTGTAATTATGGTTTTAATATATGCTTCAAAGGTAGTTTACGGGGTAGGAGGTGGGGGTGGGAGTCTTCAAGATCTAAGAGAAATAAATTCATTGGTTATGCTTGGGATTTTAGTTATGTATCTATTAACCTTGTAGAAGCTTACTTTCTATGGAAACAACCTCCCCATTAAAAAATAATAATTTCTAAAATCCTTTGTATCATTAGGACATTCTATGCCAATTATGAAATTATGGTGGGCAAAGATCCATAGGATAAATCAATATCAATTCTCTCATTATCGAAATCAATAATTTAATAAATTATTTTCACCAAGTATTGTTTTTCATATAAAATGTCATTCAGGTTAACCATCGAGCTAAGATGGCCTCTACCCTAGATCTTAGTGTCTTGATTAAAAATAGAGAACTTCGTCTTAGTATGATCCCTTAATGAAAAATAATTTGGGAAGGCTCTCCCTCACATACTTCACAAGGCACACTATTAAATTAAGCAACCTAATCCTCTATGGTCTGGATGGTGAGATGTGGATTTTTCCATAGCCTTTATCTTGCATCAATGTGGCCCATGTGTGTTTGTTTAATCTGGTTCCTTGGCCACTCCAAAGATATCTGATACTATGGATTTTCCTTGGAATGTATGGTCTCATCCACTTGAAGTGACAATCTATGAATTATCGATATTAAATTTAGGGACTACATTTTTTAGAGGTGCAAGAGTGATTTTAGTTCATGGTCCTTAGGATATTAGGCCCCCTCCTCGAGTCAACCAATGGTGTTTGTATTTAAGCAAGCCTTTCATGCAAATTTTTGACATTGATATTGACTAGCGTCCCCTGGGTTCTCAATTTTTTTCTGGGATTCATTTTGATGGTGCATTGATTATCAATTTTTTTTTCCTATTTGAATCCTTCAAACTCTTGAGTGAAAGGGATTCATGCTTCAACTCGAGCATGGTATGGTTTGAGTTATTTTGTTATCTTTCTACCTCTTTTCTTTTGGGATAATGCTTTCTAGATAAACCCAAGGTGAAGGAGGTTCACAAAGTCTTCCAAAGGCAACAAGAAGTAATATAGACTAACATCAACACATTAATGGAAATACCTACTATGTTGGTAGAATGTAGTAGTCCAACATATCCCATAACACCAATGGCACGAACCTTCTTCATATGCAAAGCCTATGTACAAAATCCCTTCAAGATAAGTGTAGTTGTCTCAAATCCCATCCACTTGTTCATTGCATGGATGTCCTTTCTCTTACTTTAATCAACATTGAGTTTTTTGAGCTAAGACTTCTGTGATCCATAATATTATTAACATAATCTTTTGGAAAAAAATCACATAAGATATATTCTTATAGACGCGTTTCGAACCAGCCAGTGTGGTTCATTTTCAGGATAAGATCAGGAACCAGATCCGGGCCATGAAATAACATTGAGTTTGGCCACTCTTTTCAAGCAACATTTGTTGAGGATGACTTTCTCCATTAATATAAATATTTTATATAGGTAGAATAACAAGAATCACATCGCTTTAAGGAACAAGAATCCTAGGACGACACCCAACCATAAATCATGTGTATGTTTTTTTAAATGGTATGTATTTTGGATAAATTTCTTAAGATATCCATCCATTGGAAAGCTTGAAATACTAGTTTGGATAAGATATTAGACCATGTTGTTTCTCTTTTAATGGCATGGAACTTTCACTAGGAGAGGTAGCTTACTCTCATAATTAAGGATTAATTTTGGACGAATTTGTAAATATTAATCTTGCTCCAAATTTATCTTTTGTGTAAACGCTTCTTTACAATATAAAATATAAAATTTGTTTTTTTTTAATGTTCTTTTGGCTTTATAAAAATTACTCATCATGATTTTCAACATATTCAACTCTATTTGCCAAATAAGTTAATATATTTCCAAGGAATAGGTCCTAGGTGAAGTTGACTAAAGTGTAATTTATTTATAACTCTGAATTTTTACTAACTATATTAATTTATACAATTATATTAATAATAATAGGGCTACATAGTAGCTAATACTTGTCGTCAAGTTTAAATATAACTTAATAAAACAAAAATAATAAAGACAAAAATTTTGTCACGAGAATAAAACAACTAATAAAACATTGTATTGTATTGTTGAATGCCATCACAAAAAAATTAAGAAATATGATCAACTAATTTTGTTTACATTAACATATATATACACTTTAAGATATATATATATATATATATGTTTTATTTTTTATTAATATATATAATTTTTTATAATTAAATTTATTAAAATATGTTTTTAATATAATAATAAATTATCTTAAATTGAAAATATAAATAAAAACTATAACTCAGGAAAACAAAAAACAAAAAAAAGAAATAAAAGTAAATAAAATTAAAACTAAAATAAAAAAAATTAATAATTAATAAAAATGAAAGTTACTAAACAACTTATAATAAAATTTCAACTAATCACATTACAAATAAATAAATTTAAATAATAATAAAAATTAACCCAAAAAAATTCATAATATTAAATTATAAAAAAAATTTCAAATATAAAAACTTAAAAATCACATATGCTTGAAAATTTGGCCATCTTTACCGTACAACCAACACGCGCAGCAATTTTTTTTATTTAAAAAACTAAATGTGCCTGCCATCTTTTTAAAGTCGGTGATTAATGAAGACTATTTATCAGTCGACTGTGCTGAAGTTGACTAAATAGTTTTTTTAAACTCTCACTGCTTCCATTGGCCCACTATGCACCGTATGGATGTGTTCCCTTCGGATAACGTCGCCTGTTATAAAAATAATTATATATACAATATAATAATAGAGCAGACATTGGCCGGCGGGCTTCCAGAAATAATCTCCGGAATGTCCTTCGAATCTTCCCTACCTTCATTATCTTAGTAGTTTATTATTTAACCCAAACGACCATTTATTTTCGAATGTTCTTCGAATCTTCCTATCTTTACGTTATTTTTTATTTAATTAAAAACCCAAGTTTTCAGGTAATGTCTTCCTTATCATCTTTAGTTTAACTTGCTATTTATTTAATTCAAACAACCATTTATTCTAAGAATGTCCTTCGAATATTCGTCAGTTTCATTAGATTACTAACGTGTGATAGTCAGTGCGGCTCCTTCCAAAATATAAGCTTGACTTTGTTATTGATTTATACAATAAATTATATTACGCTGTTACAATGTAGAAAATATTATTAATTTTAATTTTAAAAAATAATAAAATATTTTTTAAATTTTAAAAGAAAATAGTATGATTTGACAAAATAATCCTCATGGCAGGTGATCATTAATAATAAAACAAAAAACATTTATATCACCTGATTAGTTTTATGAAGAAGATATGCGCAAATCTATGTTAGTCCATCTCATTTCTCTCTTTGATGAAGATATGCGCAAATTAGAAGAGCCCTCGGAGTAACTCCACCAAATTTGTCTTGATTAGGCATTGTTCAACTTTGTTCAATGGTGGGTTTTTAGGGAAATCACCGAAATGCGGATAGCCACTATTTTCTTTATTAATTTTGGCATGGCTTTCACTGGCATATGAATCATATAGCATAGAAATGTTACGGAGGAGATCTCTTCATTGAGTCTTTAATAAAATTCTTACAATATTATGCATTGTTATTATCTTATTTACCATGCTAATAAGTGGGTGATAATGGGGGAGAAACCCTATTCCAGTTTATATCAATTACAAAGTTGAGATACACCACCCATATCCCTAGAAAGGCACATTTTAGAGCTCCTTCAATCCAACAATGTTATAAAAGAGTGATTCATTGCTCTGATGTGATGTTCAATGAAGTGATGAAGTTGCCCCCATTTTCTTATGTCTTCATCAAGGTAGCGATGAAGGGGTCGAACTTTTAGAAATGGGATTTTCAGGATTAACAATTCAAATGAGGATGGCATGAGTTGTAAAGGGTCTAATAATTGGAGTCGTATCCTAACTTCTCTTGGCTCTAGGTGTTTAGATACATTCGCCTTATTACACAGCATTTTGTCATTGTCCATGTGCTCCCCGTTCCTCGATCCTAGAGGACCTCTACAGTGACCCTCATGTGCTTTCCTGCCATGAAGAGCATGTCCCTACATCCCTCTTCATCTGCAGAACATTTCCCTCTTACATCATTTCCCAAGAATATTCCTTCAAACTCAGTTTTCAAGACCGGCACTAGCACTCAATTTCCTCCCTGCGCCGATTTGCAGAGTCTAACACTGGGCCTAATGCCGAACAACACTGGTAAGCCATTCATGACCCGCGTCGACCCTATTTTGGCAAGTTTTTAAAATGGAGTCGAAACTTCCAGGTCTAGAAGCTTCGTGAACAAAAGTCTGGTAAATGGTTGAGCAAGATAGAGCCGAGAGAGACTGTTTGGGCTCCTTTCCCCTATTAAAATGGAACAAACCAAAAGGGATAAGGCCTCTCCCATCATAAGAGGATTCATTTCCCCTCTATCAAAGCTATATAAACTCCTCATTTTACAACCTCAGCTAACTAATGAAAGGGTTGAAATAATCTAAAAATCTTGATAGGCATCTTGAGAACCTTAACCTTCTAGTTTGTGTGTGAAGGGAGAACAAGCTTGTAGTGTTTGGTTTGGAGTAAAGAGGAAGAAGCCTTCAACTTCCATTGTTTTGAGGGTGAATCATGAGATGCTTATAGTGGTGCTGGAACCCGGACATGCCAAAGGGAACCTGCAATGTCAAGGCTCTGGTTGTATTTCTCTTTGAAGTTTATATTAATACAACTAATGGTTTATTTCTTATATCCTGTGTAATATTACATTTGATAGCTTATAACTCCGTGACCTTTTAAGTAGATTGAATTTGATTTTGTGCTATCAAGTTTGTTGTTGTTTCTTGCATGTTTGTTTCAGGTATTTGAACAAAAGGAACAAAAGGAAGCTAGAGCAAGGAAGCAAGATCACCATCAAGTGGATTAGCATTATAAGAGGTAGTGATCAGAAAATGATCCTCAAGGACTTTCTAAATGCTCAAAAATGAAAGTCAAAAGATGCTCCTAAAAATAGTCTCATTGCATAGATCTCTTCATTCTGAATATAATGAAATTTGAATGGACCAAACCAGACTCCGGATGAAGGAGCTATTGTAAAAAGAAGATTGCCAAATGTCCTTAGAAAAGGAGGCATTTTCTTGTTAAAATGGGACTTAAGGGGTCCTTAAGAAAATTGCATCGCAAATGCAAAATGGAGGACTTAAACGGAGGCGGAAGGACTCTCCGATTGCGATCTCCAATATATCGCATCGGAGGAAGGCCTTTGTGTGGCATCGGAACCCTAGGTAAGCCGAAATGCGATATGCCGATATTGCGATGAGCGATGTGCGACTTGCGATCGGTGAATTGGCGAATCGGCGATCGGCACAGTCGAAGGGAAGTGGTATAGACCCCGAGCCGTTGCGACTTGCGATATGCGATGCGCCGATATCGGTGACCGACGGTCAACAAATGGGATCGCAACCATGTAAAGGGGTTGTTGACATGCGACAATGCGATATGCCGATATGCGACAGTGCCAACATGAGATTGCAATAGCGCGATCGGCGATTGGCGATCGGGATCGCAGCAATACAAAGGGGCTCCTGCCTGTTGTGATTGCGATAAGCGATTAGAGGATGGACCCGAGAGGATTATAGGGGCGATTGAACTTTATTTGAGTTCTGCCTAAAGGCTCATGATGTGTTTTTCGTGAGTTTTCCTGTGTGTTTCCGTTATGCTGCTATTTTCGGAATGTAGGCAGAAGAATGACCGACTGTGTCATTTCCATTGGAAACAATCCATCGCACCTGTGCCACGCTGTAAGCGGGCATTTTGTAATAGGAATGCGTTATGTAATGCACAGAGCCACAGAGCCAGAAGCCAGAGGGCCAGACGCAGAGACAAAGGGATGATTACATAGAGAGGAAGACAGAGGGCCAGTCAAAGAGATGCAGAGCTGCCAAGAATGATTCCTCATGATTGCACACAGAGAAATAGACAAGGAGCTGCAGAGCCGGGAGGATGCCTCACAAAAGCCAGAGAGCCACGCGAAAGCAAGGGCTGAGGGATTTTGATAATCCACAGAGTTTAATAGAGAACTCCAAGGCTGAGAGCCAGCAGTGCGAAGAGCAAGAGGCTGACAAAAATGTAGCGGCCAGAGTGCTAGACTGAAAGCGGAGCCTGAGAGCTCACACTGTCACATCCCTAGCCGTAGAGAGTTGAGTAGAAGTAGAAGCCACTAGAGGTTGGGGCAATTGCAAAGGATGTGTCCTCAGGATGAGGAAGGGACAGAGAGCCCGTGAATTGAGCCAGAAAGTTGAGAGCTAGAAAGCCGAGAGCTTCAGAGCTAGAGGACTGAGCATAGGCAGAGCCACTAGAGGTAGGAGGCAGAGCCAGACAACTAGAGCTCAAGATAGCTACGCAGAGCCATAGAGAAAGATAGTTGCACAGAACCAGAGGGTCGATAGCTGCAAAGAGTCAGAGCTAAGAGCCAGAGCCGAGAGCCAAGAGACAAGAGCCAGAGCCGAGAGCCAAGAGCTGAGAGCCAAGAGCCAAGGGCCAAATTTGAGAGCTAGAGCTGAGAGCCAAGAGATGAGAGCCAAAGTCGAGAGCTAGAGTCGAGAGCCAAGAGCCGATAGCCAAGAGCCAAGAGCCAACACCGAGAGCCAGAGCTGATGGCCAAGAGCCAAGAGCCAGAGCTGGAGAGTTAGAGAAGCTTAAGGGCTGAGAGCCAGAGGACAGCAAAGAGATCAAATGATCAAGCTATTATTGATGTCCGAGGTGTGCTGAAGACAGAAGAAGGAATTCCAGAGACAGTAAAAGAATTCCGAGGGAGTTGGTGCAAGCCATGAGCTTAAGATAGCCCGAAGCACTGATTGAAGGAATCTAGTCCAGAGAAGTCTAGATCTGTCTGCAGAGTATGGACAGCCAACGGGATAAGATGGTATTCTAAACCCATAGGTGCAGTTGTAAACCAATGGAGTTAAGTGTGGAACTTGTAAAAGAAGCATTACCATAATCCCAAAGAGCCTAGTCGAGTTGATTAGAGCTCAAGGAGACGTAGCCCCAAGATATCAGGGGGACCTCCATATTATATTGTTGTCTTATGTGTTTGTTTACTTGCTACATTTTACTGTTATGTGTGTTTATATATCAGCTAAGCAAATAAACTTAAGGCAATTAAGCAGTTAAAGGCAAACATAAGCATAAACCTATTTCAAGTGCTTATTTCCGCAAATTATCAATCATAAGCATAGATCTTGGAAATTGTTTAAGCTTTGGAGTGGGAGAGTTCTTGTACGCTGACAAGAAGCCTTTAGTGCCCCATTTCAGATCAGGTAGGCCCTCTTATTCGATTCTAATCTAAGGAAATTTACATTAAATTGTCTTATTTCCAGCTAGACCCACTCTCTTGGGCTAGAGGGATCATCTCTGTCTGCAGAGAGGATACTCCTAGTCCACAAATTGGTGACTCCATGGGGATCCATCCCTCTCTTTGGATTATTTTTCATTTCATGATTTGTGACAACTTTTCTCGTTTCACTCTTTCTCTTTGGTAA
Organism: Pinus tabuliformis; assembly: GCA_031772625.1. Classification (NCBI taxonomy): domain Eukaryota; kingdom Viridiplantae; phylum Streptophyta; class Pinopsida; order Pinales; family Pinaceae; genus Pinus; species Pinus tabuliformis. Next base: position 880,050,561 of record CM062806.1, on the reverse strand, counting down.
TCTATACTTCAAGTCATCTGTTGCTTACATTTTTTAATTTAGAGTGACGAGTCTGGTTCTGGTTTGTGAAATTTTTTATTTTTTCTAAGAATCCCTTGATTGGTGATGTTTATTTTCTAACAGTCGCACCGACTGGCGTGAGTTCCCTTTGAGAAGTCATGCCACAACCCCTTCTGGCACATGTTTCCAATTAGACAGTTGTGTCGATCCTTGTAGGTTTAAATCAGGGTTTCCCCTAAATCATTGCCAGTGTGTCTTGTCCTCATAGGTTCTGATTCTCTGCTTGTTTGCCTGTATTCTCCCTGGCTGGAATGCTTTGTTAGCTTGATTTGTTAGCTTGATTTGTTTGCTTGATTGGTTTGAGATTGTCAGATCATGTGCTTAGTAATTAGCTCAAAGTTCAAAGTTCTCATATTGGCTCGAAAACTGTATGGTTGCGTCTGTCTCGTCAAGACAATCACAACGCAATTCGATTCATAAAAAACAGAGTTGGGATGAATAACTGAAAAATTGTAGAATGGGACAGAATGATGACATGGCAATATAGTCAGCAGTCCAGTTAGCAAGGGGAATCTTCTTCAGTTTTCGCCCAATGGGGTTGTGACAAGTGTCACCTCCGGATTCACCAGTTTGGTTGTGTGCAAGGGAAATTGCCTAATTGGCCTCTAAGGTGGAATTTGATTTTTTTTTTATTTAATTAAATATTAACCAACTAAATCGAAATCCGAAGCACATGTTATATTCGAATCACATTAACTCAAAGTTTCGGGCACATATATTATGCATATTAAAAAATGTGATGGGGGAGGGCGGGTTTGAACCCATGACCTCCCCCTCCTATTCTTGTGCTTTACCAACAAGCCACAGACACCACATTTTAAAGAAGGGGCAGCGTAGTTATATTAAATCTGACTTGTTTGCCGACGGTAGGGTGGTGGTAGCCAGCCCTGCGGGGCAGCTCGCACCCCATATGACCTCATCGACACGACTAAGGGGAGCGGATGGATAATCGCTTAGCGCTAATCATGTTTAGCATTCAGTTTAGCATTTAATTAATCTGTAACTTAGTTGGTGGCCTTATGGTGTAGCCACTAAATCCAGAACCACCACCAAACTTGATGAACTTAACTGGAGTCTCTCCAGATTTAGCGGAGGTTTTCTAGGAAAAACTATTTTGAGCCATAACTTACTCAATTTTCGACCAAATTAAGATCAGAAAGAAGTGTTATTAGCTAATTTGGACCTTCTTAACACATTGGTGCATGTATTAGGAGCCATAGAGCTTTGTAAACAACATTTTTTCCACATTGAGCTAATATAGAGGCCCAAGCCATGAACGATGGACCAAGGAGATGTAGCCCACGAGGGGTGAACTCATTTATCAAAACACTGTGTTAATGTGTCTCTTTGATGGTTTTCTACACTATACATGTTTGTTGTTCATTATTCATTTTTGAAGCTATTTTTCTCATGAATGTCTTGTTTAACTTAAGGAAATTTCCCTGTTTGTAAGCACCAACAACTAAGGAAACCTCAACTCAAAAAGCAAGAAGAAAGCACATGTTTATAAATATCTAATTGTTATTAGCACAACAAAACTAATTATACAAAAGCAGATCAAGTTGGTATTAGAGCACAAGGTTGAATTTCTTGATTGCTTGAGTTTGTACAATTAGGATTTTAATGGTTGCAACATTGTGATGCTTACAAGGTTAAAGTTGCAGAGAGGAGAAGGGAACCTATTGGTTGCAACTCCTAAGGTAATGCCCAGAGGAAGGAGAGCCACAAGGCCACAATCTCCAACACCTAAAGTTCCATTTCCAACTACATTTGAACCTTTCAAGTTTTTCCTTCAATTGAGATTGAAGAGGTACAATCAATACAAATTTCTGAGCCTGAATCCATAGCCATTATGTATGGAGAAAGAGAACATGAAGGTCCCTCTTCAAAAGAGAAAGAATTTAAGAAAGATTTCTACACTTTGACTGAAATGGTTAAAGTCCTCTATGAAGAGAGGAACACCAGAATGGTTGGAGAGAGTTCTAAAATGGATGAGAAGAAGGATTCTAAAGGGAATGGTGGAAATCCAACTCCATCTCCACCATCCTCAGAGGACAAAAATAGATGAGAAGAAGGAAGCTCAGAGGACAAAACGGATGAGAAGAAGGATTCCAAAGGGAATGGTGGAAATCCAACTCCATCTCCACCATCCTCATCATCTTCCTCATCATCTTCACCATCTCACACAGCATAATCTTCGACTACCACCAATGCAACTACCCATACTCATTCCAAAACCCAAAAGGAAAAACTCCATTATTGAAATTGGACATAAAATTCGAACTTCCCATGTACAATGGAGAAGTGAATGTAGAAAAGTTAGACAATTGGATTCAACAGTTGGAGGTATAATGCAGAATTCAGAACCTTCAAGAAGATGACATAAAGATCTAGTTGGCTTCACTGAGGCTACAAGGAGCTACACTAGTTTGGTGGGAAGCAAAGACTCAAGAGGAAATGAGAATCCATGGTAAGATATCCATTTCTTGGGTTGAATTTGTTTCTGCAATTAAAAGACATTTTTATCCTTTAGCCTTTATGCAAAAATCCATTATGAGTTGGAAGAATTTTAGATAGCTTAAAGGGAAAACAGTCCAAGATTATACATAGGAGCTTAGAAAAAGGGCTTTGTTATTAAGAGTGAATTTGACTTCTCAAGATACACTATTGAAATATATTGGGGGTTTACATTTCTATCTTAAGCACACTATTCTTATTTTCAATCCAACTAATTTGGATGAAGTATGTGTGCAAGCCACGCATCTTGAATCTAGAGGAAAGAACACATATGAAGAGAGTAGTGATAAAAAGCCACCTCAGTGTAAGGAGAAAGAGAAAGGAGGAAAATGGAAGGGAAAGAAGAATGCAAGTGTGAAGAAAGAATGGGAGAAAATCACATGCAAACATTATTCCAAAGAGGGGCATGATGAATCCCATTGCTGGAAATTGAATCCAGAAATGAGACCAAATAAATTCAACAATAAAGGGAAATAGAAAACCACTGCTATCACTTAAGAAGATTTAGGTTCTGAATTAGTTGATGAAAACAAAATCACTGTCATGGGAATCAAAGGAAAACAAGATATTGCAAGCACTACTTCACAAAATTGTAACACTACTACTACTCGATATGAAAAGAGACGAATTGAGTTGTTTCATGTTAGGGTTATATCTAAACACACCAATATTGACACACTCTTCGATAGTGGGTCACAAGAAAATCTAATCTCTAAAGACTTAGTCAACAGATTGGATATTGAAACTGTACCTCATCATAAACCATACCCTTTGGGATGGATAACAAGAGACACAAATTTATAGGTTACAAGAAAATGCTTGTTTAAGTTTGCAATCACTGCAAATTTTGTTGACGAAGTAGAGTTAGATGTGGTAACGTTTGATATTTCAGGTGTGGTGTTGGGTAGTCCATATTTGTATGACCGGAAAGGAGTCTTTTATCACCATGAAAACAAGTATCACTTGTTCAAGGATGGTGTGGAGTACATAGTAAGAGCCCATCGCAAAAAGATGAACATTTCTTTGTTTAATGCAGAGGAGGCAAAAAGACTAGTGAATTCAAGTAAAAGTCTAGTACTTCTCATGTTCAAGCCAAATGATGATATTTTTTATGAAAATTTTGTTGCATGTAATGCAAGTTTCAATTCTGATTTGGTTGGTTCAGTTCATCAAAGTGATGAAGTATTTTAGGTTGTGAAAGAATCGTCCTTCAAGGAGAAAGAAACTTCACATGAAATATCTTTGCAGCAAGAGGTTTCTCTTTGTGATGTTAGCATGCAAGGGTTGACAAAATTTCAAAGTGTAGAGACACCAATGCAATGCAAAAGTTTGTTGAAAAATGGGTTCATTCAATCATCCCTTACACCATGTTGTGCACCGATGGTTATGGTGCCAAAGAGGAATGGTAAGTATTTCAACAAAGAGGACAAAATGAGTAGTTTTTGCCAAAGCAAAGTTGTAAAAGGAGGTCAGTCCAAGAATATACATAACAACAAGAAAGAGTCGTTTCTATGGCTTTTAATGTTGTATGTTCTTTGTAGCACTTCTATTACATACATGAATTTGAATTATGACGAAAAAGTGTCATTTCTTGAAGAAATTGTCCACTTGGGTGACATAAAGATGTTTAGAAAGTTTTCTTATGTACATGTCATCTATGAAGGAAAATTGTTTGATGTTTTGAAGATATCAAAGTCCAAGTTGGGTTTCACTTCTTTGATGCATTTGCGCCATGATATTGGAGGAGCTAAGTTGAAGGCAAACCTGCCCAAGTTGGATGCCATTGTTGATTGGTCAGCACCCAAGATTGTCATTTTGATAAGAGGTTTGTTGGGAGGAGCCCATTGTTGGAGGAGAGTCGTTGTTGACATTTCTTCTTTCAAAGCTCCTTGGCATGCATTGTCATGTGTGTGAAAATTCTTCTAGTGGGGAGGAAAACAACAAGAGGCATGTGTTGTTTTGAACCAAAAGATCAGTTCAATTCTTTTTTATGCTCTTTCAAACTTGAAAGGTTCATTTGAGTTTCAGCTTTATGCAAGCAACTTCACCATCTTATTTAATTCAGAACATTTCCATGCTGTAAAGATTAAGTTGCAGTGATCCATGCATTATCATTGGATGGATACTTGTTAGAAATTTCACTTTGTTCGAAGGTACAAAAGAGGTATAAGTAGCAAATTCATTGTTATGCCTTTTAGACCTATTGGTTATGTAACTTTTGTATTCAAGTGTCATTATGTTTTACATGAAAGTTATGTTTAGAGAATTTCATACTTTCAAGATGTACAAACAAGTTTGAGTCATGTAAACCAAGTAGTGAAATTTGTCATCCATTTGCATTATATTTGGTTATGTCATCTTGGTAAGAAGGATGTTGCTTTTGATGGCGACATGGAAAAAACCGTGAGTTTCTATGAACGAATGAAAATGGTGCAACAAATAGTGCAAGATCATCTTGAAAGGGGCAAAGAAAAGTACAGGTATAGAATCGGGTCCTCAACGCAAGTGAATGTTGATTTCCTTAGAGAAGAGCTAAAGGAAACAAATTCGTCAAAAGCCAATTGGATCGAGCTTGGAAAGGTGAGGGGGCTGTACCCTCATCTACTTGTTAGATAATAGTATCTTTTGGGGTCCAAAAGGCTTCTAGTGAGGAGGAATGATCAGGTGCTTAGTATTTAGCTCAAAATTCAAAGTTCTCAGATTGGATCGAAAACTATATGGTTGTGTCCATCTCGTCAAGACGATCACAATGCAATTCGTTTCATCGAAAATAGAGTCCAGATGAAGGATAAAAAGTCTGCTGTTCATTTTCCTAAACAACTAAAAAAATTGTAAAATGGGACATAATGATGACATGGCAGTCCAGTCAGCAAGGGGAATCTTCTTTAGTTTTCACCCAATGGGGTTGTGACAAGTTTCACCTTTGGATTCGCCAGTGTGGTTGTGTGCAAGGGAAATTGCCTAATTGGCCTCTAAGGTGGAATTTGATTTTTTTATTTAATTAAATATTATTATATATATATTATATATAATTTTTATGTTATATTATATAATTTTTAAATTATATATTATAATATAATTCATTTATACACACACACACACACACAGATATATATATATATATATATATATATATATATATATATATATATATATATATATATATATATTAATTATTAATAAACTAAACCAAAGTCCGAAGCACATGTTATATTTGAATCGCATTAACCCAAAGTTTTGGGCGCATATATTATGCGTATCAAAAAATGTGATGGGGGAGGGCAAGTTTGAACTCGTGACCTCCCCCTCATATTCCTGTGCTTTACCAACGAGATGCAGATGAAAAGAGGGTCAGTGCAATTATATTAAAGCTGACTTGTTTACCGACAGTGGGGTGGTGGGAGCCAGCCCTGCGGGCCAACCCCCACCCCATACGACCTCATCCACACGACCAAGGGCAGCAGATGGATAAGCGCTTAGTGCTAATCATGCTTAGCATTCAGTTTAGAATTTAATTAATTCATAATTTAGTTGGAGTTCTTTATGGCGGAGCCACTAAATGCGAAATCGCCACCAAACTTGGCAGACTTAGTAGGAGTCTCTCCATATTTAGCGGAGGTTTTCTAGGAAAAACTATTTTGAGCCATAACTTAATTTTTTATCAAATTGAGATCAGAAAGAAGTGTTCTTAGCTAATTTGGACCTTCTAAACACATCGGTGCAGGTATCAGGAGCCATAGAGCTTTGTAAACAACATTTTTTCCACATTGAGCTAATATAGAGGCCCAAGCCATGGAAGTTGGACCAAGGAGATGTAGCCTAGGAGCGGTGAACGCCTTCATCAAAACACTGTGTTAATGTGTTTCTTTGATGGTTTGCTGCACTGTACATGTTTGTTGTTCATTATTCATTTTTTAAGCTATTTTGTTCATGAATGTATTATTTAACTAAAGGAAATTTACCTATTTGTAAGCACCAACAACTAAGGAAACCTCAGCTCAAAAAGCAAGAAGAAAGCACATGTTTATAAAGCTATAATTGTTATTAGCACAACAAAACTAATCATACAAAAACAGATCATTACCTTGATCTTTTGAGTTTTTGGAGGTTTGTGTCCCTAGGCATCTAGGTCATTGTTCATTCATTTGTTTGTCTGCTCATCAAGTCAAGTTGTTAGATTGTTGCTTCGTGCATTTCATTTTTTAGTCCTTGCACCTATCTTGCTTTGGTTTCAATTGAACAAGTGAAAAAGTTTCATTTGCTCTTCTCTTTTTGAACGTATCTTTTCCAAGCATAAATCACATTACTGATCCGGATTTAAATAGGAACGCAATAAAATACAAAGATAACCATAAAGACAGATATGCAGCAGAAATAATACTTCATTTCATTACTGTAAAAAACTGAAATATGATTACAAACATAAATGGAAATAAACCAGCTAGGGCGATGGTAGCTTATCTCTGAGAAGAGATGTGGTGGCTACATGCCTCTAAACTGTTCTGAACTGTGTTACAATGAGGCTCGAAGGCCTATTTATTGTTGAGAAACAATGGAAAACCCTTAACATTCCAAAACCTAATCCTAGAAGATGAAACGCCAAATTGTGGGCCTCGTTTGGGTAAACTGGTACATCAATTTCCCGGGGTCGTAACTTTGGCATATGATCTCCGTTTGATGTGTACAATAGCTTGTTAGAAAGATCTATCCGAGCACTACCACTTTGGGAGGCAACATGGGTCCTTGTTGCCCTAGATTTGCCAAAAAACGTCATTGAGGGCCTCAAAATGGCTCCGGAAGTTCAGGACCCGAAAAACTGCTAAAAATAGTAAACTGTGCTACAATTTAGGAAACTGAAAAGACTGAAAGAGACAGTTGTGGGGGTCCAAATAGGATAGGTGGGTGGCCACCAACATCCACCTGGATCATTCCTCCCCCCTTAGGAAGCAATGGTCCCCATTACGTTGAGTTCCTCCATCTGCTGAACTTGTCCTGCAATCTCTGATGTGTCCAGTAATGGTGGGAAGCATGGTCGACGATGGTCCATATTGAACACTTGGTGCAGGCGAGGGAATGGAGGAATGATGTGCTCCAAAGCATTGTTCCCCACAACCTTGGTATTGATGTAAGGACCATGTCTGAGTGGTCTGAGCTTTTGATGGGTTCCGGTAAGGCGTTCTTTCTGCCGATGCAACCAGACTTTGTTGCCCACCTGAAACTTGTGTGGTACCCCTGTGGGTGAGGAGAAGTTGTTCCTGTGTTATGTCATGATCGTATCCCTTTGCTGCTGCTGTTGCGTGGAGGAACCCTTTGCAGGGGTCATGGATGTAGCAACGATCTTCCCCTTACTTTGGGAGTGAACCAGACAGATGAATTTCCTGGTATGGGAGATGAGCTTGCTGCCTTTCTTAGTAGTGATCAAAGAGGTGGCAGTAGGTGGGGCTACCTCTGGTATCCTGTATAATGAATTATTCAAAGAAATAATGACAACCCGAGGCCTTGACTCATACACAGCATGTCGCCTCCACAAGTATGGTTGGCCTAATAGTACATCACAAACATCTAGAGGTGTAACATCACACAATACCTCATCTGTGAAGGGCTTGATGTTGTAGGGAAGGCGGAACTGCTGGCGAACTTTGAGATCTCGTTCTTCATGAAGCCACCCGATACTATACGGCTGTGGGTGTGGTGTAGTCGGTAGGCCCAACAGCTTCATGACCTCTGCTGAAACGAGGTTCTTTTGGCTACCACTGTTGACAATGAATTGTAGCGGCGAACCCTTCACCCACATCTGTGAGTGGAAAAGACGCTCCCCTTCCTCTGGATTTTCGGGCTCATCTTTCTGGATCTTGGTGGTGGCAACAGTGGCGCTGGGATCCGCATCAATGATCTGCTTCCTTTTGCCATTCCCCTTGTCGGGTTCTGGCTCAGGGTCGAAACATGCATCTGATTCGGAAGCCTTCAACTCGGCCACCAGCGACTGCTTGGTCTGACACTCACTTGTGTTATGAGTGGGACTCTTGTGGAACTCACACCACTTCCCTGTGTCCTTCTTCGACTTCATGGTGTTGTTATTTTCTTGCGGCTTCGACGGGTTGCCTTGGGTCACCCCGCCTTGGCTTTGTCCTTTGGGCTTCCGATTTGCAGATCCAAAGTCTCGCTTCTTCTGTTTGAACTTTTGCTCAATTTTGACAGCGTATCGGTATGATGTGCCGAGTGAGGAGATGTTCAAGAACCCCATCTCTTCCTGGATGTATCTGTGTAGGCAGCCGCGGTATTTGAGTACCAGATGCAGCTCAGAATCTTTGATACCCAATTGTGTGCGAAGGGTATGAAAAATGTTTGTGAACTCTGGCACATCTTGGTCTCGTCCCTGTCACAGTGTGGTCCATTTGATGTATTTGTCCTCATAGCTTCTGACAGGGTAGTATTGCTCCTTGATGGTATCCCGGAAGTCATTCCAAGTGGGTGCGGCTGAAAATAGTGAGCCTGCACTTTCATCCTTCTACTCGCAGTAGGTTTCCCACCAGTCCTTGATGTGGGGGGCTGCTTTGAGAAGAGCGAAAACAATCTTTTCCCGATTTGAAAATTCATGAACAGAAAAATACCCATCTAGCAGATTTAACCATTTATCTATGGCATCTGCGTCTATTTGACCCTCAAAGATGGGGATTTCTAAATCAACTTGTACCTTAAACGGCGCGGCGTTTCCAAAGTCATTGTTGGAAGCCGATGCGTCGCCTCTGGGTAGCCGCTGAAGGATCTGCGCAAAGCTGTCCATCATCGCGTTCCGTTGTCGCTCGAGGGCTTCTTCGAGAAAGATTTTGATGGGATCTCCTGCCCCCTCGTCTTTCTTCTCATCCACCATGGGAGGCCGTCAGGATTTGCGAGGCTGGTCTTGCAAAGGTTCGACCAGTTCAAGCCCTAACTCCTTATATCCCGACCTTGTTGGGGACATGCAAAGAAAAAGAGAGAAAAAGCAGACCGCTCTGATACCACTAATCTGGATTTAAACATGAACGCAATAAAATACAGAGATAACCATAAAGATAGATATGCAGCGGAAATAATACTTCATTTCATTACTGTAAAAAACTGAAATATGCTTACAAACATAAATGGAAATAAACCAGCTAGGGCGATGGTAGCTTATCTCTGAGAAGAGATGTGGTGGCTACATGCCTCTGAACTGTTTTGAACTGTGTTACAATGAGGATCGAAGGCCTATTTATTGTTGAGAAACAATGGAAAACCATTAACATTCCAAAACCTAACCCTAGAAGATGAAACGCCAAATTGCGGGCCCCGTTTGGGTAAATTGGTACATCAATTTCCCGGGGTCGTAACTTTGGCATATGATCTCCGTTTGACGCGTACAATAGCTCGTTAGAAAGATCTATCCGAGTACTACCACTTTGGGAGGAAACATGACCCATGTTGCCCCAGATTTGCCAAAAAACGTCGTTGAGGGCCTCAAAACGACTCCGGAAGTTCAGGACCCGAAAAACTGCTAAAAATAGTAAACTGTGCTACAATTTAGGAAACTGAAAAGACTGAAAGAGACAGTTGTGGGGGTCCAAATAGGATAGGTGGGTGGCCACCAACATCCACCTAGATCAATTACACTGTTGGTTTCGGTTGAATCTTTGCATTTGATTTGAAAGGAGTTCTTCTTGTCGTGCTTTGCATTTGATTGATGTTTAGGTGTTTGGAAATATTCATTGAAATGTTTATGTGAAAGATTCATTTTAACATTCCATTGAAGAAAATACATCATTCTAGTTTGATTAATTAATATGTTGCATTGATTGGCATCATTGAAAGCTAGAATCACATCATCATGAGCATGTGAAATCAAATGAACTTCTTTTACTGTTAAAAGGACTAGTTGAAGTGAATTTGATAGGAAGAGTAGGAAGTGGAAATTATTTTCATTATTTTGTTTTGAAAAGCGAAGTAGTGAAGAGTCATCTTATTTTCGATTGCTTGTTTGTTGCATTGATTATTTTCTCTTCTCTCAATTAGTGTAAACATTCATCGAATTGAAAGGGTTTTGTCTCATATAGCTGCATATAAGAGTTTTTCAGGTGACATCGATAGGGCCTAAAAACTGAGACTTAATTTCAAGATCAATTTCTAAAATATATTCAATTAAACTAAGGAACATTTGAAACTAAACACTCACATTTAGAGGTCTAGGCTAGAGATGTGTTCCGGGGTCTTTAAACCTAGCAGCTGTCATTCGCTTCGGCATTAGACACCACTAGTATGGACTTGTGCTCCTCATACCATCGCGTTTATAAAGGGAGACCCCACTAGGTTTGCAATCCTTTATCCGTAGGAAGCCGAGTCTGCCGTCTTATAAACATGATACACCGAACATAGCATTCGAGGAGATTTCCTGCCTGTACTTCTCAGTTCCCTCGGAGGTATTCTGAAGTTCATGGTTACCTGGTAATCCCTTTTGCCTAGATTATCCTGAGCAATCATTTTGGTCTTTTTTACTCTTTAAATTTAAAAGATCATCGAGCACTTATCCTTTCGAGCTCATTCAAATCGAAAGGGACTAGAGTCATATTTACTTTTTTCTCGACTCTTAAAACATCAAAAGGCATCAGTTTGTTTTAGCGTCTTAAAAAATTAACTGCCCACGAAATATTCTTGGTTAAAGCTGTCTTCCTTAGTGATTCATTAAGGGTCAATTCCAATGGCAACATTTCCAGAGTCTATTAGTCAAGGATTCCCCTCAGATGGAAATCCTAGTCCTTTTCCTTCTTTTGGAAATGCTGGTGCTATTTATATGGCAACTTTGTCCATCCCCGGGTTAACCATTGGTTTAGCTATCTAGTTATTTTTTACCTCGGTGTTCCCGAGTGTCCCGAATCCTATCCAACCATCTCCTTCATTTGAACCAGATAACGTTGATTATAAGGTTGACCTCTCACCTCCTTTCCCCGTTTCTTCATCTTACTCTTCCACTTCGCCTGGTCAAAGTTTGAAATCCAGTAACTGGGAGGCTAATAATAAGAAGAAGAAGAAGAAGAAGAAGAAGAAGAAGAAGAAGAAGTCAGATAAGCGAGAGGCCAACCGTGTAGCTATTGCCCTAAATGCACTTCTCATTGACAAACCTTCTGATCTTTTGTGGAAAGTAAAATTCCCTTGCAGGCTATGTAAGGGTGACCATCTCCTTCGAGAGTGTTCTAGTATTCCCAGAATCTTAGAGGAATGGTCTCAAAATCTGGATTGACCATCCCCATCAGCCTTTGGAGATCATGTCAACGCTACACCTTCGGCTAGCGATGGTAAGAAGAAGGGAAAAGTTAAATTCCCTTGGATGTGACTATGTTTATGTCATGGGAGCTCTTGTTTCTTCACTTCTCCATGTGGTGTGTTTTCCACATGAAGGGAGAAAAATGACCATTAATCAATTGTCATTCATTGGTCACCAGGTGCCTCCTATGCAACCATCATCCCCTATTGGTTCTTGTTTGCAAGAAGTACCCTCCCCGCCATAGGTCAATTATGTGACTACCCGTTCCGTCTCCACATCTACTGATGATCACATAGATGGTATAGTACATTATGTACTGGGGGCATTGGAACCCGATCTGTCTTTGGTACCAGTTTACATGTATTCCTCCCACGGCGTGGTTCTCCCATCTATTGAGGACCTCTTAGGAGCCATGTTCTCGTATGGTCAATGAATCAAGGAGCCAGAGCAAAGTTCCTTGTCTTGTGTCAATCTCCTAAAAAAATGAAACAAGGAACTTGGAGCATAGTTCCTTGTGTTGTGTCAAGCTCCTTAAAAAATTAAACAAGGAGTCATGAGGATAGTTCTTGGGCTTGTGTCAACCTCGTTAAAAAATGAAACAAGGATTCGAGGATAGATTCTTCCTATATCTACCTGGTTAAAAAATGAAATAGATGTCCAAGGATAGTTCTTTTACTATGTCAACCTTGTTAAAAAATGAAACAACTCCCTTTTCCAAATCGATTCTTTGATTAAGATCTCGTAAAGTCCCAGTCGAGTCTTTCCTAGATCTCGTAAATGAACCTTCATTCCATCCACCTACCTGAATGAAATGAAGCATGGGGGACATGTACCTTGAATTGAGTCATTATGTTGGGTGCATGCAAACTTAAATCCAAGCATAGTTTATCTTTGTTTCAAGCTTGTGTAAAAATGAAACCAAACTCAAGTAGAGTTTTTTGTTTCAAGCTTGTGTAAACATGAAACCAAACTCAAGCATAGTTTTTCATTTCAATCTTGTGTAAACATGAAACCAAATTCAAGTAGAGTTCCCCATGGTTCAATCTTGTGTAAAAATGAACCCATGCCTAATTTACATCTCGTGATTGTTGTTTTATCAGCTAATTTCTACTGGATGAGCCTTGGTTGTTTCATTCCATCGCCACCATCTCTTTGGCCGATCATATGCTTTCACTTGGCTTTTTTTCCTTCCTTGATGAACCGCAACAATGAGTGGTTTTTCTAGCTAGCCTCTTAACCTTTCAGTGCTTTGAGCAGTTCCCCCATAACCGAAACCAGTTGCTACCCTTTATACCACTTGTTCCTCTAGGACGAGTCACCTATAAGATTTTTTCTGACTCATTAAAAATGAAAAGATTGCTGAGTATTCTTTCCCATTAGACTCGTTAAAGCAAATAAAAGCATTGAGTCTGCTTTAAGCTCTTTTCTAACTCTCAAAACACGAAAATATTGCCGAGATCTTGTCATTTTTACCTCGTAAATGGTTCTGAAACGCTGTTTACCCAGTATAAATTTACCCATTTTTTGTTTTGGGATAAAGTATTTATGAAAAAGGAATACCTTAGTCAAACATGACTAGGAGGTTCTCTCAATTATTGGTTTCTACCTTTTCAAGCTCGAGAGACAACTTTACGAAAAGGGACCTTTTGGAGTTTTCTTTTCCTTGTATTTTTCAAACTCTCTAAACATGAAAAAGATTTCGAGTTTCAACTTTGTCAGACTCGTTAAAAGATTAAACGACATGGACTTATATTATGACAGGACATGAGCTTCTCCTTCCTAAGGCTTGTTAATATTACTAGGTTGGATCTATCTGAAGGATGGACTTACATTCTAAGCATATGCTATCCCCTTCAAGCTTATGATAAAAAATAATTAAGGTACCTACCAGAAATGGTGGGGGAAAAATGGGAAATTTTTACCAGTTGTATCAGCAGCTTGTCACTCTTGAACATGACACTTTTCTGCTTCGTGTCGGGTTGGGATATCCCCACTTCATCATTGACCTTCCTAGGTTTGGGCCGCAACTTTTTGCCTTTCCATTTGATCTCTACCACATCATCATGACCTCTGATCCTATGGATGCAAACGCTGCTAAAACTCCAGAGTCGTGTCGCTGACATGTTCAAGAGTTAATCCTTCTGCAATTTACACTCATTCCTGATTCTCTGTATCATTCCATAATCATTACATCCCTTCTCTCGTGTCGATGATGTGGGATACATCATGGCCCTCCTTCGACAAGGCCACTTCCTATCGAATTCAGCTCATTATCTGGGAAGTTGGCTGAGAGACTCCCTTCTAGTACCTTAAAGCTTGCATGCCCTAATGGCAAGTTCTTCACACTCGACGAGAAGTCCTCATCATTGGATTTCTATCAAGTGATTTCACGTGTGTTTGAATTCAATTCCTTATTCACACTCCGTGAATTGTGTTTCTGGTACCTTGAGAGCCATTGTCATTATTGGTGGTTTCTCTCGTGCTTGTTAACAGTTCGCATCTTTGACTGGTAATCAAGCAATTTTCTAGCATGTTCGACATCAACACATCTATTCACATGTTATAATTTGTACTTTGATCGGGTCGTGTTGGAGCGCAAGACCCTGGGCTTAGATTACAAAGGTTCAGGTTGCAGAGCAATGTGACATGATCATGCTTACATACATGTCTCTTTCAGATGGATGGTTGCAGCCATACCATGAGTTTGTTTTATGTGATCCTTCTCATTATTAGATGGCTACGACCATACCTTGGGTTTGAAATGATCCTTCTTACTGGATGGCTGCACCCATACCTTGGATCCATTTACATGATCTTCTTCTGGATGGTTGTGTCCATACCACGATTCATGTATTAGAGATTTCAGTGATGTATATGTATCTATGGTTGCTTGCTATTTTTCCAATAGTAGTCTCGAGTTCCATGCATCTACTCGTAAATCATTTAACCCCTCACTCTTGTTCAGCCTTCATGCTTTAGGGGTCATTTGTTACACAAAATTTTTTCATTGTCCCTGTACTCCCCGTTCCTCGATCTTGGAGGACCTCTACAGTGACCCTCATGTGCTTTTTTTCCATGAAGAACGTGTCCCTACATCCCTCTTCATCTGCAGAACATTTCTCTCTTACATCATTCTCCAAGAATATTCCTTCAAACTCAGTTTTCAAGACCGATGCTAGCACTTAGTTTCCTACCTGCGCCGATTTGCAGATTCTAACACTGGGCATAGCGCCAAACGGCACTGGTAAGCCATTCGTGACCTGTGCAGACCCTCTTTTGGAAAGTTTTTAAAAATGGAGTCGAAGCTTCTAGGTCTAGAAGCTTCGTGAACGAAAGTATGGTAAATGGTTGAGCAAGATAGAGCCGAGAGAGATTGTTTGGGCTCCTTTTCCCTATTAAAATGGAACAAACCAAAAGGGATAAGGCCTCTCCCATCATAAGAGGATCCATTTCCCCTCTATCAAAGCTATATAAACTCCTCATTTTACAACCTCAGCTAGCTAATGAAAGGGCTGAAATAATCTGAAAATATTGATAGCCATCTTGAGAACCTTAGCCTTCTAGTTTGTGTGTGAAGGGAGAATAAGCTTATAGTGTTTGGTTTGGAGTAAATAGGAAGAAGCCTTGAAATTCCATTGTTTTTAGGTTGAACCATGAGATGCTTATAGTGGTGCTGGAACCTAGACATGCCAAAGGGAACCTGCAACATTAAGGCTCCAGTTGTATTTCTCTTTGAAGTTTATATTAATACAACTAATGGTTTATTTCCTATATCATATGTAATATTACATTTGAGAGCTTAGAGCTCCTTTACCTTTTAAGTAGATTGAACGTTATTTTATGCTATCATGTTTGTTGTTGTTTCTTGCATGTTTGTTTCAGGTATTTGAACGAAAGGAATGAAAGGAAGCTGGAGCAAGGAAGTAAGATCACCATCAAATGGATTAGAGTTATAAGAGGTAGGCCCTCTTATTCGATTCTAATCTAAGGAAATTTACATTAGATTGTCTTGTTTATGGCTATACCCACTCTATTGCGCTAGAGGGATCGTCTCTGTCCACAGAGAGGATACTCCTACTTCACACTCCCATGATCTATAAAAAACCTATATAAGGAAGATCATTCTAGGGAAGATGATGAAACATAGAGATATTTTGTAGGTAAATGATGGTGTAATTTTTAGGTGAAACCTCTTTGTATGTTCAAGTGAGCCTAACTTTAGGCTATCAGCTAAGGAGGGGCCATCATCAAGAAGTTTGAAGGGGATGTTTGCATCCAAGGTATATAACTATAGGCATTCCATCGTCATTAATGTGAATTTAAGTATATTTCCTCCAATTCTCATGTTTATTTGGTTGAATTTGGATTTACTTGGAAAGTTTAATGTTAATTCTAATATATATTATATGCTATATAGGAGATCCAAGTTCTTTGTTTGTGATTTCTGTAGGATCTAAAGAAACTAGGACAAAATCTCTAGGAGTTATAGCCAAATTCTAGGCATCTACATTAGCTAGGATCTACATCAAGCTTTAGGGATAAAGGTATGTAAGCCTCTTTCCCCACCTCTATATCTACCAATGTGTGAAAAAATCTATATTTAGGGAATATATTAAATGATTCACCTCCTGTTTGTACAAAGATTGGGTAAGTCCATAGAGTATTAATATCTTATCCAAAATTAGGGAAAAGTTAGCTAGTAGAAGTTGTGACTCTACTAGGGAGTACAGTTCGCACCTTAGAAATGGTTGATAGGTATAGTTTTTGACATGTTCGTTGAATTCCCCTTCGAGAAGACATCACACAACATGATGGGTGATTGGGACCACTCAATAGCACTTGAAGAAGCCACAATTTTATTGGGATCATTCAATTGTTGGACACACAAGGAAGAAAGGACAATTGATGATGAAGTTCCTCCTCGAGATGATCATGGACTAACACAACCTCCATGATAGATTTGTTAGTGAGAATTTAAAGATTAAGAAATTCACGAGGAAGTTGAAAATCAATATCCCATGTGGGCATGGAAAAGTCATCAAGGTATCCATCCTTTGAGAGACATGAATCATTGTCAATGTACATCGACTAGATCACCTTATAGGAAACCTCCAATGTGATAGGAGGCATTTGTTCAGCATACCAATATATTTACAAAGGAGATGAGATAACACAATAGTTAATGGAATAATGTGATCTACTAGTGATAGAAGTGATCATATGCATGGGGAAAATAAAATTTTAGGGCAAGGGTATTAAGAAGATGTGAATGAGGGATAAGTTTTTGAACAATATTACATTGATAGTCAAAGAGTGTGAATTTGTATCACTAATAAATGATATAGCAGTACCAACCATCATTATGTCAATTGCTGAGCAAAAGAAGGATGTTCAAACTTAAATATTTAGCTTTCATGAGGAAAGTGAAGAATGTGAAATATCGATGTGATGATAGGCATCATGGCATGGAACCTATTACATTCAAGGTGTAGATTATAGTAGAATTGGGGCATCAACTACTTCGACATCAACAGTGATGCTTTTTCCCCTAGGCTCAATGGAGAATGCTTGGAGAGCTCCCTTTGCTTTAAAAGTATAGCCATCAAAGCCCTAGATTGTAGTGGTTGAATGAATAGGTATTGGTGAACTTATAGCATGCCAACATGATGAGCGCATGATCTAAGTAGAGGATTTTTGATCCAAAAGTGTGCAAATAATATCTTTCTAAGTATACGACCTTGGATTGGGAATACTACCTGATGGGATAAAAATTGCCAAGTTGCATCAACATCAAACATATGATGTTAGGCTCTAAAGGACTAACCCCTATGATTGCAATCAACAAGGCTCTCTACTGCATGGAGCATCTTTGCAAAACCTCGAAAGTAGACATGAAACATGGTTCCTAGGATAAATCCTCAAGAATGTTGTAGTTCTGGAATGGCTGTGCATCCTAATTAGATGTTTATGGGTGGAAAACACCTTTATATGGGAATATCATAGTCTCCAATGGCTTATGTGTCAAGAGAAGTCATTTAAAGGGAGTGGGGATGATTGGGTCATTAGAAGAACCATTTTCAAGAGTCTTGTAGTTATTTTCTCATATAGTGAAATTAAATACCTCATGGACATAATAACATGCAATGGGCCTCCTTGTTGAGTTCCCCTTGTCATGTCCCAAGAGAAGGAGCATGGTAATTTTCCAACATTTGTTGTTGTTGTTGGGTAGGGAATGGATTTGTCAATAAAATAGGTTACTAACCAATTCATTGTTGCATAAATAAGTGACAAATATTATCCATATCTCGAAACTTATGGATAAGATGGTATCCCTAGCAGATCTTGTAAGGGAAATTGACCTTTCATTTCTTTTAAATTTCCCCACTCATGTTGGTTTGGGGTCATGTAGTCCCTTGAGAAATTTTAGAAGTATTATTTTTCTTCTTTTTGTTGCTAGATTGTCAAGGCTTATTTGGCTGCATGGGCTACATTTATGCACCTTCGTGGTATGTTTAGGAATTGAAGCTTGTAAAGAGCTAGGCATAATAGTTTTAGCTTGTGGAAAACTAATTAGCTTACACATTTATGGATATATAATGGACCATGCCATCAAAATGTGGTCTCAATTTGGGGCAACGAGGATCATTTGATGCAAGAGGAGTATTAGGAATGATATCAATTAGTGTGCCCACTTTGAATAGGTAAAGTTGAGATGTTGGGCATGTATAATTTATTGCTTCTTGGTAGAAGCCATAACCATTGCAACATTCTTGGAAATCTGTGGTAGAAAGGATAACATGATCCAATATTTTAGTAGTCAATCAAGAATCTTGGTCCTAGTCAACCACTTACAATGCCTCCACTCATGAATGTGACCATAATTATGGGTGAATTTATCTTGTCATAAGGTAGATAGGAGATCGATATTAATTAATGGGTCCCATCAATATGTATATTTTGAGGCCCATTGTGTTATCCTCCATCCCTTAAAACTCTCTTTTTTTACTTTAATTTATGTTTTTAGCCATAATATGCTTATTAGGAAGACTAAAGGGTGATTATCATATTTCATGGCCTAATGTGATTGATATGCAGGCAAAAGAAGAATTTTTGCAGATATTTACTATGCAGGGGCTTGTTGGAGTCATCTAGTGAGAATATAGGAAGCTTGTCCACTACATTAACTCTCCAACTTGGCTTGATACCAAAGAGTCCTCACCAACAACACGAATCCAATGGTAGCCAAGGAACTCAAGTGCATGTGAAGATCCAAGGGAACCAGATCCACCAATTTCGATATTTTGGAGAGAAGAAATCCTCCTTTCATGGGAGATTCCCCTCAACCCCTTTTTCTATAAATAAACAAGCCTAAAGTCTCATTGGGTTCAATTTTTTTTTGGAGATATGAGTAGCTATTGAGACCCTAGTGCTTGATACTATTATTTTCATATTTCATATGATGTATGTGACTCGTATTTTTTGTCGATGAAAAGCTTCTTGTTGGCCTACATCTGAGTTAACTTTGGAGGGTTGAAACCCTTGGGTTTGGGTCCAACCCTGAGGCTTTAGTACCTCTCATGCATTCTTTCCTTGTTCTTCTTAATTCATTGTATTTCATTCCTTGTTTAAGTAGGAATTATATTACAAATATTTCATTTGTAGGATTAACCACCACCTCTCTTTTGGGAAGTGTGGTTGGAGGATCTACAACAACAAGCCAAAAACATGTGTTTATGATTTCTTGGAAATTGCTAAGTTTTGGATTGTAACTCTTTTGCATGCTTGGTTTCTGCAACTTAGAAGTTAGTAGCATTGATTTGACAATTAGAGTAGGTATATGTTGTAGGATAGAGTAGATCTTAAAGAAATAAAATTCAACTCATCCTTTCCACTTTGATTTACTTTGCTACAATATTGATCATTTAATGCATGCACTTGATTAGTCTGTTGGGGTTGTTTTTGACTTGCAGGGGTTGGAACACTCATCCAAATTCACTTATACAAATCCATCTTACTCGTGGACACCTCATACTGCTCTCAAACTCTACCACCGAGATCACCCTTTCATGGCCAATCAAGGACACCGCGGGTATGCACTTTTGTGCAAGATAGGCATTCGAGGGGTATTATGATTAACAAAAAGGGCTCCCACATCCTTCATTCACCTTAATCCATCTTCCTCCACTTTCAAGACACCATCCTTACTCTTAGAAATCTCTCAGAACCACTCTCGTCACAAAAAATGGCACTCATGTAGAAAAATAGGGCTTCTTGTAGCGCTTCTTGTAGAAGTCCTGTAGCACTACTTAAATCCAACTAGATTTTCCCTATGACCTTGACTCTTGCATTTTGAAGTTGAATAATAGCTCCTAGGCTCTAATTTCATAAATAAGGAGACTCCAAGACCACTCCAACCCTGTCTTTTCTCCACTGCAAACACAAAACAACAATTGGATTAGACTTAGTTTTTTTGAATTCCATAGTGTGTTGAAGTTTGAATTCCTCCTTCTCAAGCAAGTTGCAATTAGATAAATGATTCATGCAAGTAGAATATTGATTTGGTTAGTGTGCAAATATAGTAGCATGATTTACTGTTGGCATTATGATGCATGTGTTGTCCTTGATGGAAACTCACTTGTATATGGTAACTAGATGAATCTACAGGAAAGATCAGAGGTGCCAGAATGATGGAACAGAATAATGTTTGATACAGGGAGATTGTGTTAGTGTTGTCCTTGATAAGCAACCTACCTGATGAGTTTTCCTTAATGACAACCTATTTGATGAATTGAATAATTAATAAAGTTATAAACAGGATGTGATAGAATGCATGGCAGTTGTGTTTACAAATGTGACAAAATGGAGGGTAGTTCAGAGGAATCAGTTCAGAAACGATAAATTCATGACAAATCACATTGTAACATGTCTATTCAGAGGTAACAAAGTAATGGCAGAGAAGAACAAGATGATGGAACAAAGGATTTCAGATCAGAATCAAGCAATTGAAGAAAAGAATGTTTTAAGTTGTATTAAGTTGTATACATTGTTTCACCTAGTCCAAGTAGTGTATAGAAGAGGGTACACAAAACAAAAGGAGCGTATACATATGCACACATTTTCACAAGAGGAAAAGAGCGTAGGGGATGGAAAATTAAGGTTAAATAATACCAAGGTTCCATACCATGGTATTAACCCACAATATTGAGTGGAATAATGGTTACTTGATCCCGACTAAGAATAACACATGTTCTAAGTGTTGTTTTGGTCTGAGGTATTGATAAAATACTAAAACTATATAAGGAAGTGAATATCAAAGTGTGAGGGCATGCAAGAAATGAATATCTTATGAAGAGTTAGATCAAAAGAAAATATGCATGTTATGGGTTTTGGTTCTTTTCTTGATCTGAACTAAGTATGCACCTGAGTGTTTGATGATGGATGAGATCTAATGATGGATCAGGATCATGAGACGTGAAATGACTTATCATTATATGATCTTATAATGGATATTCTAAATCTGAGTGCTAACAAATGTTTTGTCCTTTAAATGCTATGATATGGGTATATTTGAAGTCTAGAATAGCTACGAAGTTATAAGTTATTATTTGCATATCTATACCCTAGTTCGCCTTGGCAAAGGTGCGTATACACGTTAGTTTAGAATTTCCAAGTAGCGTATGCAGAAGAAAAGCTTGTTGTTCAGATATGACTAATCTATTTGATCAGTGTTATTGTTTTACTGTTGTTTGTCAATATGAAAGTAAAACTGATTGTATAAGGAGATTGAGTTTGGTTGATTTATTGATTGAGTAAGAAGGGTGATCTTTACTACTACCTATTTCAAACTCTATAACATGATAGTAGATCTTTAGAATGTATTTGGGTAATACAGTTTTTGGTTTAGAAGTTTTATGATTCAGTATCTTTAGAGGTATACGCAGGTTGGGTTACAAAAAGTAGCGTATACATGCAGGTTGGATTCAATGAAGTAGCGTATACATTCTGACATATGATTTTTGAGGTTGCAGTTGGTTCTAGTTGTTGATGCAATTTTATAGGTTTAGTTATGTGTTCTGGTGACAATGATCTGACTGTTCTAATTTTGATTAAGTGTCGGTTGATTGGGTTTTGAATGAATGGTTGATTCAATTTTATCAGAAATTGATGATTGGGCGATTCAGTTATGTCAGAGGTTTCAGTGATTGATTGATTCAGTTGTGGTTGATTCAGGGATTGATGATTGAGTTTCAGAGTTGATGAGTTTTAGTGATTATTTGACACAGATGTATTTTATGGGTGTATTACAGTTGTGGTGATTGATTTTTAGCTTCAATGTTACGGATGGGTCCAGTATGAAAATTTGATGAAACTTGGCCTACATATTGTGTTGATGTGTACCAGGAGTATCCAGTCTGAAAAAAATTATGAAATGTGGTCCCTGGAGAAAGAGTGAAGGTAGTAGCCTTCTGTAGGTTGGTGCCTACGTACTGGTAAACATATCAGCTAGTATAAGAGCTAGGGGGTTGGATCTCCCTTCCAGTAGCAGCTGGAGAACGAGTGAAGGTTGTAGCCTTCTGTAGGTCAAAGCCTACATATTGGTAAACATACCAGACAGTACAAGAGCTAGGGAGTTGTAGCTTCCTTCTAGTAGAAGCTGGAGAACGAGAGAAGGTTGTAGCCTTCTACAGGTGGGTGTCTACGTACTAGTATGAGTCTGCGGTAGTACAAGATTGTAAACAATTTTTTTATATTAAAAATAAGACAAAGATAACAACAATAGGTGGTTTTCTCTTGCATTGGGTTTCCACCTTAAATCTTGGTGTTCATGTGTGTCACTTACGTGTGATGGTTTATTTATTACAACACATGGTTAATGTTTATCTAATGGTTAATAAAGTACTAATGCACTAGTTGAAGAAAAACATATGATGGATTAACTTAATTGTAAGTTCACTGAATATACGCTAATTGTCTTAAGAGCAGTAGCGTGCACACGTAGGTATGGTATGTGAGGGGTGCATCCATGTTATGTAACCATAAATTAATGATAGAATGTTGTTAACTTTGATTGAGTGTTAACCAATTGATTCTATTTATGCATATAATTTGCAGATACCTCATCAGTCTACGATCTTCCAATTGATAATTTAATGTACACCAATTTAATCAATTAATTTTTCCATCATTTTTGGCATCGTTTCTAGGGAGGTGTGAAGGAATTATATTTTGACTAGTTTGATGCGTGACTAGATCCCTTTGCCTACAATACCTGAGCATCCTAGAACATAAAGTGGTAGGAAATCTAATATGAGAGGTAAGAACTTGCACGTTTATTTTCATGAGTTAGCCTACCTTGCTGGATTTAGATGATGTTGTTACTATATGAGCTATAAGGGAAAGGTAAAAATGTTAGGGGTAAGGTAAATTATAGTACTCCAACTAGTGAAGTTAAAATGAAGAAACCCCACAATACTAACTTGTCAGGTAATAGTTCGGATAGGAGGAAAGATGGTGGAGCATTGGAGAATTCATAGGGGATATCAGTAGTTGGGAGAGTGATTCATGCCACTACTTCTTCCATTGGTCCTAATATCGAAACATTATGGGTAGGAGGAGCATAATTACTACTTCACAACAACCCCAGTACTGGTCTGTGGCCCCCTAGAATTTGAGTATAACTTTTTTGTAGGAGAAATGATGGCCAAGGGTGAAGGTGATAAAAATCAACCAAGGATTTAGGATGAGACAAATTTTGGTTTCCCAATTATCAATCCAACTTCCAATGTACATATGAAAAATATCTCTCCAACAGTGCTTCAGCAATTTCAAAGATTGGTAAGTGAGGATTCTGACACTTTCTTATTTTAATTTGATGTTATATGTCATAGCATGGATTATTCGACCGAAACCCAAAATTTGAAGTTATTTCTGGCTACCTTTAAAGAGTCTTCCCTGCAATGGTTCATGGGATTACTAGAAAATAATATCACAACCTGGGATGACATGAGAAATGCATCACTTAAGAAATATCAAGATTACTACAAGGCTCAAGAATTGAAAGAGGAAATATTTAGAATGGTGTAGAAGGAAGATGAGAGTTTGGAGGATTACTTGGAAGTATTTTTAGATCATCTTCTATGTGCTCGGTAACATAAATCGGACCCTAACATAAATAAAATTATTTCCTTGAAGGGTGTGATATAAGAATCAATGGATATACTTAATCTGATGGAGGCAGGTGATATCTTTGTGTATTCCTTTGATGGAATTATTGATATTTGTAGGATATATTCTTGTGGACAAGGGTGAATAGTGAAGAGATCTCAAGATCCCCCTAAAAATAAGAATACAACCTCTAATAGGTTGATAAGAAAAGAATTATGGAATCTCTTGGAATATTCTAAAACTAGCATATTAAGTACTCTTAATTTAAAACTCAAAACTTGATTTTTTAAGGAGAAGCAGGAAAAAGAACATGCCTCCCTTGCCATTTTCCACCCAAGATGGTAGAAGAAGCACCCCAGGAAATATTTTACTCTTGATAATGTCACCATTTTCACCATTTGTGCAGAATATCACTCCACAAATAGTTTTCCTTCTTTAACAGGTCTTAAAGCAGTGTACCACAAGGATGAGCAAAAAATAGATCAACTTTACATGTTAGCGACTAGGAAGTCATGGAAACTTAGACCTTAAGGTACATATTTCAATTCTACTATTGCAAAATTTTTGAATTTTAAAAATTCACAATATGCACCTTACAGTGTCACAACACCATGGAAGAAGTGGCTACAACAACCACCTTAGAACCAACCTTGGCAGTAAGGTTGGTGGGGATTAGGTTATGGGCCTATACCTCTGTATTGTTATCCGTTAAAGCCTAAGTATCCCTCAAAATCTCAACCATTTTTGCAAATATACCAAACACCAACATCTACCCAAGAACAACCTCTGAATACGCAATTACAATTACCCTCTACTCAACCTCTTAGGCCAAACCAACTACTTATTCAACTTTTCACTATTTCGAATAATAAAGCATCCCATCCTATTTTGCAAGTTGAGTTGCATCCCTTGATGACCTATATCATTACTCTTGTACAACTGCAATATATCTATTTGTGGTTAGGGAAGTTTTTTCTAGATTCCGACCCCATTAATGTAGAGGAAGAAAGAGAGGAAGAAGCCCCTATCTCAGTAGAAAGAACTAGTAGTCCTATAACCCCTCAACCAAATAATAGACCCTCAAAACAATCATAAACTTTGGTAAATCCTCATTATCAAGAGAGTTTGAAAGAGAGAAAACTAATAAAACCCTCTTAGTATTATATAAAATGAATTGAGGAACATTTTTGTCAATATTCTCTTACTACAAAATATCTAGGATATACCTATTTATGCTAAAATAGCGATGGATCAATGTCTTAAAAAACCAGGGAGGAAATCGAAAGATCCAACTATTATTCATCTTGTTGGGGAGTGTGTTGATGTAATCACTGGAAATAGTTTAGCAAAGAAATATATTGATCTTGGAACTCCTATCATCTCTGTGCATATTAATGAAGTATGTGTTCCTAATACTTTGATTGAACTTGGAGTGGCCATCAACATTATAACTGCACACACCATGAAACTAATTGAATTGACTGATCCTTATCCTACCCCAACCGTTCTCGAATTAGAAGATAGATCTAGAATCAAGCTAGAAGGAATTTTGGACAATGTGACAGTTTCCCTTGATTTATGGGAATATCCAATGGATTTCATGGTTTTGCAAACTAAATAAAAAATTAGAGGACATCCTATAATCCTAGGAGGCCATGACTTGCTACGACAGATGCATTTATAGGATGTAGGTTAGGTAGCATGTTTATTTCTCATGGGGGAGTTATAGATCATATTATATTTTACCCTCCTACAAACTCTGTCATGGAATTAGAGGAAGACCCCTATTTTGATGACTCGTTGAGTGACGAGGAAATGGTTCAGCCAATGTGCGTGACAAACCAGGTAAAGAATTTTTAGCAATGTTATGAAGAAAAGAAACTTAATTTTTTTCTATGTAATTCAAGTTCTTCTAGTTTTGATGATCATCCATTAGAGCAGGTTTGAAAGAGTGATGTGTAGTAAGGGAATGATCTAACAATTTTTCCTTCATTGTGTAATGATGTTAATGTTTCATCACATGAAATAGAACCATTTTGCATTTATGCTAAACACAACATTGGTAAATTTTTGAATATTAGTAATGAATTTACCGATGAGCAATGAAAAGAATTGATTCATGTTTTACAGGAACAACTAAAAGCCTTCGCATGATATTACTTGGACATCAAGGGAATTGATTGTGGGGCTTGGGATCCCCCTAAGGCAGGTTTTGGGACTTAAAGCCCAAGATTTGACTAAGTCCATTGTAAGGACTTTGTGATTTGTGGGCGTGGAGCGCGAAGTTGTAATAGAGTCATAGGGTTGTCTGCCCTTACTTTTGTAAATGTAGTGTCAGTTTGAGAGATCTACCCATGGTCCGCGGACCATGGGATTGTATAAATTGAGTGAGGCTCTAAGTATAAAGAATCATCTAAGGATAGAAAGAAATCGATGAAGCATTGAGTCAAAGTGTAGAGTCATGTCTTTGGGTCATAGAGTAGGAGAAGGCTCTGTAGTTGAGTGCACAGAGGCCTAGTAGTCCGCAGCTGAGTGCGCAGACCCCTACAGCTGAGTGCGTAGGGTAGGTCTAGTCTATAACCATTGGGAGCATTAATAAAGAGAAGTTTTACCATATTTCTATGTATCGTTTCCTATTTTATGAATTTAAGTATATTAGGGATGAATTGCAAGTTTACTATTTATTTACTGCTCGAACTTATATAAATGTGTCGAGTAAGTGAATATATTATAAGGTATCTGTTTATGCGAAGATAAGTAAGATCCACGGTGTGACTTGGGGAAAATGTGCATATTGCTGCTCCAGCAACGTGAAAGCCCCATAGGTCAGGGAGGTGCGCGAAGTAACCTACGGGAAGGTATTCAGAGTTGGACTAAATCAAACCCTCAGACATCTCAAGAGTACGGAAACCTGCTTCCAGTATCCCCCCATACTACTTCGGGTGAGACCTCAGTTCGTGGTTCGCGGACTGTTGCCAAAAGGGCCAGTTGTACAGGGATTTGTTTGGCTAATTAAACTCCGAACTTGGGTCAGGCCCCAACAAGCCAACAAAGGGTTCTGCTACTGGGACCAGAATCTACATAGAGATGTCTGATATCGTATCTTTGGAATCCAACTAATAAATAAATTGAAGGTTAGTTGGACAGGAGAATTCACGAGTTCGCAACACAGGAGAACAGGAATCTGCGACTATCAAAAGAAGAGTGGTTAGACTGCTACCTGTACACAAAGATCCACGAAATTTTCTTCTCATATTTCCCTACTGATTTGTATGAGTGGATCGCGAAGTTAGCAGATAGCCAAGGAAGGTGCAAGCTAGACAGTCCTATTGTGTGGAACCAAGAGTTGGTGTGCAGATTGGAAGCATCGGAGGATAAGATCGTGTGCGCTGTCGATCATTGGCTTGATCGAATTATAGGAGGATTCATTATTGAGTTCGCGGTAGATACTTCAGTTAGCTATAGCAAGGCAGAGCGACGCTTCCTCAAAGGATCGCGAGGTAAGTATGTTAAGTCTCTGAACACTTGGATTAAAATGCTACTGTGTGAAAAGTGGATTATGCGAATACATTAATGTTCGGGGCTACGTGAAGTGGGAGAATTTACAGAAACAAAGGTAGTGCAGAACTAGAAACTAGCCCCTTGATTTCACCTTCACGAGGGGACGAGGAAGAGCTCGCGAAGGTCTCACCAAGAAGTGCAATCAATTTGATAAGGTAGAGGATTCCGCGCATACCACCCCCACCCACACCACCGCTAGTTTCACCACCTTCACCCCCATCTTCGTTCGTACCACCTCCGCCACCACCGCGAGTCAATATGGCAAGCACGATAAAGTTGTCGGTGTTCAAGGGAGTAGGAAAGGAAGATCCAAACTAGTTTTGGTTGGTAATAAAAGAAATATGGGAAGCGGAGGGAGTTACAGATGAAAATGTAAAGAAAGAGACGTTGGTCAGCGCTCTGCAAGATCGCTCACTGACCTTGTATATTAAGCATTCTAATGACAATCTGAATGTGGGGATCACGGATATCCAAATTGCGCTGAACAGAGAATTTAGCAGGTCGAAGTCAGAGGCGCAGTCGACCATTGGGTTCAAGGAGATCATGATGCTACCAGGCGAGACCGCATGGGAGTTAGATCAAAGACTGAAGTGCATGATTTGCAAAGCTAATATGACTTTGATGGATGGACAACACCGCGAATGGTTTGTAGCATCGCTAATGCCACATTTAAGGAACGTGCTGTCACAACAAAGGGTAACAACTTAGGAAATGTCCTTGGAGATCACAATGAGGCTGCACAAGACCGTGATATAGGATCCTAACCTGGGAGTTCAGCAGATCCACGCATAGTTGAAAAAATTGTGTCTTGAGATGCAGAGTCTGAAATAGGATAGGACAACTCGCCCGGAAGTACGCAACGAGGTATGGTGTGTTAAATGTAAGGGTTAGGGTCATGACAAGTACCACTGCCCAGTGTTTGTGAATTACCTCGTGGGAGGAGGACCGATGCCATTAAGACTAGAGGCCCAAGCAAGACCTAGCATGGTGCCTGCTTTGTGGTGCACGTTTTTTCAAATAGGAGGAAAGCATGCTATGGACAACTGCCATTTGTTGCAGAAGTACACGCAGAATTCACAATAGTTGTTATGTAATTTCTGTAGATAAATGGGACATGATGAATGCACCTGTATAAGCTATGAGCTAATGATGGATAGGACTCCCACCTACAGAGTTCAGGCCGAAACACGGTCCCTTGACCAGAATGCAGGAGTGGCGTGAACCGGATTTCAAGGGCACGAACGAGGCCGAGGTGGAGGAGAACTTGAAAGAGGTCGCGGACAACTGATATGTTATAATTGCAGGGGGCCAGGACATTATGCCCATGATTGTACGAGTCCAACGTGCTCATCATGCTTGGATTGTACCATGTTTGATCATGGGATAGAGGATTGTCCCCCACTCATAGCGAGGTTGCGTGACAAGGGAGCGCTCAAACCTCCCCCGACTCAAAACTCGCAAATGATGAGGTCTGAGTCGCGCGAGGAAGAACCTAATGTGAACATTGTGCTCCGAAGTGGAATTACGACAGTGGATGATAAAGGCAAGCAGCATGAAGATAGTACTTGGGTTTGCAAGGCTCCGACGAAAGAAACAGAGTTTGATTTGGAGCGCGCTAAGGAAACCTTCATGGAAGCTAGGAAGAGCTTCGCTAATGCCTCCACTTCAGGAAGCAAAGATAGACCAAAGCTAGAAATGGACCCATAAATGCTCATGACATTCCTAGAAACATGCATGAAGCTACTGCGTGACAATAAGGTTGTAAAGGGATTGTAGGAACTCATAAATAGATGTGCTAGCACCGCGCCAGGAGAACTGCACATAGTCCAGAAGATTGGAAAGCATGCGACGAGGACAGGAAGAGAAATGAGATTGACCGCGTAGATTGGAGAATATGAGATGGACCAAGTGATTCTGGATTTAGGATCAGATGTGAATGTTCTGCCGAAGCAGACATGGGAGTGCATGGGAAGGCCTATGCTACAATGGTCTCCTATCTAGCTACTAATGTCGAACCAACAAAAGATCATAGCTATTGGGAGATTGCAGGGAATCACCGTGGATATTGAAGGAGCAAGCGCGCTAGCAGACTTTGAAGTGATAGAGATTTCTGATGACAGCAATCCCTACCCCGCGCTATTAGGAATCGATTGGGTCACCGACATGAATGGGGTGATAAATTTGAAGAAGCGCAAGATGATTTTTGAAAAAAAGTCTCTACACATAGTCATACCTTTCAACCTGTTGTGGCCAGCAACAACCCCCCCCCCCCCCCCCCCTTTTTCATTTAAGTGTTGTCCAAAATACTAAATGAATGGGGACCCTTAGTTAAACTTTAGGAAAATCAAGAGTTTCCTTTCTTCAAAGTAAGGTTACCATCGTAAGCTTAGGAAGTTCTTTTGAATAATTTAAAACCTAAGTTTATGATAAGAAAAAATCTTTAAAAATTCGCATCATATAATGATAGAAAAACACCTCCATTTGGGTATAATCCCGGTATGTGCAAGATTCTCGTACTAAGCAATATATGGCATCGCAATAAGGTAATGCTAATGAGAAAGACTTCAAGATTTTCCGATTTGCGATAACCCCGATTGCAAGATCACATATCGCAGGGAATGGGCTAACAAAATATGGCAAGCATAAAACTTCTGCGATCTGCGATGTTGCGATATCACGATAAAGAGATGGTTGTGATATTAAGCCAAATCAACTCTGCGATGTTATATTTGTGAGTTGGTGTGAGAGCGCGATAGTGCAATAATGCGATGTTGCGATCTGCGACGATTGCGAACCAAATCACAAAATCACTCCATCACGAATCTTTTGGGCACGCTATTCAAGAAAAGCCACTTACCATAATCTGACTCAAGATCATGTGCTTTTAATGATAATAAAGGAATTAGTTGTCATCTATTAAATGTAGACGCGTGCTTTTGCAAAGAATTACTTCACGTAAGGTGGCATATTTGATATATCTACTGCATTTAAGACTCTCCCATCACCTTTCTTGATCAGTCATTTCCATTTCGCTTGTGAGCTATAGGAACGAAGAACGAAGGACGATACCAAGCCATATGCAGGAAGAAATGGGAAAGAAAAATAAGGCTCAGGGCTCTGAGGTGAAGGAAATGGTACCTTTATATACAGACACAGCTTGTAGCAGAGACGCAGGGATATCGACGTGGGAAAGCATGTACAGACTGCTTGAAGAAGAAAACCCCAGAATAATGAAGGTTACCACTATCGTAGACTCACAGGGCTCTTCCGAAGCATCCTTAGAAGAACTAGTGTGCTCATTCCTTCATCGGATAGCAGCAAGGCCTAAAATTCTCCCATATACGGATATGGTCAAGTGGATACTTGAAAATGCAAAAATGAACGACAGACAGTTCAAGATTCAAGGACATGGGCTCATCGAGTCATTCACTGCACAAGACTTAAAGCTCATGTATCATCTTCCTAAACCGCAGGCGACTTACAATGTAAAATTCATTAAAAAAATTTTGGCGGAGAACCCAAACCTATCAGAGACCACCAAAGATTGGTCCAGAAAAGATGAACCGCTCAAGAAAGATAAAAATGGTATGTACAGCACTGGTTCCCTCACCTCTTCGTATTGTTTTGCTGCGGCCATGCTTTGCAGATTATTTGGGATGCCAGATATCAATAAGTTTTCGTCTGAATGGTTACCATTGATCGATGCTACCACAAATGTCGTTATTATAGATTGGGCCAAGATCTTTTCTGATAACCTATTCACGGCTATTATCAATTACCAGTCTAAAAGATCCATGTCTCAAAGGATCTATCCTCCTTTTTACCTATCCACATATGTTATGGATTCTATTTGTTATGTGTCTAAATTTCCCACTATGGGTTGGAAATGGACAACTCAGGACCCATTACCCATCCATGTTTATCATAAGATATTATGGGATTCTCAGTTCATTCCACATTTCTACCAAATTTGTCATGGGCTTATCTTACCCATGTATAGAATGATGTATGATAAAGACCCCCAGAGGTGCTCACCTGAGGCACAGATAGATATCATCCCCATCGCAAGATGGTTTGGAGAAGAATGGTTCACCTATATTTGAGTATTTGGAAGCACCATCCCCCCTCATGTCCTGCCTTTGTATATTCCTGACAAACTTCTGGCTCAAGAAATTGCATATCAAACCTGTTCAGAAGGCGGCCTAACTAAAGACCTAAAAGACAAAAAGAAGGCCATATGGCCACAGTTTCCTGTAGCTTGTGGGGCCTTTTCATTGTTCGATGTAGGTCACGCGTTCATCGAAGTAGAGAATATGACATGTCTACAATTATTTAAATTCCCGGCAAGGCCATTTGACCCAAATGAGGTTGCCCAGGATTTCACAACGATAGTCAAGATAAAAGTGTTCGTTGGAAAGAAGGATTTATTTGATGATTTATTTCAGAGTAAAAGCTCACTCCAGGAAATTTTGCGGGAAGCTCAATCGCGATTGTCTCCAGATGACCTCCAAAGATTCATGGTATACAGGGAAAGAAGACTAGCCAGTGTTCCTCTAGAAAAGCTGCAACTACCTGCCAGAGAACCTACTCCAAGCATTAGCCTTAGTGGGAATGCAAGCGCTTCCGGATCTAAATCTAAGACTGGACAAGAGATGCCTGAGCATTATAAAAGATCTGAAAACAACCAAGATAGAGGCAAAGAGTCAGCTAAAGACACCGCTCAGTCAATGGAATTTCCACAACAGCAAGTTATCGCCTCCTCGCCAAGAGATGTCCCCCCTCTCGTCATTGAAGCACCACCCGTCACAACAGAATTAGATAAAGAATGGGAAACCTTCAACGAACTGATCAATCTTGAAGGACAGGCCCCAAAAACACCTGTGAGCAATACACAGGTAGCACAAGAAGTGGGCTCAGCGTTGCTCTTCAACGAGTGGGACGATCAAATCAGGGAGGCAGAACAAGCAGAATGGAAGCAGAAGGCGCAAGAAAAGGGAAAAGCGGTCCAAGCACTAAACAGGTTAAATTGGGAGTGTTACTGGGCATACTTGGTGAAGCCGCATAGTCAGTGGATGACTGTGAAATGTATCAAAAATGTGGTCGAAAAAGTGGTGCCATCTCTCATAGATTCTGTTTTCTCAGCCCAGCTCAAAGCAGAAGTCAGCCAGTCGACTCTCCTCAAACCAATGATGAATGTATGCAGCCTTAAAGATCAGATTCAGAAGTAGCTTAATTTAGAATGTTGTTTTTTATTAAAAATAAGATTAGAAAAAGGACGGTCATTTGAAAACCGCATCCTAAATTTTGTAAATAAACTATTATTAGAATTAGGAAGTAGTATTTAAACCCTTCTCATGCATTTAGAGAAGGGTCTAGAAATTTGTCAAAAACTTGTCCTCAGAACATGCACTTCTGCACCCTCAGAGGAGGTTTTGATGAATGAATGGATCAAGCTTTATTAATGTTTGCATTTGATATCTGCTACTGATGTTGCACTTCTGTACTCTTGGTAGATATTAGAACAAGTAGAGATAAATCATTGTTGCTTGAAGCTTATGAGTAGGACCAGTCATAAATGGTACTTTTATCTCTTGGCCATTTCTGCTTATATTCTTAAAGTGATATATAGTTTTTAGTTGTTTATATGTTATTGCATGAATGTTTGAGTTACCATTTGGCACTTTTGTACGGTGTAGTCATTTATTTATGTTTGATATATGAATAACTTATTATGCGATATGCTGTTCACAACTGTTTTGCCTAACTTTTTATGCAAAGTGGTTCATCTTAATTTATTTCCATTCTTATGATAGCTGAATGATCTTTATTACCAGTTATTATTTGAAATCTCTTTAGATCGCATAATAGAAGAAATACATCCCGGGTTAGCATAGATTAGATGTGCTGTTTTCATTAGATTACAATAGCATAGAATTAGATTAAAGTAGCTTAGATTAGAACTCTTAGATCAGCATCATCCAACTTTGCACACACACACACACCCTTAGATTGGGAAACTGGTCCCATTATCCCCAGTCGGACCCGCTACACCAAACGGATAAGGAGCTGCCAACCAAGGTCTGGACCGGGTGGGTATCCCCCTTGTTGTCGACTCGATTTTCGGGGCTTCAACATATTTGGCGCTAGAAGGAGGGCCTGAGCATAGTGTCTGTTGGAATGGTTTGAAATCATAACATTTGAATTAGGATGGCTGCTCACAAACTTCCCATTTGGAGTTGTATCCATGTTCGTGCCTCTTCCAACACTCCACCTGAAGTGGTAAGACTCTTGTCTCAGGTAAAATTCAATGGTAAGAATAATTCTTTTGCTTTTAATCATGCCCTTCAATTTATTCAAAGTGTTTCAAGTTCGAACGTTCAAAGAATTGATGAAGGCATTTTATGCAGAATTTTTACTCTCACATTCACGACGAAAGCTAGAAAATGGTGTAGAACCCTCCCAGTTGCCTCAATTCACAGCTGGGACCAATTTGTCAAGGCTTTCATTTGTAAATTTGATTGCTATGATTATGATCAGGTATATGATGAAATTGAGAATCTACGAAAAGAAGATGAATCTGTTAGGGATTTTAATATGCGATTTCATCTTGATTGTCCAAAATATGATCTTGAAAATTAACTCATGAATGAAGAATCTTTAGATTATGCTGAGCATTCCCTACCTCCTATGTCCGATCCATCAGAAATTAGTCCAAGTCTTGTTTTATTTTCTTCTAATAGGAATGAAAATTCCAATTTGAATGTGCGAATCACTCATGATGAAGAAACTTCCCAAAGCTTAGGAAACATGCCTGCTCTAATGCAAGAAGACAAAAGCGAGAACGTTGCAAGAAAGCCTGCCTTGGAACCAGAAAGCAACTTGGAGACAAGGCTAGATAATATCATCGCAAGTCAACAAATGCAGACGCCAAGGTTAGAACAACAAATTAATTCTCTTTTGGAAAATACAAACATGCAAAGGTATGATCTAAAGCCCGATGTCTACAATGAATGTGATGAACAAGAATTTTCTCACGATGATATTTTCAAATGCATTGTTTCGGAATCACATTTCTCTCTTTATCCTGATGTATTTAGTGATGATAATTTTTTCCCCCTCAGTATTAATGATATCTCAAAAAGTACAGAGGATTATTCAAACGAATCACCGTTAGGTTTTCAAGATAAAGAGGCAGCTATAGAACATCCTTTGGTCATTTACAAACAAGAACGACTTGACCTTCCTTTTCTGAAAATATTGGATGAAAAAGAAAAATCTAGAGAAACCTGTAAAATCATTTATGATAGCTACTTTGATGATGATGATGTTGATTTATCTCAAGTAACTCAATAGAGCTCAGATAATGAGAGATATTTTAATTCGAGAATCATATCAGTCGATCCTCATTCCAGAGTGACAAATCATTTGCATGATTTTACTATCCAAAACAATATCCCGATCTATGATTCGTATCATGAGCAAACCCCCATGCCTGTTCCCAATCATAACTTGTTTTCTCATTCACAAGACGTAATTTGAAATTACTCGGATCCCGTAATTCTGGCCAGTTCTTGTGAAAAATAAGATATTTCAAGTCAATCCCAGTTGTGCTGTAACATTAGTTGTACAGATAATCATTGCATTCTTTTTCGCTTGCACTCATTTTGTATAAAATCGGATTGTATTTTAAATTTTCAGACTTTTGATAGATTACTATGGTATATTGAGCACCTTATCAAAGAACATTCGAGAGATGTATTACCATTTTGGAAAACTAAATTATGTCAAGGAAATACAGAACTTTTTCAATTCCAAGATCAATCAATATCAGCCTTTCAGAAGAAACTTCTATGTCATCCAAATCGTCATCAACGAAAGAAAGTATTTTTGGAAACTTGCTAGCAATTCACGTTAATTGATAAATCTCTTTCCAAAAATTTCCATCTATTCTTCATTGATTTATTTAGTGATTTATATGTGGAAACTTTCCTTTTACGAGAAATTGCTAAAAGCTTGACTTTAACGCATAGTAGATTACAGGACATTAAAACTAAAAAATCATATTCGCAACCTGGCTTGTCATCTTTCCTATTACATGATCACCAATCCATAACAGAAATTCATCTTGATTTTTA
Source organism: Pinus tabuliformis (assembly GCA_031772625.1). Taxonomy (NCBI): domain Eukaryota; kingdom Viridiplantae; phylum Streptophyta; class Pinopsida; order Pinales; family Pinaceae; genus Pinus; species Pinus tabuliformis. The sequence goes on along the minus strand of CM062806.1, from coordinate 880,014,849 downwards.
TGATCCAATAGGTATCCAATTGGACAGAAGATTTCATAAGAAAGAAATTTCAGGCGGAATTCCGACTGAAGTTACACTTTCTAATCCTACATTCAATATTCACAGTCCAAGAAAAGTTTTATTCTTAACGCTGATGTTTGAAAGGTACATACGTGTAGGAATAAAAATGAAAAGATGGTTGCACTGGAAATATCATTTTACCTAGTTAATTTTTCTGTGTATAGTTAGAATAGGAGTAGGGGTAGTTTAGCTAGGTTATTAGGTGGATAATTTAATTTTTAAATGTTGGTAGGCAAAATAAGAGAAGAAATTATCCCTATCATGTACATAATCCAAGGGAATAGTTACCTCTCATTTCTTTAAATATTTTCCTCCCTAATAAAATTTGCCTGTGGTTAACATCATTTGACATTTACTAAAGACACCATTTCTCTATCAGATTTTGAAATTATGCTTGTATAAATAGCAAATCTTTTGGAAACTTGATCTTTATTATTAATAGATACAGTTAAAAACTTTAAACCAGATATGATACTAGTTTCAACTTCAAAAAATTTGACGAAAGCAATCTTAGTGAAGAAATTGTTTTATATCAGTGCAATGAAAGGTATCAATAACAAAATGAGGATTCCCTGTAGAACAACCATTTCCAAAAAACTCTATTATTGTCATCCAGGGCTTTCTTAAGGAAAAAAATGACTTCCTCCCTACTAAAAAAAATCGCAGCATTTAGAGAAAGACCCAAGAATACACTATATCTTGAAGAATAAGAGGTCTCATCACGAGCCGGCTTATCATGATCACAGATATTATAACTTGTTGTCTTTGCCATTACTGTCCACCAAAACAGGGCAACGACTTAAGATTGTTGAGATCAAAAGACAAGGGGTCTCATCACGAGCCAGCTTGTTCAGAAAAATTGTAAATCAAGTGAATGACTGTGTCATAATTTGGCTACCAAACCAAGACATTGTTCTTTAAGAATAAAAAAGAAAAAAAAGTGTCAATGTGGATTTTTCTTTGAAAGTTGTAGATCGCCTTAAGCAGGATAAAGGATCATTACTGGGTAATAGTTAACCCTGTCGAGGCTATGAACGCCTGCTGGCAACAGAGGCTCTACCTATGACAAATGAGCATATTTAAAAAACTGGTACACAGGGAATACCTTATTTTATCTTTACAAGACCAAGTAATGGCTGATGTAAATGCAAGGACAAGCTGAGGAAGCAAATAATTAAAATAGAAAGAGGTTGAAACAAAATGTCATTGATAGTTTGGAGTATAATGCGCTTTATATTTTTATAATAAAGTTTAATTTTCTAAAAATTTTGTTTTGGAAATTTGAAAAGTTCAATAGAAAATCAGAGATAACTGGTTCTCCCAAGTGAATCGCCAATTGTTTTGGCCAGCAACAACCCCCCCTTTTTTCATTTAAGTGTTGTCCAAAATACTAAATGAATGGGGACCCTTAGTTAAAATTTAGGAAAAGCAAGGGTTTCCTTTCTTCAAAGTAAGGTTACCATCGTAAGCTTAGGAAGATCTTTTGAATACTTTAAAACCTAAGTTTATGATAAGAAAAAATCTTTAAAAAGTCACATCATAAAATGATAGAAAAACACCTCCATTTGGGTATAATCCCGGTGTGTGCAAGATTCTCGTACTAAGCAATATATCACATCACAATAAGGTAATGCTAATGAGAAAGACTTCAAGATTTTCCGATTTGCTATAACCCCGATCGCAAGATCACATATCGCAGGGAATGGGCTAACAAAATATGGCAAGCATAAAACTTCTACGATTGCGATGTTGCGATATCGTGATAAAGCGATGGTTGCGATATTAAGCCAAATCAACTCTGCGATGTTATATTTGTGAGTCGGTGCGAGAGTGCGATGGTGCAATAATGCGATGTCGTGATTTGCGACGATTGCGAACCAAATCACAAAATCACTCCATCACAAATCTTTCGGGCACGCTATTCAAGAAAAGCCACTTACCATAATCTGACCCAAGATCATGCGCTTTTAATGATAATAAAGGAATTAGTTGTCATCTATTAAATGTAGACGTGTGCTTTTGCAAAGAATTAATTCACGTAAGGTGGCATATTTGATATATCTGCTGCATTTAAGACTCTCCCATCACCTTTCTTGATCAGTCATTTCCATTTCGCTTGTGAGCTGTAGGAACGGAGAACGAAGGACGATACCAAGCCATACGCAGGAAGAAATGGGAAAGAAAAATAAGGCTCAAGGCTCTGAGGTGAAGGAAATGGCACCTTTATATACAAACACAGCTTGTAGCAGAGATGCAGGGATATCGACGTGGGAAAGCATGTACAGACTGCTTGAAGAAGAAAACCCAGAATAATGAAGGTTATCACTGTCGCAGACTCACAGGGCTCTTCCGAAGCATCCTTAGAAGAACTAGCGTGCTCATTCCTTCATCGGATAGCAACAAGGCCTAAAATTCTCCCATATACGGATATGGTCAAGTGGATACTTGACAATGCAAAAATGAATGACAGACAGTTCAAGATTCAAGGACATGGGCTCATCGGGTCATTCGCTGCACAAGACTTAAAGCTCATGTATCATCTTCCTGAACCGCAGGCGACTTACAATGCACAATTCATTAAAAAATTTGTGGCGGAGAACCCAAACCTATCAGAGACCACCAAAGATTGGTCCAGAAAAGATGAACTACTCAAGAAAGATAAAAACGATATGTACAGCACTGGTTCCCTCACCTCTCTGTATTGTTTTGATGCGGCCATGCTTTGTAGATTATTTGGGATGCCATATATTAATAAGTTTTCTTCTGAATGGTTACCATTGATCGATGCTGCCACAAATGCCGTTATTATAGATTGGGCCAAGATCTTTTCTGATAACCTATTCACGGCTATTATCAATTACCGGTCTAAAAGATCCATGTCTCAAAGGATCTATCCTCCTTTTTACCTATCCGCATATGTTATGGATTTTATTTGTTATGTGTCTAAATTTCCCGCTATGGGTTGGAAATGGACAACTCAGGACCCATTACCCATCCATGTTTATCATAAGATATTATGGGATTCTCAGTTGATTCCACATTTCTACGAAATTTGTCACGGGTTTATCTTACCCATGTATAGAATGATGTATGATAAAGACCCCCCGAGGTGCTCACCTGAGGCACAGATAGATATCATCCCCATCGCAAGATGGTTCGGAGAAGAATGGTTCACCTATATTTGAGTATTTGGAAGCACCGTCCCCCCTCATGTCCTGCCTTTGTATATTCCTGACAAAATTCTGGCTCGAGAAATTGAATATCAAACCTGTTCAGAAGGCAGCCTAACTAAAGACCTAAAAGACAAAAAGAAGGCCATATGGCCACAGTTTCCTGTAGCTTGTGGGGCCTTTTCATTGTTCGATGTAGGTCACGCATACACCGAAGTAGAGAATATGAGGTGTCTACAATTATTTAAATTCCCGGCAAGGCCATTTGACCCAAATGAGGTTGCCCGGGATTTCACAACGATAGTCAAGATAAAAGTGTTCGTTGGAAAGAAGGATTTATTTGATGATTTATTTCAGAGTAAAAGCTCACTCTAGGAAATTTTGCGGGAAGCTCAATCGCGATTGTCTCCAGATGACCTCCAAAGATTCATGGTATTCAGGGAAAGAAGACTAGCCAGTGTTCCTCTAGAAAAGCTGCAACTACCTGCCAGAGAACCTACTCCAAGCATTAGCCTTAGTGGGAATTCAAGTGCTTCCGGATCTAAATCTAAGACTGGACAAGAGATGCCTGAGCATTCTAAAAGATCTGAAAACAACCAAGATAGAGGCGAAGAGTCAGCTAAAGACACCGCTCAGTCAATGGAATTTCCATAACAGCAAGTTATCGCCTCCTCGCTAAGAGATGTCCCCCCTCTCGTCATTGAAGCACCACCCGTCACAACAGAATTAGATAAAGAATGGGAAACCTTCAACGAACTGATCAATCTTGAAGGATAGGCCCCAAAAACACCTGTGAGCAATACACAAGTAGCACAAGAAGTGGGCTCAGCGTTGCTCTTCAACGAGTGGGACGATCAAATCAGGGTGGCAGAACAAGCAGAATGGAAGAAGAAGGCGCAAGAAAAGGGAAAAGCGGTCGAAGCACTAAACAAGTTAAATTGGGAGTGTTACTGTGCATACTTGGTGAAGCCGCATAGTCAGTGGATGACTGTGAAATGTATCATAAATGCGGCCGAAAAAGTGGTGCCAGCTCTCATAGATTCCGTTTTCTCAGCCTAGCTCAAAGCAGAAGTCAGCCAGCTGACTCTCCTCAAACCAATGATGAATGCATGCTGCTTTAAAGATCAGATTCAGAAGTAGCTTAATTTAGAATGTTGTTTTTTCTTAAAAATTAGATTAGAAAAAGGACGGTCATTTGAAAACCGCATCCTAAATTTTGTAAATAAATTATTATTAGAATTAGGAAGTAGTATTTAAACCCTTCTCATGCATTTAGAGAAGGGTCCAGAAATTTGTCAAAAACTTGTCCTCAGAACATGCACTTCTGCACCCTCAGAGGAGGTTTTGATGAATGAATGGATCAAGCTTTATTAATGTTTGCATTTGATATCTGCTACTGATATTGCATTTCTGTACTCTTGGTAGATATTAGAACAAGTAGAGATAAACCATTGTTGCTTGAAGCTTATGAGTAGGACCAGTCATAAATGGTACTTTTATCTCTTGGCCATTTCTGCTTATATTCTTAAAGTGATATACAGTTTTTAGTTGTTTATATGTTATTACATGAATGTTTGAGTTACCATTTCACACTTTGGTACGGTGGAGTCATTTATTTATGTTTGATATATGAATAACTTATTATGCGATATGTTGTTCACAACTGTTTTGCCTAACTTTTTATGCAAAGTGGTTCATCTTAATTGATTTCCATTCTTATGATAGCTGAATGATCTTTATTACCAGTTATTATTTGAAATCTCTTTAGATCGCATAATAGAAGAAATACATCCCGGGTTAGCATAGATTAGATGTGCTGTTTTCATTAGATTAAAATAACATAGAATTATATTAAAGTAGCTTAGATTAGAACTCTTAGATCAACATCATCCAACTTTGCACACACACACACCCTTAGATTGGGAAACTGGTCCCATTATCCCCAGTCTGACCCGCTACACCAAACGGATAATTAGCTGCCAACCAAGGTCCGGACCGGGTGGGTATCCCCCTTGTTGTCGACCTGATTTTCGCGGCTTCAACATATTTGGCGCTAGAAGGAGGGCCTGAGCATAGTGTCTGTTGGAATGGTTTGAAATCATAACATTTGAATTAGGATGGCTGCTCACAAACTTCCCATTTGGAGTTGTATCCATGTTTGTGCCTCTTCCAACACTCCACCTGAAGTGGTAAGACTCTTGTCTCAGGTAAAATTCAATGGTAAGAATAATTCTTCTGCTTTTAATCATGCCCTTCAATTTATTCAAAGTGTTTCAAGTTCGAACATTCAAAGAATTGATGAAGGCATTTTATGCAGAATTTTTACTCTCACATTCACGGCGGAAGCTAGAAAATGGTGTAGAACCCTCCCAGTTGCCTCAATTCACAGCTGGGACCAATTTGTCAAGGCTTTCATTTGTAAATTTGATTGATATGATTATGATCAGGTATATGATGAAATTGAGTATCTACGAAAAGAAGATGAATCTGTTAGGGATTTTAATATGCGATTTCATCTTGATTGTCTAAAATATGATCTTGAAAATGAACTCATGAATGAAGAATATTCAGATTATGCTGAGCATTCCCTACCTCCTATGTCCAATCCATCAGAAATTAGTCCAAGTCTTGTTTTATTTTCTTCTAATAGGAATGAAAATTCCAATTTGAATGTGCGAATCACTCATGATGAAGAAACTTCCCAAAGCTTAGGAAACATGCCTGCTCTAATGCAAGAAGACAAAAGCAAGAACGTTGCAAGAAAGCCTGCCTTGGAACCAGAAAGCAACTTGGAGACAAGGTTAGATAATATCATCGCAAGTCAACAAATGCAGATGCCAAGGTTAGAACAGCAAATTAATTCTCTTTCAGAAAATATAAACACGCAAAGGTATGATCTAAAGCCCGATGTCTACAATGAATGTGATGAACAAAAATTTTCTCACGATGATATTTTCAAATGCATTGTTTCGGAATCACATTTTTCTCTTTATCCTGATGTATTTAGTGATGATAATTTTTCCCCCTCAGTATTAATGATATCTCAAAAAGTACAGAGGATTATTCAAATGAATCACCGTTAGGTTTTCAAGATAAAGAGGCAGCTATAGAACATCCTTTGGTCATTTACAAACAAGAACGACTTGAACTTCCTTTTCTGAAAATATTGGATGAAAAAGAAAAATCTAGAGAAACCTGTAAAATCATTTATGATAGCTAATTTGATGATGATGATGTTGATTTATCTCAAGTAACTCATCAAAGCTCAGATAATGAGAGATATTCTAATTCGAGAATCATATCAGTCGATCCTCATTCCAGAGTGACAGATCATTTGCATGATTTTACTATCCAAAACAATATCCCGATCTATGATTCGTATCATGAGCAAACCCCCATGCCTGTTCCCAATCATAACTTGTTTTCTGATTCACAAGACGTAATTCGAAATTACTCGAATCCCGTAATTCTGGCCAGTTCTTGTGAAAAAGAAGATATTTCAAGTCAATCCCAATTGTACTGTAACATTAGTTGTACAGATAATAATTGCATTCTTTTTTGCTTGCACTCATTTTGTATAAAATCGGATTGTATTTTAATTTTTCAGACTTTTGATAGATTACTATGGTATATTGAGCACCTTATCAAAGAACATTCGAGAGATGTATTACCATTTTGGAAAACTAAATTGTGTCAAGGAAATACAGAACTTTTTCAATTCCAAGATCAATCAATATCAGCCTTTCAGAAGAAACTTCTATGTCATCCAAATCGTCATCAACGAAAGAAAGTATTTTTTGAAACTTGCCAGCAATTCACGTTAATTGATAAATCTCTTTCCAAAAATTTCCATCTATTCTTCATTGATTTATTTAGTGATTTATATGTGGAAACTTTCCTTTTACGAGAAATTGCTAAAAGCTTGACTTTAACGCATAGTAGATTACAGGCCATTAAAAATAAAAAAATCATATTCGCAACCTGGCTTGCCATCTTTCCTATTACATGATCACCAATCCATAACAGAAATTCATCCTGATTTTTATGATCCAATAGGTATCTAATTGGACAGAAGATTTCATAAGAAAGAAATTTCAGGCGGAATTCCGACTGAAGTTACACTTTCTAATCCTACATTCAATATTCACAGTCCAAGAAAAGTTTTATTCTTAACACTGATGTTTGAAAGGTACATACGTGTAGGAATAAAAATGAAAAGATGGTTCCACTGGAAATATCATTTTACCTAGTTAATTTTTCTGTGTATAGTTAGAATAGGAGTAGGGGTAATTTAGCTAGGTTATTAGGTGGATAATTTAATTTTTAAATGTTGGTAGGCAAAATAAGAGAAGAAATTATCCCTATCATGTACATAGTCCAAGGGAATAGTTACCTCTCATTTCTTTAAATATTTTCCTCCCTAATAAAATTTGCCTGTGGTTAACAACATTTGACATTTACTAAAGACACCATTTCTCTATCAAATTTTGAACTTCTGCTTGTATAAATAGCAAATCTTTTGGAAACTTGATCTTTATTATTAATAGATACAGTTAAAAACTTTAAACCAGATATGATACTAGTTTCAACTTCAAAAAATTTGACGAAAGCAATCTTAGTGAAGAAATTATTTTATATCAGTACAATGAAAGGTATCAATAACAAAATGAGGATTCCCTGTAGAACAGCCATTTCCAAAAAACTCTATTATTGTCGTCCAGGGCTTTCTTAAGGAAGAAAATGACTTCCTCCCTGCTAAAGAAAATCGCAGCATTTTAGAGAAACGACCCAAGAATACACTATATCTTGAAGAATAAGAGGTCTCATTACGAGCCGGTTTATCATGGTCACATATATTATAACTTGCTGTCTTTGCCATTACTGTCCACCAAAACAGGGCAACAACTTAAGATTGTTGAGATCAAAAGACAAGGGGTCTCATCACAAGCCAACTTGTTCAGCAAAAGTGTAAATCAAGTGAATGACTGTGTCATAATTTGGCTACGAGGCAGACACCTTCTAGGTTGGCTTATGGAGAAAACACTGTAGTTCCAATAAAGCACAATATGCCTAGTCCACGCACAGCAGCATTGGTAGATATGATGGTTCAAAAAGCCCTGGAACAAGGGAGCGTGTAGCTAAATGAAGCAGAATGCTTGGGACTCGAGGAAGAAATCCGACATGGTGATCTTAGGCTCCAAGAACTCATGAAAGAAAGGGTGCGATTAAGGGAGAAAATCGCTTCGATAGAAGCAGAAGTCAAGAAGCTTGAGGAAAAAATAAAGAAGGATTTTCTAGATAAGAAAACCAGGGTGATAAAACAGGGTACGCATGATTACGTTGATGAATTTGGGGACTACAACCGAGAATTGATCAGTTTGATGCCTTGGATTGGACCATATATTACTAGAAGGATCACCCATGGTGGCGCAATGCAGAGGGTAAAGTGCACGACATGGACAGTAGAAATAAAAGGCAAATTTTCTCCAGGAAAAGTGACGGATGACCAGTTGGAACCCTATACAGGTGGCGCGGCCACCTGACTAGCCGTGGAAGTATAGTGTTAGCGCTCCCAGCAGTTGAAAGGAGACATGGGACTATAAACTACTCTGCCTAAGAGCTACGTGATGTCAAGGGTGTGTGCAGCAGCAAAGTGTCACAAGGTCCACGACTGCGCAAGGGGGGTTGTGCTACCGCGCGGATTGGCTGGAAAGTGACCGTTGTAGTCACTATTCACGATGTGATGCTTGATTTGAGACCAAATGGAGTGGGCGGCAAGTATTTAAGACAAGCTTTATGGGTAAGATTTGGGAAAATCTGCCACCAAGGGAGCATTAATGGACCGGATTTGGGGGGAACGGTCGAATTCAAATTCAAAAGGCGCTATAAATTACAAAGGGCTGCCCAACAAACAACACTTGGTCATTTGCGAATTGATTTGTTGTGCACCCCGCGTATTCCGAACCGAGACCTATTTATCCTATGGAGAGCATTAGTTGAGAACCTGAGTGAATGGTTGAGACATTTCTGGATGAACAAGATGGCAGCGTCTAAAGAAGCCAAGGAAATCACAGAGATGACTGCCGAAGAAGCCGCGCAGGCCATGACCATAGAAGATGCCCCTGAGAGTGCCCGTATTATTGAAGAAATCCCTAAATCACTACACATGTCAAGACTGAATAAAGACAAATAGCTAATGGTTCTGGTGTGTGTGTCCCCCTAAAACCTGCTGCGAACCAGATTAACAAAGGAGGAAACAGGGAAAGTGGTTAACATGGAAACTGATGAGGAGGACGAAGACCTGGAGGATATCATAATTGAAGAGGACGAGGACAAGGGCATGGAGGAAGAAACTGAGGGCGCAATCCCTCTAACTAAGCTTCCCGCAAACGTCCCTCTGCGGAAGGGAAAGGTGAAGGTGCCCAAGGATCTCGATGAGAGTAAGAGCTCTTTATAGACTCCGCTCCTCCCGGACGATATCATCTTTGAAGGAATGCACTTAGGAAGGGTGCTAAGCTTAAAATTCTAAGACTGGGATCTCATTGACCATGAGAAATTCCCTCATTTGGCAACCGTGCACCTTATGAAGCCAAAGAAACACATCGCGTCGAGAGTCATAGAACTGGAGCCATGCAAGTAGTTACGCGGAGTCAAAAAGGCAAGGTTGTTGAAACTGCTTTGGGTGCCGCATTACCATCGTGCCCCAGTGACTATCTTCGTCATCAGGCAGTTGCTCTGCCTGGTGTTTGTGGCTAGAGGAGCCCATCCCCATCATGGACCACCTAATCCATCGAGTTACCTGACTCCTGTGTAAAGGTGAAGACGCCGCAGACATTTTGGAGGGGAAGAGCAGTGATTTGGCCATCGCAGAGGCCATGAAAAGTAAATACAAGTTGGAGAAGAAAAAGATGGGCTACGCGATCTCCAGTATCAACAACAAAGCAGTCAGAGTGGTGACTCAGATACTTGCGGGTAAGGTCATGCGGAAGTGTCACGCCGATGAGGTACTTGCACCGGTGATGGCACTTGTTGAACAGTCCATAGAAGGAGTCTAGTTTAACTGGTCCGAATTATTATGCAAGGATTTCCTGGAGAATTTCCGTGAGGCACAGGAACAAGGAAAAACTTTCCACTATGCATGGCTTCTGCTATCCATGGTGTTGGTGGCTATGAAATTACTGGAGGACAGCCAGTTCCCCATAATTGCAAGGGATCTCCTGAAGGCTGCGAAGTACGCTTTGTTGTGGGCCACTAAGGATGTGAACCGGATCCGTGATAGTAAAATATTTTGGGTGTTCATGGAGATGAACATCAAAATGGGGATTAATGTAAGTCGTAGTTATCACCCACTATCTACAACAGCCTGCAGAGTTTCATAGAATTTAAAGGGGACTATCATCACATCTACCTCAGGGCGTGCAAGGAGCCTGCAAAGAAGTGGAAAAAACTACCTTATATAGCCATAGATGATGTGATCTTCGACATGCTTGAGACGTGGCCACCGGGGTGGCGCGCTCCAGACATCTCTGCGCTGGAAAAGTCTGCTATGCAAAAAAAGAAGGAGGAGGCAAAACTGCGAGTGGCGTAGTTGGAAAAAAAGAGAAGGAAAGAAGCAACAACAACAAAGGTATAGGAGGCGTGGGACGCTGCGCAGACAATAGCAGAACAAAAAAAGTCCATAGCAGCAGCATAGAAAGCAACAAAGAAGGAGTGCGAAGGCCAAAAGTCACCTTCACCTGAGCAGGAGCAAGAGATGGAAACAGAGGTAGAGGAGGGTGGCGCGGACCCCCAAGCAGTGTCAAAAAAATTGAAGCACCAAGGCCTGGGTGAGTAGATGGGGCCGCACAAGAAGGTAAAAGTGTCTAAGCTGTCTATCGGCCTGATCACCCTTACCGAAGGGGATCTGCATGATATAGGAGAGACAGTGCACGATGTCACCACAAAGGCCCTCCAGAACTTCACTGAGGAGAATCAGATTATGTTGGGGGCCCTCCAAGCACAAATTCATGAGTTGCAGGTGCGCACTCCTCAAGCTGGTACTCTCTCGACTAGCCTCCCAGTAGGAACAGCCATAGTTGAGGAAGTGTTACGCACTCATACGAACAACACAATAGTGCTACTAGAAGGGGAACTTGTTATAGTAAATGAGACCGATAGGCCTACAGTTAGTACATTGAAAGGTATAGGGATCAACATGGCTGCGCTCCCACAGGAGACACTCTATGTTCTGCAAGATGGAATTACTGCAGAACTGTGGGCTAGGGAGAGCCGCACGTTGCAGGTGCTGAGTGAGCAGAATATCAACATGGAGCAGTTGAGCTTGCAGCGCAACGAGGTCATGTCTCAACACATGCAGATGGTGCATGTACTTGAAGAATCTTGCCAGATGGTCCCTGAGCTGGCCATCCCAGCAAAAGCACTAGTAGAGGCGTGCATCTCAAGATTAGTAGCAGGGGTGCACGAGGCACGAGAAGAAATGGCCAAGGTTCAGCTGGAGCTAAACCTTCATATAGCAAAGTTGCAGTTGAAGGCACAACCTTCAACTCCTCCAAAGGTAAGGGAACAATGTGCCAACACCAATACATCAGGGCTAGAGGAGATTAGTAGTGCAGTAAGGGACTGCACTAGAATGTTGGAAGAATCATTCAAGGTCCTCACAAATTTGCAGGAGGACCCAAACATACATCTCTTAGAAACAGAGGCACGTGAGCTTTAGAAGCAGTACGACAACATTAAAGGGATCACGCAGACAGTGGCCCTCACTCAGAAGCTTGCATGAATGCAACATGCCAAAGCGCTTAAAGAGCAAGTAGACGCAGTGCGACACAAAGAAGCAGTTTTGAAGGCACATGTTTAGCCTTGGATAAATGAGGCCTTCATAATCACAGTAACAATTGAAGGCAAGCTCGCGAAGATGTAGGGAATGCAGGAACAGATATAGGGGAGCAGTTCTAACACCGCGGTCTCAGAACAACATGTACAAGAGATTCAGTAGGAAACTGCTTAGTGCGTTGCCGACCTTGTAGCAGTCCCAACAGAGTTGGGAGGTCTCTATGCGAAGATCCCCGCACAGACAGAGTGACTCAAGGGCGAGTCACAATGTTTGTGTTGGGGGCTTGTTGGGCGTGGGATCCCCCCAAGGCAGGTTTTGGGGCTCAAAGACCAATTTTTTACTAAGTCCATTGTAAAGACTCCGCGATTTGTGGGCGCGAAGTACGAAGTTGTAATAGAGTCATAGGGTTGTCCGCCCTTACTTTTGTAAATGTATTGTCAGTTTGAGAGATCTACCCATGGTCTGCGGACCATGGGATTATATAAAGAGAGCGAGGCTCTAAGTGTAAAGAATCATCTAAGGATAGAAAGAAATCGATAAAGCATTGAGTTAAAGTGTAGAGCCGTGTCTTTGGGTCATAGAGTAGGAGAAGGCTTTGCAACTGAGTGTGCAGAGGCCTAGTAGTCTGCAGATAAGTGCGCAAAACCCTGCAGCTGAGTGTGCAGGGCAGGTTGAGTCTGTAACCGTTGCAAGCATTAATAAAGAGAAGTTTTACCATATTTCTATGTATCTTTTCCTGTTTTGGGCATTGAAGTATATTGGGGATGAATTGCAAGTTTAATATTTATTTACTGTGCAAACTTATATAAATGTGTTGAGTAAGTGAATATATTTTAAGGTAACTATTTATACGAAGATAACTAACTGTTATAAGAAGATAAGTAAGATCCACGGTGTGACTTGGGGAAATAGTGGAAATCGCTACTCTAGTGGCGTGAACGCCCCACAGGTCAGGGAGGTGTGCGAAGTAACCTGCGTGAACGTATTCATAGTTGGACTAAATCAGCCCCTCAGACATCTCATGGGTGTGGAAACTTGGTTCCAACATCCCCCCATACTGCTTCGGGTGAGACCTCAGTCTGCGCTTTGCGGACTGTTGCCGAAAGGGCCAGTAGTATAGGGATTTGTTTGGCTAATTAAACTCCGAACCTAGGTCAGGCCCCAAAAAGCCAGCCTATTGGATGTTGGATCCCCTCAAGGTAGGTTTTGGGACTTAATGCCCAAGTTTTGACTATGTCCATTGTAAAGACTCCACGATTTGTGGGCGCGGAGCGTGAAGTTGTAATAGAGTCATAGGGTTGTCCGCCCTTACTTTTGTAAATGTAGTGTCGGTTTGAGAGATATACCAATGGTCCATGGACCATGGGATTGTATAAATAGAGTGAGGCTCTAAGTGTAAAGAATCATCTAAGGATAGAAAGAAATCGATGAAGCATTGAGTCAAAGTGTAGAGTCGTGTCTTTGGGTCTTAGAGTAGGAGAAAGCTCTGCAGCTGAGTGCGCAGAGGCCTAGTAGTCTGCAGCTGAGTGTGTGGACCCCTGCAGTTGAGTGTGCAGGGTAGGTCGAGTCTGTAACTATTGGAAGCATTAATAAAGAGAAGTTTTACCATATTTATGTGTATCTTTTCCTGTTTTATGCATTGAAGTATATTGGGGATGAATTGCAAGTTTACTATTTATTTACTGTGAGAACTTATATAAATGTGCTAAGTAAGTGAATATATTTTAAGGTATCTATTTATGTGAAGATAAATAATTGTTATAAGAAGATAAGTATGATCCACGGTGTGACTTGGGGAAATAGTGCAGATCGTTGTTCGCGCGAAAGCCCCACAGATCAGGCAGGTGTACGAAGTAACCTGCACGAAGGTATTCACAGTTGGAATAAATCAACCCCTTAGATATCTCAAGGGTACAGAAACCTAGTTCCATCATCCCCCAATACTTCTTTGGGTGAGACCTCAGTCAACGCTCCACGGACTGTTGCTGAAAGGGCTAGTAGTACAGGGATTTGTTTGGCTAACTAAACTCTGAACCTAGGTCAGGCCCCAACAAGCCAGCCTGTTGGGCATGGGATCCCCCCAAGGCAGGTTTTGGGGCTTAAAGCCCAAGTTTTGACTAAGTCCATTGTAAATACTCCGCGATTTGTGGGCGTTGAGCACAAAATTGTAATAGAGTCATAGGGTTGTCTACCCTTACTTTTGTAAATGTAGTGTCGGTTTGAGAGATCTACCCATGGTCCATGAATCATGGGATTGTATAAATAGAGCAAGGCTATAAGTGTAAAGAATCATCTAAGGATAGAAAGAAATAGATGAAGCATTGAGTCAAAGTGTAGAGTCATGTCTTTGGGTCAAAGAGTAGGAGAAGGTTCTGCAGTTGAGTGTGCAGAGGCCTAGTAGTCCGCATCTGAGTGTGTGGACCCCTGCATCTGAGTGTGCAGGGCAGGTCGGGTCTGTAACCACTGGAAGCATTAATAAAGAGAAGTTTTACCATATTTCTATGTATCTTTTTCTATTTTATGCATTGAATTATATTGGGGATGAATTGAAAGTTTACTATTTATTTACTGCCCAAACTTATATAAATGTGCTGAGTAAGTGAATATATTATAAGGTATCTGTTTATGCGAAGATAACTAACTGTTATAAGAAGATAAGTAAGATCCATGGTGTGACTTAGGGAAATAGTGCAGATCGCTGCTCCAGCAGCGCGAAAGCCCCATAGATCAGGGAGGTGCACGAAATAACTTATGCAAATGTATTCACAGTTGGACTAAATCAACCCCTCAGACATCTCAAGGGTGCAGAAACCTGGTTCCAGCATCCCACCATACTGCTTCGGGTGAGACCTCAGTGTGCCTCCACGGACTGTTGTCGAAAGGGCCAGTATTACAGGGATTTGTTTGGCTAATTAAACTCCAAACCTGGGTTATGCCCCAACAAGCCAACATTGATCTTGTAATTTTTTCAAACCATATTTATACGAAGATCAATGCTCATCCTGTCCAACAACCTTAGAGGCATATGAATCCAACACTCAAGGAAGTAGTAAAGGAGGAACTACAAAATCTCCTTGATGCTAATTTGATTTACGTGATCTTTGATAACAAATGTGTTTCTTGTTTAGTTGTGGTAACTATATCTAGGGAAATGGCATGTGTGTGTGGAATTTCATGAATTAAACAAAACTCCTATGAAGGATTATTTTCCCCTTCCTTTTATAGATCAGGTATTAGACACCCTAGTAGGAAATAAAAAATTTTCATTCTTAGATTGGTTTAGTGGGTATAACTAGATGCAGATAGCTCCAACGGACCAAGAGAAAACAAAATTTACTTGTTTCTGGGGAACCTTTGCTTACCGAGTTTTAATTTTTGGGTTTTGTAATTCCCCTGCCAACTCTCAAAGAGTGGTCTTGGGAATTTTCTTCGATTTGATCCATAATTGTGTGAAAGTGTATACAGATGATTTGACTGTTTATGGGGGTTCCTTTGAAGAATATTTAGTAAATCTTAAGAAAGTATTGAATAGGTATTAGGAAACACATCTTGCCCTGAAAAATATAAAATGTTGAACGATGATAACTAAGGGAATAATGCTTAGACATGTGGTTTTTGCTATAGGTAAGAGGTTGATGTTGCAAGTATCAAGTTCTTATATCAACTAGCTATTCCTACAACACAAAAGGAGGTATGAAGTTTCCTTGGTTTCAGAGGATATTATAGACACTTTATTGAAGGTTTTATAAAGATTTCTATGCATTTGTTGAAATAGTTGTCTAAAGATGCCACTTTCTTGTGGATTGACTAGTTCTAGTATGTGTTTAAGAACTTAAAAGAAAAACTCTCAGTTGCCCCTATTTTGAGAGGACTCAATTTGGATTTACCTTTCCATATATCCACAAACACTTAAAAAGAGGCTTTAGGGGCTATCCTTAGACAAAAATATGGCCGATGTTATTATACCATTTATTATATAAGTAAAAATATAAGCCCTGCTTAGTTGAATTATACTGTGACAAAGAAGGAGTTCCTAGCGGGGGTGAATTATATAAATACGTTTAGGAATTATACTACATGTTGCGAGGTCTTCATCCATTCAAATCATGCAACTATCCGGTGCCCCATGAATAAACAAATAACTAATGGTCAAATCATGAGATGGATTTTATTACTAAAAGAATTTAGTGTTACAAATGGGGATCAACTTGATATTGCAAATTATCTAGCTACAGGAAAACTACGGTAGAATATTCCCACTCATAAGAAGTGAAAAATTATAAATAGAAGTGCCTCTTATTCCTGGATCAATGACACTTTTTTTAATACAAGAGTTGACTTTATCATTAGAAGGTGTGTTTGATATGATGAGGTGCCAGAGGTTTTAAAGACTTTCCACAATGAGCCTTGTAGAGGTAATTTCTTTGATAAATGCACTCCCTATAAGGTGTTGCAATTTGATCATTATTGGCCCAACCTATTTAAATATGGAAATAAGTATGTGCGCCAATGTTATAGTTGTCAGAGGATGGGGAGGCTATTTCAGGTAGATGAAATGTCACTATAACCAAAAATATTGATCGAACCATTTAAAAGGTGGGATTTGGATTTTGTAGGTCCAATCATGCCAATGTCAAAGAAGAATAAATATATTCTAGTGTGCATTGAATACATCAAAAAATGGGTTGAGGCAAAGGTGTCAGATTGAGCCAATGAACAAGCAATTTTTTATTTCCTTTATGAAGATATTTTTACCAGGTTTGGTGTGCCTAAATAGATTTTCATGAACCAAGGGACGTATTTCACATCTAAAATGATGAAGGATATCATGGAGCATTACCGAATTATCAGCCAAAATTCCACTCCTTACAATGTGTAAGAAAATGGGAAAGTTGAGTCTATTAATAAAGTGTTGAAGGCCATCCTTATCAAGATTGTTCAGATTCATCATAAAGACTAGGCAGAAGCTCCTTAGGCGTACATGATGATGTGGAGATGCACTGCCAAATGCACACCGTATGAGTTGGTTTAGGGGGAACATGTCCTTATTCCAATCATGTTTTAGATTCATACCTTTCAAACTATTGCTTAGTTGGTAATGGATTTGAGTGAAGCACAATAACACAGATTGCTACAACTAAAATAGCTAGATAAAATCAAGCAGGATGTTATCCAAGGAAAATATTGGTATGGGAACACATAAATAATTGCACAAGAATTTTATTTGACAGAAGCAGTTCCAGTATGGACACTAGGTTCTCCCTTTTGACTCAAGATTTCAGTATTTTAAAGGAAAATTCAAAACCATTTGGCTGGGAGCATACTAAGTGGATATTGTCTTTGATAACAAATTAGTTCAAATCAAAACCACTGATGAGAAGCATATTTATTTACTTGTGAATGGGAATAGGCTAAATTTCTACTAGAAGTCGATGTCCAAAGTAGAATTCATAACAAAAATTTGTAAAGATAATGGGATGGAGGTAGTAAAGAAAGAAGATTATCTTCATTTCCCTATTTCCTCTTCTTTAATTCTTCTCTCTTTATTAAAACTAAAATAAAATAATAATAATAATAATTGGGGCCTAATTATGAAAATCACCTTGTGGCATGGTTAGGTCAATAAGTTGTTGTTATTTCTTTTTCTAATCATGAATCTTCAAAATTTCTATTTATTCTTGGGTTAGTTGATAAGGGATCCCTTAAGGCCTCATTCTAATGGTATTTTTCCCATAGATTCCTTCACATTAGCTAGGATAAAAGGCTAGATATTATTTGTAGTACCTTGAGGCTTGCAGGAATTAGTGGTAGGTTCTATTGTTGGTGAGAACTAGGAATACAACAATTTCTCCTAGTCATCGGTTCTTGTAGGTGGCTCGACTTCAACACATGTATTCATACCTTGCATGATGTACAAAGGTACCTTTTCTCCTATTGTCATCAAATATTACTAGCCACGTATCGATTAACAATATACATTAATGACCATAATCCAACAATTCTCTCATGTGCTCAACTTCAACACCTTTATTTTCATGATGAGAGATTGTACCCAAGGTGAACAGGATATGTGAAGACTTGTAATTTTGTTTATCATACAAAAACTATTGGATTCAGGATGAATGATAGGAATTACTAGAATTCATTGAAGGAGTATAAACCAGTCCCCTACTTAAAAGAACAACAGTCTATTGTGTAGATAATGTAACTTGCAGTTGAGAAAAGAAAGGAAGTAGAGAAGCAAAATTAATATCTAGCACAATGTGGGAATATACTTAGGAATCATCTATTGAGGTTTTCTTATAGAAGAATAATGGTTACTGGAAATGAGGCTTCTTCGTGAAAACTTGCTTGTTTCAGTAAGCCTGTGACAAAATAAGACTAGAAGCAATGTCTTGTTCCCATAACTACCGAGCATATATTGGATAGATGGACATAATTTCTTCGTTCGCAACAAAAGTTAATACTTCACGTGAATCTAGATAAAGCATTTTGGTAAGTGTGACTTATGTGGTATTTGTGTTAAGTTATTTTGTGCTTTAATACATGACTGATTTATGAAGAGTGTGATAGTTATATTAATCTTTGTACTCGCAGTTCTCAATATTTTTTTTCCACCTTATTCGATCACCACATATCACACATGGGCATTCCCTCCATGCATTTGTATGATTTGAACTTGGTATAATCTACTTAATCTCTACCATAGATCATTATAATAGGAATTATATCATCTTTCTCATTGTTCACCATCGTTCTTACGTAACCTTGAATATAGATAGGGAATTGTGGTTTCGTTGTTCTCCCCACATAGTAGACATTATGTTAAAACCTCCAATGCCTATGTTTGAGCCTAGTAGTGTTGAATTTATTAATGATTATCAACAAGGCTATAAATGTTTAGAGGATGGGTTTTTTATATTCTATGGAAAGTTTAGGGACACAATTTTAAGGTCACCAAGGCTTTCACAAAGGATTTCAATGGGACTATGGCCCATTTTAATTAGCTAGAATTGTTTGTCTCTAAAGATTTAATTGTGTAGTGCACAAACCTTCCTTAGGGTAAGGAATGTTGGTTTAAGAAAACTGTAAAGGAATTAAATTGTAACCATTTCATGATACCCAAGAAGTAGAATATGAATTAGAGAAAATGAATTCCTCATGCATGGGTAAAGGAAAAATGGCATGAAGCTTTGTATTTATTTTAGAAATGCATTACATGTGAGGGTATGTACGTCATGAATTTCATGTATCACATGAGGTTCTTCTCATGTTTTAAAGATAAATGCAAGATGAATCGTCCATTTTGTTGAAGAGAGTAACCAAGATGGACAAGAATGTTCAGGATCCACATGAACATGTGGAGACCAACATGTTCCATCATGGACTTATTAAAATTTTGGTGGAGGTTGAGTTAAGAAAATAGGGTAAGACATGGGACTAATTTCTGTTCGAGGGCGGGTTTGTTTAGACATCTCTCTTATCTCTTGTAAGAAAGGGGGGAACTTCTATGTCTAAAAGGAAGAGGAGGGTTGCAAAGGATGAATTATCCTATGAAGATTTGATTTTGGAAGAAAATGAGGTGGGTTCTGGTGAAGCCGAACAAACCCATGTTTCTAAGAAAATTAAACTTTCACAGAGAGAAGAAGAGGCATTAGCTGGTTATGAAAAGGAATCCTTTGTTGAGAAATAAGACACCTTATTCTACATAGGGAAAGTGTTTGTAGATGAAAAAGAAGAAGAATTAGCTAGAACAATGGATAAAACCTTGCTTGAAGAGGAATAAATTCTGGCTGAAGAAGAGAAAAAGCCTTAGAAAAAGTACCAACAAAAGAAGAAAAATAAGAAGAGTCAAGAAGAAGAGAACAAAGCTGAACTTAGGGAAGACTCGGATGAAGTGGTTGTGGTGAATATTTTTCCTCATCAACCTCATACTCATTCACTGAACTAAAAAAAGTGTAAGTCTAGAAATATCATCTTAATGTACAACTACTCTTTTGAGTACTGTTGCAGTACCAAATGCGGTGGATACAAATTTGGAAGTAGTAGTTGAAACAATGATGGCTCCTTCGAGTCCAACAATGGTAACAAATCTAGTAGAAAGTCTGGTATCTCAAGTATGTAAAGAAGTCAACCCAAATTTGTTTAATTTTTGTTATTCTAATTCATAAGAGGAGTGGGCTGAAAACCTAGTTATTGAGACTAAACCTATAATTGTCACCAAACATAATAAGGCCCAGAATGACTTTGTAATGGATGTTTTGAGATGTGAACTTGTCAATAATGTCCCAATGGTTGATGACCCTAAAGTTGAAATGAATGAGGAAATATAGGCACCAAGTGCTCCCCAATATGTGGTGTTAAGAGACCCTCAAATATGATTTCAAGAAGGAAGTCGAGATGCTACTTGGAGAACTAGTAGAGTTATGTGTACCATCATAGCTAGATGAAATCAAGCCTATGGAGAAAGGAGAATCATTAATTTTTTCATAGGTAAAGAAGATAGGATGCCCGAGGAGCCTAAATAAGTGTTAGAATCACAAGAGGCACAACAAGTTTTTTATTATGAAACATAGTAAATTATTGAAGAAGTAACAGACAAACCAAGTCCCAATAATCAGTGTAAGGCAAAGAAGCTTTAGAACAAGGTTAACAAGTTTAAAAAGAAGTGTACAAAGAAACTAGAGAGTTAATTTTTGATAGAGAATAATGAGCACTTGAGGAAATATAAAGACTGGATGTCTATTCGGAACTAGTTCTTGATTAAGAAAGACAATTCTTGGCATGCTAAGCTGGATCATATGGTACAATAATATAAATGAACGAATCTTAAGTATTCACAAGAAAAACATAAAGGGAGTCAGCAAAGGCTTGACCTTTTGGTTCATGTTGTAGAAGGAGTTGAGCACAAGGATTTGGAAAATGTTGGGCATGGGGGAGATGATGAGTCTCAACTTCATCCTATCCAAAGTACCTCCCAAACACCTTTTGTGACCCATTTACCTCCATTTCATCTCTTGTTTCCCTATACATCATTTTTTTTCTTATCAATCTCATGATTTTAATGATCTCGAGTACTAAGGTGATTATGCGTCATTATTATGCATTTCTTCACTAATTTGGACCATATTCTAAGTGTATTAGTTTACCTAATTACTTTGGGACATTGCAACTGTTTTGTGCAAGTTATAGTAAGGATGATCACTGGTTACCAGAACACGATGACCTTGTGTATCAAGTTCAAGTTACCATAAATGGCTATCAAGGAAGTTACTGGAATCAAGAACGATTGTATAGTTAGAGTCCCATCTATATATTCATTCCTACGATCATTCTAGCCAAAGCAACCTTGATTTTCATTGTTTAAGATATCTTTTGAGTACCAAATGATCTTCTTATTTAAGAAGTTTATTTTTATACATGTATTGCTGGTTGGACAATTGTGTTCTTTAGTTATATTTTTTTAATATTTGGCTACATAGTCAAAATTATGCATTCATGTTTTTTGGCCTGAACCTATGCTCCTTTAAGTGATATATCTCTGTAATTGATCGACCAAAGTTAACTATGATATTAGTGTTGGATTACTGTTGTAGCCATTTTTAACTTTCTGGAACTCTGTACTTTTCTATATATATATATATATATATATATATATATATATATATATATATATATATATATTGTTTTTATTATTGTGTAGAGTGTATTGCTCCTAGTAAGGTAGGGCCCCTTGAGTAGGGATGCACTTATAGTTTCGCAGCTATGTTTATGTGTGAGTAGCGTAAGTTTGCTTACAATGATGTATTCTTAAGTTTTGATCTAGGTGGATATTGGTGGCCACCCTCCTATTCCACTTGGACTCCCACCATTATTTCTTTCAGTTTTTCAGTTGCTTTAATTGTAGCACAGTTTAGTATTTTTGGTAGTTTTTCAGTTCCTGAACTTTTGAAGTTCTTGAGGCCCTAAGCGATGTTTTTTGGAAACTCACCAGTGGTGAATATGAGTTCTCAACTCAATATTTACTATTATTAGATGTATTCCTTGGATATATATTTCTAATGAGGTATTGTTTATGTCAAACAGAGATCGTATGCCAAAGTTATGACCCCGAGAAGTTGATGTACCAATTTAACCCAACGGGGCCCATAGTTTGGCTTTTCATCTCCTCGGTTTAGGTTTTTTGATGTTTGGTGTTTTCAATTGTTTCTCAATAATAAATAGGCCCTCAAGCCTCATTGTAACATAATTCAGAGGCATCTAGCCACGACATCTCTTCTCAGAGATAAGCTACCATCGCCCGAGCTAGTCTTATTTCCATTCTATTTGTAAGCATATTTCAGTACCTGATATTAATGAAATGAAGGTTATTTCTGCTGCATCTTTGTATTTATGGTTATATCTATAATTTTTTGCATTCTTGTTTAAATTTGGATTAGTGGTATCAAAGCATTCTTCTCTTTCTCCGTTTTTCTTTGCATGTCCCCAACTAGGTCAGGATATAAGTAGTTCGAGCTTGAACTGGTTGAACCTTTGCAAGACCAGCCTTGCAAATCTCAATGGCCTCCCACGGTGGAAGAAAAGAAAGATGAGGGGGCAAGAGATGCTGTCAAAATCTTGCTCAAAGAAGACCTTGAGCGACAGAGGAATGCAATGATGGACAACTTGGCCTAGATCCTTCAGCAGCTACCCAAGGGTGACGCATCTACTTCCAGCAGCTACTCTAGAAGCGTCACATTGTTTAACATACAAGTTAACTTTGAAATTCCCATATTTGAGGGTCTAATAGATGTGGATGTTGTAGATAAATGGTTAAATATGCTAGAAGGATATTTTTCTGTTCATGATTTTTCTAGTCGGGAAAAGATTAGTTTTTCTCTGCTCAAAGCCAGCCCCCACGTCAAGGACTAGTGGGAAACCTATTGTTAGAAGAAGGATGAAAGTAAACCCTCATTATTTTCAGCCACACCCACTTGGGATTCATTCCGGAACTCCATCAAGGAGCAGTACTACCCTGTCAGGAGATATGAGTATAAATACACAAAGTGGACCACGCTACAATTGGGAAGGGGCCAAGACGTTCCAGAGTTTACAATGTTTTTCATACCCTTCGCATGAAGTTGAGTATCATAGATTCTGAGAAACATTTGGTACTCAAATACTACGGCTTCCTACACAGATACATCTAGGATGAGATGGAGTTCCTTGACATCTCCTCGCTTAGCACAATGTACCAATACACTGTCAATATCGAGCAAAAGTTTAAATAGAAAAAGCGAGACTTTGGATCTGTGAATCTGAAGCAAGGGAAAGGTGCCCCAAAATTACAAAGCAAAGGGAAGAGCCAAGGTGGGGCAATCCAGGATAACCCGCCAAAGACGAAAGCAAAGAAAGACACTACGAAGACAAATAAGGACACGGGAAAGTGGTGTGAGTTTCATAAGAGCTCCACTCACAAAAATAGTGTTTTGGGACAAGCAGTCATTGGTGGTCGAGCTGAAGGCTTCTGAGTTCGATGCATGTTCCAATTCTGAGTCAGGACCTGACAAGAGGAATGAAAAAGGGAAGAAGATCATTGACGTGGAGCCTAGCGCTACTGTGGCAACCACCAAGATCCAAAAGATTGAGCCTGAAGATCCAGAAGAGGGGGAACACCTATTCCACTCACATATGCAGGTGAAGGGTTCTCTGTTATAGTTCATTGTTGAAAACGAGAGCCAAAAGAACCTCATTTCAGTAGAGGTCATGAAGCGGTTGAGCGTATTGATTACAGCACATCCACAACTATACACCATCGGGTGGCTTTACCAAGAACGTGATCTCCATGTCAGCTAGCAGTGTCGCCTTCCCTACAGCATCAAGCCCTTCATGGATGAGGTACTTTGTGATGTTTCTCCTCTTGAAGTATGTGATGTATTATTAGGTCAACCATACTTATGGAAGTGACATGTTGTATATGAGTTTAGACCCCGCTCTATTATTATTTCTTTGGGTACTAAGTTATACAGGATACTTGAGGTAGCTCCACCTGCCGCCATCACTTTGAACACTACTAAGAAATGCAGTAAGGTCATCTCCCATACTGGTAAATTTGTTTTCTTTCTGATTCACTCTCAAAGTAAAGGGAAGGTCGTAGCCACATCCATGGCCCCCAGTAGGGGATACTTCAAGTAGTAGAACTAGGTAGGTGGATGCAGTTGTGGATGAATAAATGGACATCTTCTCCTCATCCACAGGGGTACCCTTGCACTATCAAGTCAAGCATCCAACTGATCTAACTCCTAGAGCACCGTTGTCCAATGAGACAATATATTGCCGCTCCATTCTAGAAAACAAAGAGATCAAGCAGAAAATCTAGGAGTTGTTACAAAAATGGCACATTCGACCAAGTTCCTCACCTTATGGGAGCCTGATTGTACTTGTACAGAAGAAGGATGGGACTTGGAGGCTCTACATTGATTATTAGGTACTAAATAAAATCACTGTTAGGAACAGGTATCCAATCCCATGGATTGATGACGTGTTGGACCATCTCAAAGGGGCCAAATATTTCAACAAGATCAATCTGAAGTTTGGTTATCACCAAGTTCCAATCAAGCCCACGGATGTATGGAAGACCACCTTTAAATCCAAGGAAGGCATCTTTGAATGGTTGGCTATGCCCTTCGGGTTGACAAAAGCCCCTGCCACTTTTATGAGGCTAATGGATGACATCTTGCGGCCTTTCACCAACTCATTTGTGGTGGTTTATCTGAATGACATCCTCATCTTCAGCAAGAGTTAGGAAGAACAGTTGCAACACATTCGACAGGTCCTTTAAACCCTTCGGCATCAAAAAATATGTGCCAACTTGGAGAAATACACCTTTGGCATGAGCCAAGTCCAATACTTAGGTTACATCATAGATGAGCATGGAGTGCATGTGGACTCGACCAAGATCCAAGTCATTTGGGATTTGTTAGCCTCGACCACTCTAACGGAGCTTCGCGACCTTTTGGACCTTGCAAACTTTTATTGGAGGTTCCTGTTGGGATTCTCCCATATCACTTGGCCATTGAGTCAGATTACTAAGGGTGGGGCAAAAGAAAATTTCTCCTGGTCCAAGTCCCAAGAGAAAAAATTCATTGAGTTAAAGCACGCCTCTGCTCTGCATCGGTACTCACACTACTAGACCTGCAGCAACCATTCAAAATTGAGATAGACGCCTTAGACTATGCTATTGGTGTAGTCCTCACCCAACACAGGCATCCAATGGCCTATCATAGTGAGACACTTTTCGATACAATTCATAAGTACCCCACCTATGCTAAAGAGATATATTCCATCATGCAAGCTTATCGACAGTGGAAGCACTACATTCTAGGGAAAGAGATGGTCATCCACACAAATCACTGACCTCTTTAGTTTATACAGACACAGGGGAAGTTGCAAAACGATCGCCATCAGAAATGGTCTACATATCTGCAACAATTCCACTTGAACATTAAATACAAAAAGGGAAGCACCAATCATATTGCAGACTGCCTCAGCCGACCCCCATTTGCAGCACAGACTATTGTTCTCAACTCTTGTAGTCACGAGACTTCTAGATGGCTGCAACTATACAAAAATGATCCAGAGTTTGCCTCCACATACTAGATGCTAGTAGATGGAAAGCAAGTTCCTGATTTCCACCTCCAGGACACATTATTATGCTACTTGGGCCACATTTGTGTTCCTTCAAGAAAGTGTGCCAAGCTGATCTGGGAGGCGCACTACAGTCGGGTAGCAAGACACTTTAGTGTGGAGAAAAATGTGGTTGTATTACAAAAGTAATTTTATTGGCCTGAAATCTGACTGGATGTTGGTAAATATATCAGATCCTGCACTGCTTGCGCCATCGCCAAGCCAACCATCAAGAAGCAAGGCCTGTCCACTCCTCTGCCTACTCCCAACCAACTGTGGGAATCCATCTCCATGGACTATATGTCAGGCCTCCCTTCTACCAAGCATGGTAATGATTACGTATTTGTGCCGTGGACAGATTTTCTAAGATGGCTATATTGGCGGCCTGCAAGAAGAGTATCACAATAAAGCACACTTCTAAACTCTTCTTTGAATGAGTATGGGTACATTTTGGGATCCCACATACCATTATATCAGATCGGGATAACAGGTTCTTGAGCACATTATGGTCAAGCCTTTGGACACGATTAGACACCAAGCTCACAAAATTGACTGCCTTCCATCCTCAGATTGATGACTAGACAAAGGTCGTCAATAGGATGATAGTGCACATATTCCGCATGTACAACTCCAAGCATCCTCAAACCTGGGATGAGAGTCTTCCATATGCGGAACACAATTATAATAGAGCTCTCCCTAGCTCGACTAGTCGTATTCCCTTTCAAGTGGGTCTCAAATTTCAACCATTGTGTCCAATTGATGTTATCATGCCTCATGTGACTACGTAGACCGAATCCACACATGTACTATTTGAGGCTGATAAAGTGACCAGATTTATTGAAAGCATCCAACACATCTACCAGAAAGTCCACGTCATTTTGGAGTAATCAAATGCCAGGTACAAGCAACGACATGATCAACATCGGTTGCCACACAAGTTTCAGGTGGGTGACAAAGTCTGGTTGCATTTGTAGAAGGAGCGCCTTACCGGAGCCTATCGAAAACTCAAACCACTCTAATATGGTCCTTACACCATTAAAAAGTTTATGGGAGACAATGCATTTGAGCTCAGCATTCCCCCATTCCTTGGCCTGCACCTAGTGTTCAATGTGGACTGCCTTCGACCATACTTCCCACCATTTGCTAGACACATCAAACATTGCAAAACAGCTTACACCTACAATGTTAAATCCAGACTGCATGGGACAAGACACAACTAATCGGATCATAGACACACAGATCAAGAACACCCGACAACAAAGGATCCAACTATATCGAGTTGTCAAAGATTCAACCAAGGATAATTTTAGGGGCGAATGTTCGCCCTTTGGCGGAATTAAGGGGTTTTAAATTTTTAGTGGGCGAATATTTTGTATCATAGTACATTTTTACAAATCACCTCAAATAGCCCACCTTATTTTAAGGGAGAGGGTGAAAAAGGTAAATTTAGCCCTTGAAATTAGGAGTTACAACCTTCCATTCGCCCATTTTCAAGAATAGGTTTTATTTAAGTGAATCCATTCGCCCATTTTCAAGAATAGGTTTTATTTAAGTGAATCCTATGGGCCAAATACCATATTTATAAAAGAGGTATGGTAAATTAATAAAAATATAAATAAATGAGAGGTATGGTAAATAAATAAAACATTTTTTATATTTACTCCATAAGTCACCTGGTGTAAAAAAATAAAAATATAAGTAAAGTGGAGGTATGGTAAATAAATAAAACGTATTTTTATGCTTACTCAAAAGGTATGGTAAATAAATAAAAATATAAATAAACTAGACGTATAGTAAATAAATAAAACCTCTTTTTATATTTAGTCCATAACCCTCGTTCTATTTATGAAGGCTCAAGAAAGAGGTTTTATTTAAGTGAATCCTATGGGCCAAATACCATATTTGTAATAGAGGTATGGTAAATTAATAAAAATATAAATAAACGAGAGGTATGGTAAACAAATAAAACATTTTTTTATATTTACTCCATAAGTCACCTTATATTTACCATAACTTAAAAAATGGGTTATATTTAGGTGAAACCTATGGGAAAAATACCATGGACTAGATTGTTATTAATACCATGCAAAAAACCATTATTAACCCTAATATTAGAATTAATAAAAATAAAAATGGCACATGGTATTGACCCATGGTATTCACCAAAATGGCAAATGGTATTGACCCATGGTATTCACCTGGAATGTAGCCTATTTAAATGGGGGAATTAAACCAGCATAGATCCATCTTTACTCTGAATCTACTAACCCCCGAGAGGTATCAAATATCATGATATGCAAACTAGCATAGCATAGAGTGAAAAAATATTTGATCCTCTTGGGGCTTGGTCAAGAGTAAAAATGGATGTTGTAATTTAATGTAGGTTAAACATTTTAGCTTGGTTAAAATAAAAAATAAAATAAAAATCAACTATTAATTTTATTAATTTTTATAAATTACTAATAGTAATTTTTAAGCTCCAGGTTTATGATAATCCATGGTAATACCATGGTATTCATGTGAGCATAGACTATTTAAAGGGGAAATTCTATCGTCTTAGATCCATACAAAGTTTTATTATTTAGTGAAAGAATCGCCAAGATCTTACAAGATTTTATAATTGAGTAAAATATTTGCCATGCCTGGTGAGAGATTCGCCAAAAAATTATATATACATATTATATTATTGATAAAATCGCCTTCCATTTTTCCTATATACCATGGAGATTCGCCCATTTATTATATTTATAAATTTAGGGGGGGTTCTTAAAATTTTCCCTAGATTCAACCTCCTTCACTAGGGCAAGTGATTCGCCACGGACCAATTTCAACAGAATTTCCCTCATCTCATGGAGGAACTCAATGCAATGGGGATAATTTCTTCCTTGGGGGGGGGGGGGGGGGGGTGGTGGAGATGATCTAGGTGGATATTGGTGGTCACCTGCCTATTCCACTTGGAACCACACCATTGTTTCTTTCAGTTTTTTAGTTTCCTTAATTGTAGCACAATTTACTATTTTTGGCTTTTTTTGGGTCTTGAACTTCCGGAGCTGTTTTGAGGCCCTAAACAACCTTTTCTTTGGAAAATCACTGGTGGAAAATATGTGAATTTAACTTGATATTTATTATCTACAGTTGTATTCCTCAGATAAATATTTCTAATGAGGTATCGTGTGCATTAAACGAATATCGTCTACCAAAGTTATGACCCGGGGAAGTTGATGTACCAAGTTATCCGAATGGGGCCCATAGTTTGGGGTTTCATCTCCTAGGGTTAGGTTTTTGGATGTTTGGGGTTTTCCATTGTTTCTCAATAATAAATAGGCCCTCAAGCCTCATTGTAACACAGTTCAAAGGCATGTAGCCGCCACATCTCTTCTCAGAGATAAGCTACCATCGCCCGAGCTAGTCTTATTTCCATTATGTTTGTAAGCATATTTCATTATATGATATTAGTGAAATGAAGTGTTATTTCTGCTACATCTCTATATTTATGGTTATATATGTAATTTGTTGCGTTCTTGTTTAAATTCAGATCAAGTTTTGAATTAAATTCTTTTCTATATCATTTAAGTGGCGTGCATTATTCACTATTATATTTTTGTTGCTGCAAATTTCATTGTTTTATTGAACCGAGTGATGGCCCTGTGTGGAGGAATAATGAGTCAGAGATTTGGTCAAAGTTATGATTACAACTCTAGGACTCAGACTAGTATTCCTCAATTGATTAGATCCTTTTATAACCAACATGGTGTGGTTTTTTGTATTCATGAAGTAGCTATATAAGTTAATAGATTGATTAGACATCTCTATGATGTTAATGGATAGAATACAATTTGAACTTAAATATTTAATTCCTTCATATGGTATGTGATGGGTGAATCCATGTTTCAAACCATAGACCAATGATAGAATGTTGTTACCTTTGATGGGATGTTAACCAATCAAGTCTATTTTCGTATATACTTTGTGGGTACCTCATTAGTTTATGAACTCCTGATTGATAATTTAATGTCCAGCAATTTAATAAATTAAATTTCTCATCATTCATCAAAGCATTAAAGAACAATTTCATTGTACCTCTTAATGTCTTATGATAATCTCATCATTTTTCTAAGGCATTAGAGAATACTTTCGTTGTACCTCTTAATGTTTTATGATAATTTCTACTCTCGCATACAAAGAATTAATCCAAAAAAATTAGAACTAATAAACTAGTTCCATCTTCATCCTTTTTTCTCTATTAATTAACCTTTTCCAAAATGTAAAAATAGTTTTGAGCCCCGAATAAGTTATACCTAAATCTTAATAATAAATTGGTTTCAGTCCACATTGATATAGTTCTACATTTTTTTTCTCAAAAATAGTTCTGTGACCCAGTTGCATCTAAATTTCATTAAAGACAAATAAACCATGATATTCAATATAGTTAGTGATCATTACACCCGTGGCTATTGTAACA
Organism: Pinus tabuliformis; assembly: GCA_031772625.1. NCBI lineage: Eukaryota > Viridiplantae > Streptophyta > Pinopsida > Pinales > Pinaceae > Pinus > Pinus tabuliformis. The sequence continues at coordinate 879,984,659 of CM062806.1, read as the reverse complement.
TCGTGCATTTTATGAGCAAAGTGATTGGAGAAGTGACACTCATGCCTATTATAACATAGCACATACATTTTATGAACGAAGTGGTTAGAGAAGTGATATTCAAAGGACATATGCAAGTTGGATTTTTAGAAGAATCATGTTGTATTTATATAAGTGTAATGTTTTTATAATTTTTTTTTTTTAAATGACATTTTTAAAGCATGACTCATGAATAAGGTATTTTTATGAATATTCGGTTTTATGTATATCTTTCTTTAATTAACATTTAAACATTTTATCTGTTGTTTTTATTGAAATTATATATACTTATACACACAAAAACAAATTTATTTTCAAATTTCTAATAAATATTATCATAACATATGAATATCCAAATTTTTCATTAGATACTAAGAATTAAATATTCAAGTTTTCCATTCTATTTTATTGTGGGTTGTCTTTATTTTATTGTTGTGGGTTGTCTCTATTTTATTGTATTACAGTCTATTACACTATTAACTTTCAATTTGATTAAGTATATGTATTTTTCAAAATATATCATTAAAATTTTTAAATCCATTTTTTAACTTTCTTTTTATTTATTTATTTATATAGTCAATTGTGAATATAATATTTTTTCCTTGTATTATTAACCATGGAACTAATAAAAAAACAATTATATATACATAATAATATATTTTTTTCTATTTATAATATAAAATGCGTTTTTTTTAATAATTAAAAATGTTAATTTTTTTACTAACATAGATTAAGTTTCGAACTAATATTATAAAATATTTTCACTCGCATTAACTTAAAAACATATAATAAAATATAGTAACATTAATCCATTTAAAGTAATATTATAAAAAATTTATGCGAAGAACAACATAAAAATTAAACATGAGATTGTTGTGAGTTTACATTTTTAATATCATTTAATAATTAAATCACATGCCTTTTATAATATTAGTACTTTATAATATATTATAACAAAAGAATCCAATAATTTTTTTAGCTTATCAATTGATAATAGGCATGCAAAGCATACATAACATCATAACGTCTTCACGGTTTCCCATCATGAATGGAGCATCATGATAAGGTTATATTTTCCTTTGAATTAAATGGTAAGTTTTTCTAAATAATAAATCATGTGTTTTAATTTTATTATAGATTTGTTTTTAATTTTTAGAATTATATCTTTTTTCTTAAAGATAGTATCTTTTTATCATTTAATTTTAAGTCAATTTATTAATGCCATAGGAGTATTTTTTATTTTATTTTTAAATTGTAATTGGGAAATTTTATTAATAAAAAAAATACAATTAGTTGGAATGGTCGACTACTATTTAAATTTTACAAAATACCCGTGAGTAGCTAGGTCTTCAAAGTAGAAATGAGCTGTATTATAAAGACATTAACGCTCTTAATGGTGTTACCATCCGAAGAAAAATCCAAATTTTGGCGATAGGGCTTTAGTAAATGAATTTGATATAGTGTGTGGAATTGGGGGTAATAATATTTTTAATTTGATTATATGTTAGAAAATATCTTTAAAAATGCAAACTTTTAATAATATAAACTTAATATATTTTTCAATTTAGAAAATCTTTATTTTCACTAGATATTATAAGTAAGCTTCATTAAATTTATTACACTTTGTAACATTAATTCTAGTAATATCTAGACTGACCTAAGCAAGTCTTCCTATACTATAACATTCATTAAGGGGTTTAAATCTGGGAACATTGACGCATTACGCGAAGCTATCTAGATAATTAACTAAAAAAGAAAGAGAACAAAGAACTAGAAGGCCTCCTTGCTTTATGTCTTCCAACTGGCTTTGTAGACACCTAACTTAATCTTCAACCTGATGAAACTATTACTAATGCTAGATCAAGATATCCATATCCATGATTGTTGTGAGACAAGCCACCAATCATTCAGCCTAAGTTTGCAAGTGTTGAATGGAAGCATGAAATTTGTCAATTTTAACCAGAAGAGCATGAAAACCCATGACAATGACATATTGAAATGGGGACATCCATATGCTAACCTAGAGAATATAGAGAGGACCAGAAGAGATTGCAATGAGGATCTTCGAGCGCTGCCAATTGCCATCACGATGGGCAGTAGCTGATATTACATCACGATGATGATAACCATGATCCTTTTCTTTAACTCGTCATTATTTGGCTATTATATTGTACTGTCCTTTGCTGCAAGGAAGATCATGTTGCTATCACTCTTTATAATTTCTAACATGATGCTTGATCAATCGGCTAATGGTACTGTGTCAATCTAATTACTAATGATTCCCCACATGTGGCAGCTTGGACATTGTGACATGTGGCGACATTTTTTATCAATCAAGGAATAGGTTAACTATAGTCCCGTCAATTAATGCACATGATTCCTTGCAACGCTTTCATTGTTTTTTTTTCTAAGGTATCGACTAGAGTATTTCCGTGAAGATCATGCTAGCAGTATGAACTATTCATGAGATAAAACTCAATTTGAAATATGAGGAGGATCCAACAGAGAAATGGGAAATTAAAATTATCGAATCTCTAATGATAATCAAATTATGGGGATTACTGAACTTTCTACATCAGTTCTATGTAAATTAATATATCTCCCATTCTATGCTGCCAAGAAACTTGGGTTAGAGTTTGGGTTCAGGTTCGAGTTTAGGTTCGGGTTTGGGGACAGGGATAGAATGGTGATGTCACTTTGTGAAAGAGGGTGCGTGGGTTTGCCATCTATATATATATATATATATATATATATATATATATATTATATTATATATGAATTTGTATATTTTCCAACTTAAAACAAGAAAAATTAAATATTTATGATTTAAATTTCAAATATTTAAACATGCATATTATTGAACAATGAACATTCACATTGAAATTTCAAAATTTCTAGTTTAATATCAATTGCAAATTAGAGTTTACATATTAATAAGAATCATGATATATGGCCATTGTCATACTACATTCAAAATTTGCCTTAAGGCATCTCTAAACATGAACAAAATTAAAATAGTGAACAATGACTTCCTCAAGCCCATCAACATCACTTAGATCTTCAATCAACATGCTCTCCAAGTAAGAATCGCTGTCATCTTGAGGCTCCTTCTCATCCATAGCAACTGAAGATAACTCAATAAGGCCATCTAGTTGTATGTCCTCATCCACACACATAACATCCTCTGTGTCTTAGTCCCATCTCTTGAAAGGACCCTCCCTGTACCCAAGGTCTTTTCGAGATATGAGACGAAGTATGATATGAATGTACACTAAATTCTCTGCTATCTTTAAGCCCAACGTATTTCTCTTTACTGAATGGATAAAGACATAAGTACTCCAATTCCTCTCGCAAGATGAAGAACTAGCTACCTGTAATATTAGGGGAAGCCCATTAAAATAATTTAAAAATTTAAAAATAAAAGCTAAAATGAAGAAATTTAATTGAAAAATAAGATGAGGAATTCCAAACTAGCTACCTGTCCAAGTAATCGTATGGAAAATTGTTGCAACTCAGGAGCATCAACACCATGAAGCCACCACCAATCAATTGGATCCTTCTTCTTGCGTCTATCGACCAAAGATGCATGTGAACCAAAGACACGTCGTCCACGTGAAAATTGGGCAAACTGAGATTGTAAGTTAGAGGCGTCTTCTGTACAATGATAAATTCTCTTGATAATGGTCGAGAAGCCTTTGAACACCTCTCTGTCTTGGGAAGGAAGCATCCTTCCTATTTTGGGATCATATTATTTTGGGTTAACTACGTAAGTTGCCATATGAAGAGGGGTGTTCAATATATTCCATCGCCCATCTATAAAATCTTTCAATTGTGGCCATAAAGTAGGATCCTTTCTATATGTGATGGTTTAGATCCTCTCACACATGGAGTCCATGTTCTCATAAATCTCAACTAAAGATGGACCATCTGTATCTACATAATGTATCATATCATAAATTGGTTCTATAAATTCCACAACAAATTTGGAATCAACCAAAAAATGATCATCCAAAATCAACCTCTTCACCTCCAAAGCTACATCTGAGGTAGATAACCTCCACTGATCCCACATGTCAGTAACCACTGTGGCAGATAAAGCCTCCTTCATCTCCACAAGCCGCCTAAGCAAAATGTAATAAGATGCAAATCTGCTATCTGCAGGTTTAAGAAGCTCCATTTTGGCATGCTTGCGGTAAATGGCTTGCAATTGATGATGATTGCATATAAACATTTGAATTTTATGGCCATTTTCAATTATTTCTCGGATCTATTCAATTTTTTCTAATGTCCTTCATGCATTATTCAAAGAATGCACTACACATGGTGTCAAAAAAATATGCCTGGGTACATCAGAGACAAAATTAAAATATTAATAAATCAAAATGTTTATTGTTAAAAATTAGAAAACAAATAAAACTTGTAATCAAAATAAAAATAAAAAAAATGTAATTAATGTAATACAATAATTTAAATATAAAAATTTAAAATAAATCAAACTTGAAAGTTGAAACAATGAAACTTGTCACTAACCTATACTTCTTCTAAACCATTGCCCCTACTGCTTTGCACACTGGAGCTACATCCGTAATAACTTGAACAACATTGAATGGCCTGATCTCTACAATGACATCACATAATTGGTCTTTTAAGAATATAGTGTTATTTTCTTGACCAAAACAATCAATGGCCCTGAGAAAAGAAGGACCAAACAGGGAAGAGACAATGATGTTTATCAATGGACTATTCCTACAATCAATCCATCCATCGATGACAATTGAGCATCTATCTACACTCCAAGATTCCTTCAAGGGTACCATTGTCTTCTCAAGACGAGTTTTCTCATTATCCACCAACACAGTTCAAAAATTCTCATAACTAGATGCTTTATATCCTAGAGGTCTATGATTAATAACACGAACCATTTGCTCAAAATAAGGTGAAAAAGTTGCATTGAAGGGAATGCCACATGCAAGAAAAAATATTACTATTTCAAGATCAACACCTTCCCTACCTTTCACATCAAACATGTCATAAAGGCCACCAACTTTAGGCTTCTTGTGTGCATGACTCATAGTGATTTTTGATCCTCTAGATGGCACATGTTCATCACCAAATTGAACTTCATCATCAGATGACAATTCTTCCTCATTGGAGTCATCATCTTCATCAACATTACGACATGGCTTTGAGATTTCCTTTCTTGCCTTACCATCATCCCTTTGTTGCTCTCTTTGTGCACTAGGAAGTCTAGTGGGATCATTTGGGTCTCTAGTGGAAGCATCAACACCCGTCCTTGGTATCTTCATAAAATGAGCTTTAACTCTAGTATAGCCCCCTTTCCATTCAAGCTTACATAAATTGCATTTTATTGTTGCTATCCCCCAACATCGACATCTTTTGGAGGTTTTTCTCTATCCACATATTTCCAGAGTGGATATTGTGGATTTGATGAAGACATTCTTGATTTTGGAAAGTAACTAAATGGCCAACCTGAATAGTGAAAACAAATACATTAGAGAATTAAAAAATGTGAACATTGAAGACTCAAAGTGAAATCAAAGAAAGAAAGAAAGAAAAAAGAACATACTTTTATAATTTAATATTTATTAACTTATTTCAAGTAGAAATAAAGTACATTGAACATTCTTGAATCTTTATATGTTGAGCTGTGAATATTGGTTGTGAAATTAAAAACATTGAACCAACCCCTCTATTTGAGAATGCAGCTAAATGGCTCATCTTTGTACAATGTAACCATTTCCAGAGAAAAATAACCCCCCTGCTGCTCAACACCAAAAGTGCTAGTTTTTATTATTTAATTTTCTATTTGGGTTTCTAGGGAAAATCATTCTTTATGAACTAAAGATTTTATCCAATCACGGAGTACGTTGTTTGAGACTCGAATGATTAAAACAATCTTGGTTAACATCTTCATGTTTATTTCAAATTAAAGAATAGGCTGCTCACCTGATTCTACAGGGTGTTTCTCTTCAAACCTAGTTTTCAGCTTAGAGATTTCAATAATTTCAAATGTCAAGGTTTACAAAATTACAAATATTTAAAATTTTAATATCACCATGGCATGTCTACCTCTTGGTGTGAATAAGGCATAGTGATGAAACACCTACACAATACATTTAACATATACAAAATTAAGTTGAGGTTATCTGAACTAGGGAATTACATAATGTTGAGCTGGAAAAAATATTATGTTTGTAGAGGAAGACAGGAATGGTGCTACTATGTCATGTGTGTAATTTTTTTTATTTTCTTAATTAGATCAATATAATAAGAAACATATTATAATAATAATAATAATAATATCTATTTTTAAGGTCACAGCCAAGCCAGACACCAAATTGGTGTATGAGACCCCTTGTTTGTGGGACAAGGGACCCACCTCCGCGCAGCGATTTGACTGCTAAGTCTACGAAGGCATACATACTCTACCCCCTCTGGTTTTGAACCTGTGACCTCTTCGGAGGAAACACATGCTCTTAACCATTAGGCCCACTCAAGTTGTATAAATAAGCTTACTGATTAATAAATGTTTAATTTCAAAATTTTCATGTAATAAAATTATATACAAATAATTTGTATTTAAAATATAATTATAATATTCTAGATTTTTGTGATTGATATTGATTTTGATAAAAAATTTCGGATTAATCACATCCTTAATTGTTGATCACCGAAATATTTTATCAAAATAAATTATATTTATTATTAAATAAAATCATAAAAATATGATGTGATTAATGAGGATTTTTTATCAAAATTATATTTATTTTTAAATAAAATCATATAAAAATAATTTGTATCTCAAATTTTACATTCCAAAAATTTGTTTGCATACAGAGGGATGAAACCTCTTGGCCCTAATAAATCTTGAATTAGATAAATCTAAATTAGTTATATTTAAAATTATTTAATCATTTTTTATTAATTATATGACACATAAAGATAATGTGACATAACATAATGCTATCAGCCTAGGGTTTTTTTGAAGGACACGATAATTGTTCAGAGCATTATTTATTTTATTAAAGGACGACGAATTTTCAGCCGAACGCAGCATGTGGAATGGGTTTCAGAATCTAACCCTAGTTCTAAAATTCGATCAGTGAACTGTCTGATCAGATTATTTACATACATTTTGAAGCAGCCACCGCAGACTTGGTGTCGAATCCCACAATGTGGTTGACCATGGGAACGAATATGCTTCCAGCCGATTCCACAATTCCAATAATTGTAGCCACGACGATCCTCCAACGGAACTTCAATTTCTGCACAACAAAATCCCCAAATCAAAACCTAAAATCCAGATTGAAAATGAAGCAGATTAGGACATGGATTTATGATTCGTGAATTGCTCACATGACATACTCTGCCGGTTCCGAGGGGGGAGACCCAAGAACTTCGAAACAGACACAGACTGAAAAAGGCCGAACAGATTATCCACAGCTTCAAATCCTTCTGTTCTTGTTTTATGAAATCTGGCATGCGTTTTGAATTTGGATTGATTTCTTCCACCGATGACAGCTTTTTCCTGATTTTAGGTTACAATAATCAAGTGGTCTGCCCGGTCTATAAAAAAAATATCAGATCTAAATATATTCTAGAATCCGTAGATTCTAGACTCTCTATGAAGAGCTAGAGAAATGGAGGAATATATGCACTGCTTTGTAATGAAACTCTGAAATGACTCTAAAGGGAAGAAATAATTGTCCCTGCTGCAAATATCCAGCATATATGCATGCAGGCACCCGTTGGTTCCACTTCACCTTTCACTTGAATCATTTCACCTGAATCACCTCAGATAACGTGTGAACGAAGAGTCCCTGGTGCACATAATAAATAGGATGCAATCAAAGGATAACAACTCCAACTCATGCTGGCTCATGGGTAATAAATGTACTGGGCTGTATATGCTTACTCTAATGATGGGTATATAGATTAAAATTTAATGATGGGTATATACAACTCTGGTGTATTTATGGCTTATTAATAGGCTAGTTATTTTCAGCCATCAAAAAACATTTCAGCAATCAAAAAATTAAGAAAAACTGGTTTGGTTATTTTCAGCTATCAAAAAACATTTCAGCAATCAAAAGACCGATACAGAAAAAACTTGTTTGGAAACTCAGACAAATAAAAGTAAAATTATGAAAGATTCTTTAGGGTAAATCACATAAAATATCATTTATCTATACATTTCAACCAACAACTGCAAAAAAAATTGAATTACCTCACATAAAGTGTGAACAGAGAATTCTTATTGTACATAAATTACATTGCATAAGCAAATGATACCTATAGTAATAGCTTGTCTAAATTTAACTGGATTGTGGATTTCGCAAATATTTTGAAAATTCATAAATAAAGGGAAATTAATTGTTTGATTTCCATATGAGATTAAAAATAGATGAGGTTAATGGGATTCAGAATAAAGTTCAAAATGAAGATATCGCTTCGATAGATATTAGAGTCCATGGTTAACAGTACAAACCTTCTCGAAAGGTATGGGACGATACCGCAGGCCAGACCACAGGTTCTCAGCGTCGCGATTACTGTAATTATTATATAGGGTGAAGATAATTATTACAGTAATAGCGAGGCTGGTTGTCGGCCTCGCCATTACTGTAATGATTATCTTCTCCATATCAATATAGGGAGTTGCTTGATGATGATCGAACTCGTTTTTCCTTACCTGTTACACAAAATTTCAGCATTCTGCAGATCAAGGAGAGCGCACTGTTGCGACAGCCCATCCAGCCTCGCGATTGCTGTAACCCTAATCTCCATATCAATATATAATAAAGATTTTCTTGATGACTACCGAATTTCATTTCCCAAAGTCCAGCATTCTGCACGATGACGACAACACACTGTCGCGACTCGACCTCGCCTGAGAAGGGTATCTATATCCTACAGCGTCCACATGGTTGCACTATGTTGGAAGCGTTTGACGCCACATTTGGAAGGCGTGTGAAGCACGGTGTCAAAATCGTTCATTGCATCTGGTCAATTTAGTTAGTTGGACGCCACATTTGGAAGGCGTGTGGAGCATGGTGTCAAAATCGTTCATTGCATCTGGTCAATTTAGTACATGTAAATGAGGTCAACAATCTTGGAATACGTATGTATTTTAGCGAGGCATCGGATAATGTAGTGCATGTCTTTAACCGAGATATGGGATAACGCATTGAATATGTTTAATTCAGGATTAAGGAAAAAAGAAAATAATTTTGATAGAAGATTGAAATGTAATATGAAATTAGTTGATTGGGCATGTAGGGTTTTGATAAGATTTATTTAATAAGAGAATAGTTTATTCTAAATGGAGTGTTAATGTTCAATTTTATTAGAAAATACGTAATTTTATTTCGTAATTTTCAAAAATACTTAGTTTTATTTCAGGGTAATTTTCGATGGGAGGTTTTTTTTGTTTTTGTTTTTCTCGTTTGTTTTATTATTATTATTATTGAATATAGAAATTGGGTTTAGAAAAATATTAATAAAAATAAAAAGTAACAAAAAAGTATGTGGAGTGGAGATATTGTGAATTTTACATTTAAAAAAATAGTAATAATATTAAATAATAGTAATAATATTAAATGGGGTTGGAGCATGTGTTTAAGGAAGGAGATTCCCCTTCACATGTTAAATTATTTTTAAATAGTTATATATGTTTATGGTTATGACAATGTAGAGTATTAAACTAGAAATTAATCATATTATTGCTTTATTTTAGTATTGTTGAGTTGTTTTACTTTTTTTTTTATAGAATTTGTTGCAACACTGGGATGCTTCTAGGATATTACTTCTCATGTATTCAGAATTATATTACTCCAGCAAAGGAAGACCTAGGCCCTCCTCATTGAGTCTTCTAACTTCCTCCTTTATAGTTGGTTGGATTGTTAGCGTAATTCAAACTAGCACAAGGGTGACTATAGTGGATCGAAATGGTAGTTGGTGGGAGGGCAAGCACCAGGATCCCATCGTCATCTTTTGGGACGTATCTACACTAGGGTTGTTGGTAAATTTATTTAATTTCGATTTCTCTTGTTGGTATTGTGATTACGGTGATATGGTTTTGATTTTTTGGTTCAAGAAATGGGACTCAATCCCCTAGACAAAGAATTTCATTTATTGTTGTTTGCAAGGAGACTACTTGGCTTTTCTATAGCTCAAGGAGGATCCTCTATTCGATAGATATTACTCCCCACCCATCCTCGCGTTTTCCCTAACTTTGGTTGCACTTGACTTTCCTGCTTTCGATGCTTTTCTTCTTGCATGCCTTATATAGGCCCCCCTCTAGTCTTCATTATCCTCCCTTCCTCTTATCTCTTGGGCTTCGTTTAGCTAGGAACTAGTCTTTCCCTTGTGAGATGCCACGGTAACATATTCACTGGAGGTATGGATCTAGTGGTAGGGGTCCTATTGGTAGGCATCGAGCTCTATCTCAGGCCTAATATGCAGTAAAAAATTATCATTCAAACAACACTCCCCCCTCCCACCCCCAAGACATTCAAGATTAATTTTTTCTTCTCGAAGCTTGAGTGATTCAAGACCAAAATGTCCATTCATACTTAGAGGTGTAAGATGAAGTTTCTAATTAGGTCTTAAATCCTTGACATAGTAGGGGTTAGTGAAGTTCCTAATTGGGTCTAAGATCCTTGACATAGTAGGGGCCAAAGCAACCAATACTTCCTTTCCATCACTATATATTGGTAGATGAAAACAATGTTGGGTCACATCATCAAGAAAAAGAAGGAGGATGATGATGAAATCATTGTTCATCTCAATGATATCCAATGGGTACAAGAGTGCTTGTGTTGTTGCCTCATCAACATGGATGCTTGGATGGAATATATAAAGATGCATATTTTGTCGGTGAGAGTCCCTAATAGGGCCAAGCACACAAGACCCCAACCCTGCTACTTCTTGTGAGCAATGATGATCACCTAGGTTCATTTGAATTCAATGTTTATGTCTTATATATTTCCTTTTATTGTTTTTTATGTTTTATAGTTATGGTTTGTTTGCAATACCCACTTGATATTTTGTAACCTCCATGAGAACTCTCCCAAATATATTTCATGGTCTAATAATAATGTCATAGTTTTGATTTAGTATATTTGAATAGACATAAGGACACTAAAATGTCTACATTGTTGTTAGTTTTGTTTTCCTTATGGCATACTAGGATAGTAAGATTGTTATTTTTGCATGTATGACGGATACATGATGTAATGAAAGAAGATAAATTTAAAGAGAAGAAGAAGAAATTGTAATGACACAAAAATATTCCAATATCAAATGTAAAAAAAAACTAATTTCATTTATAATTGCTTTATACATTTTAGTATGAAAGGTATGTATAACTATTTCACTGCACAATATGAAGTTGACATGTAGTATCTAAAAATATATTATAATCCAATATAAGAAGGACGTATACCTCATAATTTGTTTAGTTGACATTGGGTATTTAAAATAATATGTATTAGTAACCAAAAAAATATATTAGTATCAGCCATAAATAAAATATTTCAATGTTAATATCAACTAATATACTTTAATATCGACTACAAAGAAAAATAAAGTAGTTGAAATAATATGGAGTTGATATATGAGATTTTGAAAATATTAATAACATATAAGGTATGTAAGAGAGAGAGAGATGTTATTTCATTGAAAAGGGCTTTAAGGTATGAGGGAGTTCTAAAATCCATTCAAAGATTAATATAAAGTTCCTATGTAATATTGAAAAAAAAAGAAATAAAATCAGAGAGAGAGATGCACTCTAGTTTCCAATATTAAGAAGACCTATAAGCAAATTACAAATAACAGTTTAGTATGGACATTGTGGATTATAAATGAAATATTTCAATCACCTAAAATATTTCAATATCAACTATGTATATATTATATAAAACAAACAAAAATACAAGAAAAACATATTATTAAGATATTTTATTAGGGTATTGTTCAATGTGGAGATGTATGTATATATAATGAGAAAAGATCCATGTTAACCTTAAATTTATCAAGTTCCAAGTGGGATCAAATCTTTCAAGTTAGAATTAGTTTTTCAATTTTTATACTCTTAAAGAAGTTTACACTTCATCAAATTTGATCCATCTCAATCCTTGATAGATCAAGGATTATCATAGATTTGTCCTAGTCCATTATAGTGAAATTCATTCCCTTTTAAATCACCATTAAAAATAATAATTGCTATAATTTTTATTCAATAAAAAAAATTAATTGCTATAATTTTTATTCAATAATAATGTTAAATTCACATTAAATCCATAAATAATAACTATTTACTATACTTGATATCCACTAAAACTAAATTTTAATACATTTAAAAAAAAATTATAAACATGTGAAATGTCATTATAACTACTAATAATAATTTCACGTAAATCCATAAATGATAACTAATTACTATATTTATTATTTTTTAATAATTAAATTATTATAAATTTATAGTGTAAACTTCATTTTAAGAATAATGCACATAATATCGTTACTTCAATTATGACGTTAAATTTATATAAATCCACAAATAATAACTATTTACTATATTTAATATTCACTAAAGACTAAATTATAATATATATTTAAAAAATCACAAACATGTGAAATTTCATTATAACTAATAATGATAACTTTACATAAATCCATAAATGATAACTAATTATTATATTTAATTTTCTTTAATAACTAAATTATAATAAAAACTTGTTTTTGATAAAATTTCATTATAGCTAATAATGATAAGTTCAGATAATTACTATATTTTTATTTAGTAAGTAAATTATAATAAAAACTTGTTTTGATAAAATTTCATCATAACTAATAATGATAAGTTCACATAAATCTATAAATGATAACTAATGACTATTTATTATTCTTTAGTAACTGAATTATAATAAATTTATAATATAAACTTGTTTTTAAGAATATTAAATATATTAATTAACATATATATTCAAACATTTTATTTATGTTTGGAAATGATTTTTTTTAATAATTAAAAAAATTAATGTAATGTCTTCACTCGCAAATTTCTGCCGAATTATATACTCTCTTATCATTTCCCGACCCACTAATGACTTTACCGGTATAGTTCTAGCCCACGACTGGGAAAATTCAACCGCCAACTGGGTGTAGTCATGCCCATTGGCCCTTCGTGACCAATAAATACCAGATTTCCCTTTTTATTTATCATTCCAACCAATGAACTCAACATTTCTGAGTTTTCCGAGAAGATATGCTCAAATTAACTACAACAACTCATTTATGTACATAATCAAGCCATAAGACATGTTATCCATGGGCTACAGAGCAGAGGGCGTACTAATTAACACTTATGTGTAAAATCCAGGCACATTGCAAACAAATCCAAAATATACATATAAATATTCCACCATAATTAAAGCACAATTCCGAGCAATGAAAACACATAGTTTTACTTATGGTAAGCCAAAGCATAAAACATGTAATCATGTAACAATATAGAAAAATGAGCACATAACAAATAATTATCTATTGTTGAATGATTAACTGACTACAAATCTTTAATTTTTTCCACCCATCTATAGACCACACGGTTCATAATCTTTTAATTGCGGGTCACCATCTGAGTTGGGGCTTCGACTCCATGGGAAACAATTTATCCTAAACCAGAACATAAGCATATCCACACCTAACCAAGGTACCAACCCAAGAAGCCTCATACTTCAACCTACTCATTGACGCCTCCCAATCAACGTGCACCCAAGTGGTATACTTCTCTACACCCACATTAACCTGATTGTAACACCACCTCTAGGGCATATTACTTGGATAGGGATGATCTCATCTCTATGGCTCTAGGAGCTCCAAGTACCCTATAGGCCCAAGAATCAATTGTTAGCCCCTATATGAATCTTGCATGGTTGAATCTAGAATCCATTCCAGAATTCGTGAAACTCTAAATGACCCTGACACTGAATCCTCCTCTTAGGGAAAACAACCCTCTTTTCATGCATGACTTCTCATCTTATCACTTGGCACACTATAAAGCCACCATGGACTTTAGTAACTTTTCCCATACTTATTAAATTATATCTGCCTTATTGTATTCACATGGAGTCTCTTCCCCCCATACTCTTTTCATCGAATTGGTTTGTAGTTTGTTTTTTTATTATTATTGTGCATATATTGGCAACGTATTTACAATATTAGGCTTCCCAACCTCACAACCTATAGAGGTATATACCCTCAGGCACATCGGCCCCTAAACATACATAGCATATTCACATCAGCTACATGCCCCAAAATAACCCTCGAATCACTAGCTTAAATATCATATGTACATGGTGCTTATATCACACCAGTGAGGTAGGGGTTTTACAATTACACATCTTTCTCATGCTAGAAAGTGAAAAGAAAAAAAACTTTATCTTTACTTTCGATTGCTTTATTTCTCTATATAAAGTTAATATAATTCTATGTTAGTTAATATGAAAATTGATATATTTTATTTGCAGTTGAGAGTGAATAATTTTATTTCTTGATATTTTTTAATTATCATATTTTTGTTATATATATATATATATATATATATATATATATATATATATATATATATGTATATGTATATGTATATGTATATGTATATGTATATGTATATGTATATGTATATGTATATGTATATATATATATATATATATATATGTATGTATATATATATATATAGATATATATGTATATATATATATATATATATATATATATGTATATATATATATATACATATATATATATATATATATATATATATATATATTTCCTCTAGGAAAAATCGTAATTTTTGTTAATAAATTGATGAAAATTACATATTGTATGGTTCATAGATATCAAGACACTGTTGCGATAGTGTCATTTACTGCGATGCAGATATATATTCATGCACATACAAAGCTATTATAATTTTGAAAGTCAACCAAAATACTACTAGATATATGTGGACAAATATTCTGCTGGTGTCCCTAATTAGCCAAAATACCGTAGGTATCAGTGATCATCAATGTCTGTGTAGAAGTATCTGCTGATCATCGATGAAGGTTCTATGATAATATTGATAATGATCGGAGCCATTGACCTCTGATACCCGCCAAGTGCCAAATGCCTCCTATGCGCCTTCTTTAGATAGCTGATCTTCCATGTGGTTCCACTCCCTGTAAATGTGGAGACAAGATACAACATCAAAATGTGGTTTGAGCAATAGCACCTCAGCCAATAAACTTCTAAGAGTGTGTGTGTGGCATGTGTATTATAGATTGAACCAATCGACCAACACATTGGAGTCACCGAACACTTGGAGATAATTGCAATTTTTCTCAAGAGCGAATAACAATAAATGGTTTAGGTTGTGTCACTTTGCAGAGTTGTTTGTCCCCTGACCCAGTCCAACTTTTATTTTGAAGTGATGAGTTTGTGAGAGATAAAGGATCATGCCTCCACCACAATGACCTTGTTGTGAGGATCCTTCAAAATAAGCCCATGGTGTGGACTAGTCAATTTATTCCATGGCAATAGTATGAGGGGCAAATGGATTTGGATATTCAGGCAGGAGGGAGTAGATTGCAGTGATCTATGTGGTTGTTCTATCTGGGGAGAAGGGAATGCCTTGAAACATTCAATGTTTTTTTCCAATCCAAACTCCCCAGCAAGCAAGCAACGATATATCTCATTATTTATGAGAGGTGGACTCATTTGACCAAGATTCTCAAGCCGGGGAGATATTTTCGCCATGCCAATTTGTAGATATGTTTATTCCATGTTTCATGGAATTCCAAATTTGCTTTGTGACCTAACAGTGGAGAAAAATATGTTCTATAGATTCCTCTAATTCTCTACACAAAGCACACTAGGTGGGTCCATGATAAGATCGGTGTTTCAGATTTTCACTGGTGGGAAGTTTGTTTTCTAGTATGCACCAAAACAAAAATATGCATTTTGCTGGCCCTTTTAATTTCCAAAGTTGTTTCCACCACCAACAGATATCATGCAGTTCCTTTGATGCAATTTTATACATGTATCCAAATTTTGGAGTGTATAATCCAAGTTTTGAAGGGGCCCATACTAATTCATCCTCACTGTCTATTAATCGAATGTTGGTGGATGATAAAACCCTAGTGTAGTTGGCCCAATTATCGTGCCAATGTAATGGGAGTTGTAGCTTCGCAATAGTGAGCTAATGCTGTCCCAAAATGTCGGATTTCTTTGGATCCCCAATCTGATGTAAATATTTAATCCCAAGAGATATGAGATGGGAGATTAGCTCCGAAGGAAGAATATGGTTGTCTCCACATCTAGACCAAGGGTTGACACCAATCCCGACTTGATTCCCAGATCTAATGTGCCAAGCCAGACCAGGCGCGATGATAGGGAAGGACTTTAAGATGACTTTCCAGATGGTAGATATATTTGAACAGTGTTTGTTTGGTAGTCGAAACTAGTATGAAATTGTTAGAGGGTATATATATTTATGCTAAACCAAGTTGGTCAATAAACTGTGAGTAGTGAGCAACCACCATCCTACTTCGGATGTCAGAGCTTGGGAGAAGGAGTAGATATCTTTTAAGCCCCAGCCTCCCCAGGATTTGGGAAAGGAAATTTTGTCCCATCTGACCCATGCAAAGGTACGCCCTTCTTGTTTCCCATGCCAGAGGTATCCACAACATGAATTCTAAATAATATTGAGTATTCCTTTAGGGATCCATGAGAGAGACATCCAAACAATAGGAGTGGCTTTAATGATATATTTTATCAGTACCAAATTTCCAACTCTAGGCAACCACTTGTGACACCAAGATTTGATTATCTTTTCAATTTCGGCCACAAACCACATCCAGTCTTCCTTCAAGTAATCATTTGGCTTCAGCCGGAAACCCAAATATCTTATCCCCTCCTCTAGGGGCACAACTTGGGAAGGAAAGAAATGACGAGCATGTGTAATTTCTAATTCCGAACATTTACAACATGTAATAGTAGATTTATGCAGATTTGGGGACATACCTATAGCAGTGTTATGAAACCAGCTCACTAAAAGATAGAAAAGATAGATCAATGACTTAGTAATAAACCTCTTCAAGGGGGCAACCTCCTTTACATTACACAAATGAACAATTATTCAATGATTCAAATGACACAACCTCCTTTCTATATACAGGAGTCTAAGTGGTCACAATATAATCAGAGCCAACATAACAATAATAATGTAAGGGCACCACAATAACAATAGTGGGCTTCTATGGGGCACAACAATAACAATAAGGGGGTTACACTAATAACAATGAGGGAATAATGGGCTTCTATGGGGCACAACAATAACAATAAGGGGGATACACTAATAACAATGTGGGAATACACTAGTATTATAGGGACCTAACATGCCCCTCTCCTTCAAAAAAAGTGTTGTCCTCAATGCTTGAGTAGTTATGGATGCTTTTGTATAAAATTATCATCCTCCCATGTGGAATCTTCCGCGGGTAAGTTCTTCCACTTGATGAGATACTATGAAATTGATCGATTTCGTAACTGTCGAGTTCTTGTTTCCATGACTTCTTCAGGTTCCAATATGATTTTTCCTTCCTCGTCAAGTTTTGACAATATTGTTTGAACTCGAAGCTTTTCACCTATAACCTTCTTTAAGCATGAAACATGGAAAACTGGGTGCACTTTGGAAGATGTAGGAAGCTCCAATTTGTATAACATAGTTCCAAATTTTTGCAACGCCTTATAAGGACCATAATACTTTGGTGATAATTTATTATCTTTCTTAGCTTGTTTGAGGGACATTTGTTTGTATGGTTGTAGCTATAAAAATACCCATTCGTTTACATGAAAACTTCTTTCACTGTGATGTTGATCTGCGTGTTGTTTCATTCTATTCTGCGCCAAAGTGAGGTTATCCTTTAAGAGTTAGAGAACTTGTTGTTGATGCTCTATGTGGTCTTCCACTATTTGAACCTTGGAATTTTCTCTTAAAGATGACATGAGGGATGGTGGATGATATCCATATAGTGCCATAAATGGGGTCATTTTTACTGGAGTATGGAAGGAAGTGTTATACCACCATTTAACTAGAGGTAACCATTTGACCCATTATGTTTGTTTATCAGATAAAAAGCAACAAAGATATCCTTCCAAACATTTGTTTACTATCTCAGTTTGCCTATGTGATTGAGGATGATAAGATGAGCTATGAGCTAATTGAGTACCGAGAAAAGAAAATAATTCCGTCCAAAAATTTCGAGTTAAAATAGGATCTTTGTTGCTTACAGTAATCTTTGGGTTCCCATGTAGCTTTTGAATGTTTCCATAAATGAAGTAGCAAATGTACTAGCTTTAAATGGGTGAGATAATGCACAAAAATGTGCATACTTGGTAAGTCTATCAACTACCAACATGATGACACTCTTTCCTTCGGACTTGGGTAAACCTATGACAAAATCCATTGAAACCTCCTCCCAATGTTGACTTGGAATGGATAAAGGTTGTAACAGACCCGAGGTCTTAATTGTCTCAACTTTATTTTGTTGGAAAGAAAAGCATTCTGCCACAAACGTTTGAATATCGGCTTTAAGGCCATCCCAAAAGAAATCCTTCTTAATCCAGTGGTAAGTTTTTTAAAATCCCGAGTTCCCTCTTAAGGGAGAGGTGTGCAATTCCAGAAGAATATTTTGTTTGAGTTGGGAATTATTACAAAGGTATAAGCAATCTTTGTACCATAATGCATCATTTTTCTAGCTAAATGTATCAGATGTACTAGGATCTTGTTGCAACTTTTGAATGAGTTCCCACACATATTCATCATTCTTCCATTCATCCCTTGCTTTGGTTATCCAATCTGGTTGGATAATAAAAATGGCACAAAGAAATGCTTCCACATCCTCATCCTTTCTTGAGAGTGCATCTGCAACAACATTTTGATTCCCTTTTTTGTAGATGATTTCAAAGTCATAACCCAACATTGTTGTGACCCATTTTTTCTCTTCCTCTGAAGATAATATTTGTTCTAAAAAGTATTTAAGACTATCATGATCTGTTTTTACTTTGAAGTGCCTTCCCATTAGGTAAGGTCGCCATTTCTTAATTTCATGTAGTATTGCCAACATTTCCTTATCATAAATAGCTTTATGTAAATACTTTCTTTTGATTGGACGATCAAAAGCAATGGGTCTTCCTTCTTGCATTAAAACAACACCAATTCCATTTCCTGAGGCATCACATTCCACAATAAAGGTTTTTATGAAGTCTGGTGTAGCTAAGACCAGTGCTTGGAACATTGCCTCTTTAAGATGCTCAAAGGCCTTAGTTGCTTATGGAGACTAAGAAAATGCATCTTTCTTCAGTAATGTTGTTAGAGGTGTTGCTATTCTCCCATAATTCTTAACAAACTTGCGATAATACCTTGACAACCCGAGGAAATCCTCACAGATGCTTTATGGATGTGGGGATTTTACATTCCTTAATGGATTTAATTTTGTTAGGGTCTACCTTAACACCCTCATGAGATACAATCTGACCCAAATATTCCACCTCTTATACTCAAAAGAAACATTTGGAGGTTTTCGCATATAATTGCTTCTCCCTTAATAGCTTGAGCACCTTGTCAATATGTTGAACATGATCCTTCCAAGACTTTTTTTAGATTAATATATCATCAAAAAGTACTAACAAAAATTTTCTAAGGAAGGGTTTGAAAATGGAATTCATCAAACCTTGAAATGTAGAAGGTGCATTGGTAAAGCCAAAAGGCATGACCAAAAATTCATAATGACCTTCATGAGTTCTAAATGTTGTCTTCGGAACGTCTTCAGTCTTCATTCTTATTTGATGATATCCTGAACAAAGATCCAATTTTGTGAATTAAATTGATACATGCAATTCATCCAATAATTAACCAATGACAAGAATGGGAAATTTATCTTTAATAGTGAGCTTGTTGAGTTCCCTATAATCTAGACACATGCGCCATGATCCATCCTTCTTGTGCACCAATACTACTGGAGCATAGAAAGAACTTTGACTAGGTTTAATTATACCCACCTCTAGCATTTTTGCAACTATATGTTCAATTTCACTCTTTTGGGCATAGGGATATCTGTAAGGCCTGATGTTTGGCGGAATACTCCCTGGAATCAAATGAATAGCATGATCATGATCACGAATATGTGGGAGGCTTTTGGGAGTCTCAAATACCTTGGAATGACTGTCCAAGACTTTTTGGAGGTCTGGACAAATAGATGATTTCGATGTTTGAACCTCTAGAGAACATAATTGTGTAATTACGCCCTGCTGGTTTTTCTTTAAAGCTTTGTCATTCTATTAGAGTTGATTATCTTTCCTGGTTTCCCTGCAATACCCCTTAATTGAACTTCCTTTCCTTCCCAAAAGAATTTCAAGAAAAGTTCTTGAAAATTAAAAGTTATCGTACCCAAAGATTGTAACCATTGGACTCCTAATACAACATCAGCACCACCCATTGGAATGGAAAGCATTGGACTATTCAATACATAATATCCCATAGATAGCTTGATATTATGACACTTTCCAGAGCAATTTATGGTTCCTCCATTTGCAACCATCACTTGACACTTTGGTGTTAGATGTAGGAAGCAATTTAATTCCTTTTCTATCTTACAATGAATAAAATTATGGGTACTACCTGATTCAATCAACAATATTACCTTTTCCTTATTTATATGTCCTTCTATATTAAGAGTTTGAGGTGTGGTAATTCTTGCCAATGCATTACAAGATATGGTTGGATTCATTTCTTCTTTCTATGGGGTTGATTCTTGGTGTATATCATCCTATTTTGATGTTTCTTGTTTATTTTCTTCCTCCTCTTCACAATCTATGTAGAATAATTTCTTCTTAGCACACTTATGACCTTTAGTGTATTTTCTATCACAACTGTAACAAAGGCCTTTTGCTCTTTTTTCCTCCAATTGTTGTGGTGTCAACCTTGTAGGTTGTGGAATACTAGGACCAACAAAACTTCCATCTTTATAGTTTTGATTGGTAGGCTTCCTTGTGGCCATAATTTTGCTTTCAACTTTTCTTTTCACCCTGAATGCCTTCTCCAAGGAATTAGGTTCCCAAAGGTGAACCTCATGTTGGATGTTATATTTTAAAGTCCCTATGAAGATATCAATCGTATGCTTCTCTGGAATATCAGTTACCCTAATATTCAATTTTTGGAAGTCTTCAATGTTCTCTACCATTGAAGCCTTTTGTTTGAGATTTATCAATTGGCTAAAGAAGGTGTTGCTATTTGTATCTTCATAATATGCTATCATTTATTTCGTAAAACCTGACCAAGTGACAAGTGGTTTACGAGAACAAAGCTATATATACCATACAAATTGATTGGGTTCTAAATATAAAGATGTAATACGTAACTTTTGTGAGGGTTTCACATCTTGTAGATTAAAATATTGCTCCATCTGAATTATTCAAGTTACTAGATCCTTGCTATCAAACTTCCTCATCAATATCTTTGGAACGTGGTGGTTCCTAAACCCCACATGGGAGTCTCTAAATCATGATTGATATTTCTTTTGTCTTCATCATGATTTTCATGGATTTCCTTGTCACCAATGAGACACATTTTTGGAAAACTTTCTTTCAATCCTTATACCTTGGCATTCATCATTGCTTCCATGTCTGATTTTAAACCATCATTCAAAACTACCATGTCCCTTTTTATACCATGTATCTTATCATTCTTCATGGCTTCCAATTCATTTTTTGTTACTTTTTGCGAGAGCGAAATTTGTTGCATTTGGTCTTGCAATTTTGATATATCATGTTGCATTTCTTCCTCTTCTTCATGTGTCATAGTGGAGCTTGCGGGTTTCTTACTAGGTGTTTCCATTTACTTTCTCTGGGGCATCAATTAATGATAATTATGTTTCACTATGCCCTTTTGAATCACTTCAAACTAAATTTTCAAACGAAACTTATGAACTTTTTTTAAAAAGATTACACACTTTTTTTTTGTTTTGCTTCGTAGGAGCTCGATATTGAATCTGTTGTATCTATACAATTTCAGATCTCCAAGGTCTTCAATTTCGTACTATGGTATCCCTATGAAACCTCTTTCTAGCCCCACAGGGCTGATGAAGATTGGGGTCTTCAAGAAAGAGTTAGGCCAAATATCCCTCACTGACTTGATTATAGACTTCTTTAGTAGAGAAGACTTGTACGAAGTTCCATGTATCACTGTTTCCACCCTTAGACCCGAAAATGCTACACCAAAAACTACAGTCTGTCATCTTTCTTTAACTTCTCATGAAATGTCAATCTGATACTCAAAGAAAAATTTATGATGACTTTCCCAAGGTCCCCTGTTTGGGATGTAATTCAGGATCCTGCAAAAACCCTAACTTCCTCAAATCATATCTCTGAAAATATAGTGAGACAAGCGTTGAAATTAGGACCTGATGTTTAGAGCAATTTCAGCTTAAATGGGTTTTTTTTAGCTTCTGAAACTTCATAGAGAAAATGTTATAGTGAAACTTCCACAATGACCCGTTTGGAGCAGCGAAACCCTAGAATCCAAAGCTCTGATACCAAATGTTATGAAATCAACTCACAAAAAGATAGAAAATATAGATCAACGACTTAGAAATAAACATCTTCAAGGGGGAAACCTACTTCACATTACACAAATGAAAAATTCTTTAATGATTCAAATGACACAACCTCGTTTCTATATATATGAGTCTAAGGGGTCATAATATAATCAGAGTCGACATAACAATAATAATGTAAGGGTACCACAATAACAATATTGGGCTTCTATGGGGCAAAACAATAACAATAAGGGGGCTACACTAATAAAAACATGGGAATACACTAGTGTTATAGGGAAATAACAAGCAATGCAGAAAATTTGGAGGATCGATTGGAATTGGTTGATGTCACTATGAGTACCATCCAAGAAGATTAGGACATCATCAAAAAACAAAAGGTGTGAGAGGATTGTAGTGTTCCTAATTCAAATGCCTTTCAGAGTGCATTGAGAGATTGATCTATGGATTATTCTACTCAACCCTTCAACAATGATTAAGACTAGTAGGGGAGATAGCAGGAAACCCTGTATGAGTCCTCTTTCAACATGGAAGTAATGTGATGCAACACGACTGATTAATACTACAAAAGTGGCAGATGTGATACAATACACGATCCACTTGATAAAGGAGTTGTGAAATACCATATGGGAGATTCAATCTGATATAGAGCCAACTAATTCTGTCAAAAGATTTGGAGAGATCAATTTTGAGGATCATGTGCTTTAATAACATGTTTTTGATGTTGTGAAGCCCTTCTTGTGCGATGTCAATGACTTCATGGATTTGTTGGTCTTCAATAAAAGTGAATTTCTCCAAGGATATATGGCGGGAGAAAATAGGGTGGAGCCTGGTGGCGATTATTTTGGAAATGATCTTATAGATGATGTTGCAAAGGGAGATCAGCTGATAGTCATTGAAGGAGGATGGGGAGTCAGGTTTTGGTATCAGCGCTATGAAGGTAGCAATGAAAGCATGGTAACTTTGGCTTGAAGTGTGAAATTTTTCAACAACGTTTAGAAGATCATGTCCGATAAGTTCATAAAAATTGAGGAAGAATTCAATAGTTCATCCATCAAGTCCTAGACTCTTATCCTTTTTAAACCAATGTAGAATTGATTCCAATTTCGTAGATGTTATAGGAAGTTGTAGATCTGCATTTCTTATTCCAAGGCAAAACCTAGAAAGGCCTACGTTGTTTGCATGATTTCTCCCAGAGAGGTGTAACGAGGGGTCGTAAACAGGGACTTGAAGTGTTGTACACCCAGTCTGGCTAAGTCCTTAAAATTTGAAGTAGAGTTACTAGCATCATCTTTGAGAGACTAGATGGTATTGTAAGCACGCCTAACCTTTGCGAATTGGTGAACAAATTTAGTGTTATCATCCCCAACCTATAACCAAATAGATCTATTCTTTAATCTCCATGTTTATTCCCTAGCTTCTAGCAGTTATATCTTCTCTATCTCTAGTTGGATTAGGTGGAGCTTGGATTCATGTGTTTGATATCCCCCCCCAAGGTTGTTCCAACTTTTCAAGTTCAGATTCAATCGATTTTAGGGCTTCCTCATCTCTATGTTATTTCCCTTTGAGACATGTGAGGGTTTTCCTTTTAATGTTGCATAGGTTCTCATTGAATTGTGAGGTTAACAACTTATTTTCTGTAAGATCACACTTCCTCCTGTTGTCATTCAAAATACTTTGAAATTCCTCCTCCTTAAGCCATGTTGTATTGAAATTGAATGAGGCTCTAGTCTTGTCGAGTTGTCCACCCAACTAGAGGTATATGGGATGGTGACCCGATTTTCCTTCCAAGCCGATCCATTGCTTGAACCATGAGAGGTGTTCTAGAAGGGATTCCTTGATCAGAAAACGATCTATTCTTCAAGCAATGGCATCCTCTCCAACACGTCGGTTTCTCTAAGTTGGAAGGAGATTTTCCATGTCAATGTCAATGAGATTATGCGAGTCAATAAGTCATAGGAATAAATGTGATAAGGATTCCTCCTAAGAATGATGGCCCCAAAATTCTGCCCTACCCATGGAGAAGTTCAAATCACCTCCAATGATGAGGTTGTCTGAGGTCATGAAGGGTTGATTCATTAGTGTATTCCAAAAGATAGCATGGTTGTGACATGGCCCATATATGTTAATAATTCTGAGTGGTACCCCAAGTTCCTCAAAGAAAATATCAGCAGCAAGGTAGTTGGGATGACCCCATATATTGGATAATTTCATAGTCCTGGTGTTGAATCCGAGAGCGATACCCCCAAAACGACATTGCTCACTAATGGCATGAAATATCCAACCCTTAAATAATGCAAACAATATATTTTCTACCTCCAGGAAGGTTCCCAATGTTTCTTGAAGAAAGATGATATCAAGACAGTATGACAGAATCACTTGTTTTAGGGATATCTTTTTAGAGGGGCTAGCTAACCCTTGGTAATTGAAAGATAGACACTTCATGGGGGAACTGAAGATGGGGCATGGGCTCCTCTAAGGACCCCTTCAAGAGATAGTTGACAACCATCAACAATGTCCAGACTAGCTTGGTTCATAGCCTTTGAGATATGAGACTTTCATCCATGGGAAATTTTGGGTAGTTTAGATGGGGATAGAGGGCCCAATCTAGTGTCGTGGCTGGAGAGGAAAAATGGCCTGGTGGATAAATGAGTTGGGGATCAGAGAAAATAATGATTTCCCATACTAAAAGAGGAGGAGGAATCACCCTTTGATGGAAGGGTAGGGGAGGGAATCAAGCATAACACAAGGAGGGATATCGCTGGATAGGTTAAAGTCATCAAATGAATTGTCAGTGAGAGAGTGCTTAGAAAAGAGAGAGAGGATACAATAGGAACAACCAAATATGAAATAAGGAAAGAAGTATGAGGAGGGGTAAGGGATGAAATATCAAAAGGAGCCGAAGAAGGAGACAGATGAGGCCTCTATGCTGCCCTTGATCTTTACCTCCCATCCATGGTAGGTTGAGGAGCCTCCCTGGCTGTCGAGCCTACATGTGTAGTAGGGGTATGATGAGTCGGGATGTGAGGTTCCGATGTAGGGGCTGATGAAGGAGGAGGATCACTTGATTCTTACTACCTCTGAAGAAGCAAAAGATATTTGTACAAATGTCCAACCTAATGATACTGACGACATCGAAAGGGAACTCCCTCATAATCCAGAATTTAGTTTCTGACAAAGCCCTTGTAGTGTAGAATCATGTTCTCCACAATAACCTCCCTGGTATCCATTTAAACTAATATGCACACATAGGTCAGCCAACCAGATTCCAATTAAGTTTTGTCATGTTCCAAATATTGTCCAAGATAGTCCTTGATCAATCAAAATACATCCTCGGTCCATAATTGCAGTGGAAATCCTGACAAATGGACCCATATGGGGCCAACACCCAATTGTTCATGCTGTAGATCGAACAAAGGAGACCATCACTTTGGTAATACAGGGTCCATTTCAATATTCCATAAGTGAGTAAGGACCAATCTAACATGTTCATCCTGTGTGAAATGGAGTGCAAACCAACCCTTCTCCATAGTACGAACTGAGGGAAGGGGACAAATCACAATTCCCTAGATTTCCTGAGCCCATTTGTGAATCTGTGCAGCTGAGTAGTTTTGACCTTGGACCTTACCAACCAAAACCCTACCTTCTGTATCCATGATATCATCCAATCTGATGCCCTTCCAAATAACCAATGCCTGGTTTTTATCCTTTACTTTGGGGCATTTGGTCTTCTTGGGTCCTTTTTTATGGTTGCCATCTTGTTCAGGCAAAGTGACCTCCAAAGGTTGAGAGGAATTGTAAACTTGAGTCGATACCTCCAGCTCCTCTGTTAGAGGGGAGCGATATCTAGATATGGGTTCTTGGCCGAGTGGGGGACGTGTAGATGGAGAAACCCTAGCCACAGTAGTGTCATATGGAGCCTCCGAAAGGACTGTTGAGCCAGGAGGAAGAATAGGGGCATCAATGTGAGATAAAGCCCCAGGAAGAGAGGTCGCATGTGAGCCAATTTGAAGAGTCCAGTAGGCCTCTGGTAAAGGGATGTTTGCAGGTTGAGAGGGGTTGCATAGGTTTAAGTGGGATATAGAAAAATGAAGAGAATTAGAGGAGGTTCACGCTAGGGGATCAGGAGGGACAAGTTGGTCAAGCCAGCCAAAGGATGTGGAGCTGGAAAAAGAGTCCAATAAAGGAAAAGAACTGAGAAGAGGGGAAAAATGGAGAAGAAGAGGAGGGTTTGAGGTTACCATTTGGTAGAGGAGGCAGCAAAGCGAATATTCCTGACATAGGTTCACCAAGTGTTGAATCCATCTCCATCCTGGGAAACTGATGTGGCGGGCTTGCCGAGATAGATATTTATGGGGATGAATCAACTTATAAGTACACCAATTATTCATCCATGGAGATATTCCACCCCAGAAAACTGATATAAAACTGAAAAAATAGGATAACAGAGTCAATGGACAGGTGACGTGAAAGGTAGAAAGGTACCACCATGGCCTCTCTAAACAGTAGAGACAAGCAAGTAAAACCCTCCCGTAGGAAATGAAGCCATCTAAAAAGACCTGTTGAGTAAGTATGATAGGAGGAACTGACAAGCAAACCAAAGTAACGAAGACTGAAACTGTTGCGACAAAAAGCATAAAGAGGAGGCTAGACGAAAAACCCTAACCTCTATCCTCAAGAGGCTGCAACTTCGCGACAAAAAATCTCAGAGCCATTTTTCATATATCTATATATATATATATATATATATATATATATATATATATATATATATAGATATATATTGGAATTTTTTTATTATTTAAATTGCATCTTTGAAATCATAAATGGATACAACCCCTTCAAAATCCCCTTGGGCAATTGGAGGGTGTAGACTGCACAACTTAAACTTGCAACTCCAACAAATCTTTGCTAGATTTGAGACAAATATTTTATTGAACCACAATATCATTTTAATTTCTTTTTTGTTATTAATGTATTCATAAGTACAAGTTGATATTCGTTAATTTCACATCTTGAGATATTTTATTTATAAGTTACATTGATTTTTTTCATTTTTTTTACTATTGTTAGTATTTTTGAAATGTTGCATCTCAACACACATTCCTTTTATTATGAGTAAGTAGTTGATTTTTTTGTACTTTCAATTATTTATTTTGTTTGTACTTTGAAATATTTTATTATGGTAATATATATATATATATATATCTATATATATATATATATATATATATATATATATATATATATATATATATATATATATATATATATATATATATATAGAGAGAGAGAGAGAGAGAGAGAGAGAGAGAGAGAGATTATGCTACATAACAGTTAAATAAGAGTGAGAGTGAAACTATTAAGGTTTTATAATGATTTTAAATAGAACTAATGGAATATGTAGATTTTTTTTTTTGACGTGGTTCACGGACCCAAAGATCAGTGACCACTACATCGACAAAAATGGTCCCGAGTAGATCCACCCAAAGGGATCAGTCGCAATGGATCATTTCAAAGCCTAAACCTGAGGGTGTCGAGGATAATTGACCCCATGACCTCCCATAGCGAGGTGCTTATAGGATGGGTACTCGACCAATTGATTTTTATTTTTATTTTAATTATAGTTACATTATTTTTTATTTAGAGAATATTTTATGTGTATTTTAAAAAGGATATGTATAAACTCAAGATTAAGCACAAAAGGAATTACACATATCCTTATAGAATGTTCGACACAATCAACAATAATGGTTTTAATTAAAATGGACCAAATATGAAGATTTTATTTTTATTTTAGAAGGGGCACCTGTGTTAGGCTAATTAACTATCCTTAAATTCTTATCATTTAATTATGAATAAGGTTTTATAATCATATGAACCATAAAAACTATATTTGTAAAACTTAATAATAATTCCTAAGTATTAGCTATTGAATGGAAATCTATTAACATTAATAAAATACCTCAAGAACTAAGTATGAACCACTACATAAAACAATCTGATTTATTATTTAGTTACTTTATTTTAATATCTTTAATAAAGTTATTAATTGATGTGCAAACTTCCATGGATACTCCACTAGATGACTCATCACAATAGATCTACTAAAACATATTAGAAAACACGAAATATACACTATGAGGGTTTAATCGTCCTTAGATTTCTAGATCTATCGATTAATTTTTATTATGGATGCATGCAAATTATAATTATGCAGAAAATGTAGAAGAATGAGATAAAACTCATAAATTAAAAATTAACACAAGATATAACTAGGGAATATTTTTCAAAAGAAAAACTAACTAGAGGGTGAGGCTACTCCATTCTCTTTCTTTGTATAAAAAACTATTACAAGTATAAAGAATTGAGGTATGTGACTCATGGGGTGCTACAGGGTACAAATCCTCTCTGTTTTCTCTCTCCCTATCCACTTGTAACAACCCATGGTTGATTTTTCGTGTAAATAAAGTAAGACAAAGGTCATGGGGCACATATTCCAAGTGAAATGTTGGGGAAAGCACTTTAGTGGGCATCACTTGAGATTAATTAATGGCTATGGAAATTGGCAAAGGAAAAGTGGCAATATTTGACATTGATTTATGAAAATACAGGAAAATAGGAGAAATATAAGGTGAAGAGACACATATTTGCATACAACGGAGATTAGAGGAAAAATGAAGGAAAATGAAGAAAATAGATAGATCAATGATAAAAAGACATCAAAGAATCAGTTGCTAGCTTTTTTATAGCCTTTTGATAGTTTTGAGTTGAGCTCTTATTTCATTCACTCTCTCATACACACTTGAATGCTTAGAGTACTCTTGGAGCATGATTGGAGCACTCTAGCATTCACTTGGATTTGGAGAAAGAAGACAAAGGAAAGTAGGGACCGGAAGGAAATAATTGGATTAACAACTACAATTGGATTTCTTTACATGTAACAGGTTGAATGTGTGATCTCCTTCTTCATTTTGGGTGCATGGCATATGCATGTGGTTCCTTGGTTACATGTTCTAGTTGACATGGAGAGTTTCCTGGATTGACAATTGCTTTAGCCTTGCCTTTCCATTTCCTAGATAGCCATGGTGTTGTGGGTTTTCCACTTTTTTTTTTATCTGATTAGTGCTCAAGTTCTTGATGGATATGGGTTGGAACAAATGCTTTGGAAACAATATAACAACTTGGGTTGAGTTACTAGTTCTTGGAGTTGTAGG
Source organism: Pinus tabuliformis (assembly GCA_031772625.1). Lineage (NCBI taxonomy): Eukaryota > Viridiplantae > Streptophyta > Pinopsida > Pinales > Pinaceae > Pinus > Pinus tabuliformis. The sequence continues at coordinate 879,954,754 of CM062806.1, read as the reverse complement.
TTGACACAAATTCTCTGGAGCCCTTGGTGGGTTCAGTTACTTATCCCTCGAGTTGTAGTTATAAAAAACACTCTGGAGCACTAGAAGGTTGTGGGTTGAGTTACTAGTTCCTAGTGCCCTAGGTAGCTTTGGTAGAGACCAACATGGTTAATGTTATTGATTTCCGGACTGTAGAGGTGGAATCACCATGGATGAGGGTTGAGGTGGTTTGGCGTCTCGAAACCTTGGTTTGGTTTATTCCATGAGATCTGAAATTCCATATTGGAATATGGTGTGGGGGTGATTGGCTAAAAGAGAGATTTGGTTCATCTCAATAGATGGTCAAGCAGTACGTGAAAGTCCCTAACTTGGTTGGAATTTTCATATGTTAATACAATATATTTTCCTATTAAAATAATGAGCATTTGTAGTGATTATGCTGGTTATATTATGGCTAATTTTCCATGGTTTATATGCTCGTTATTTGTTTGTTATATGATGTATTCTATTTATGGCTCTTGACATCTTTTTATAAGTTATTGAATGGTTGATGAATGCATGGAATAACAAGTGTTATTGTAGCTAGCTAGAGAGGGCTTAGAGTCTTCTTGGTGATTCTCAAATGGAGACTATTAATTTATGAGAAGATATTCATTCATGGCCTGTAGCTTACATGTTTTCCATATGTTTGACGAAATGTCTATTATGGATTAAGAAATCTAGGTCAATCTCTTGCTTCAAGTTTGAATTTTTGGGATTGCCATCATGTTAATTATGATTTTTGAAAGTTACAGGAAGTTTTGGGTAGTGGTGTGGAGGCTATCCTGAAAAAGTGGCTTAGATATTGGAACCGATGGCATTGAACTAGAGGATTTAGGTCATAACCGCATGGAAATAGGCTTGTGCATGTAGTTGGGGCCTCATAACTGCACTCTTTCCTTGTTGTGTATGCGGTTTGAGGCGAAATTAGAGAAAAAAGGTTCCAACTTAGGGATTGATCACCTAGGGTGGTTTTTCAGCTCTTGAGTGATCTATAGTTTGCGTAGCATGTTAAATCTAAAAGACCATTTTCCTTAACTAGAACATGGATGTCAGGTCATGTCATAGTGAAACACATCTCATGTTTACCTGGGAAAGCTTGTGAATTTGTGTAAATTTGGGAGGAGGCATGATAGGGTAGTATCAGAGATTCCAGGTTAAAACACTTGGGCTGGATGGGCTAAATGTGATTATTAGGCATGCATGTTAGTTGTCAATATGTTTGCTATGCATGTATTGTGATGGTCATTGTTGCAGTCTTATGTCATCATGATGTTGTTGAGATGATTGATATGTTTATGTCACTATGTATATGTATATCATGCTAATATATATTGATTTTTGAAATGAGATGGCCTCCTCTAGACTACACTAAGTTCTCATTTTTATGTCTATATTTGGTTTATACAACATGACATGTTTGCAGGATATAGAAGACCAGAGATGACAAACATAATGTTGGATTACAGTTTATGTGAATCTCCTTATACATTAGTTGAGTAGCAAGGAGATGAGTATTCTCTTGATATAGCAGATACATTGAGAAGCTTGAAGGAAGAGATCAAAAGTTGTAAGGCATATAATTACAAGATAATTGAGTCACAGGAAAGACTTGCTAGAGCTCAAGAAAATAAAGTTGAGTTTAATTCAATCATCCTTTAGAGTATTTTAGATTTGTAGAGATACGGATAGCTAAAAATAAGTCATAAATAGGAGGAAATGACTAACAAGGCATATGGAAGCAAGTCTTGATCAGGATACAGGTTGGACAAGGATGACACAGTCAGAGGTGGCAAATGTTTTGATACATCTAACATGAGAGGTCGTGATTATGGGCTCTATTCTAGTTATAGTTTAGAGAGACATCATGGTCATCACTGTCATCATCCTTATAGGATGATCCCGGTCTGGGTGTGACGAAGGACCCTTCCAAGACCTTTTACTTTCATGATGCGTTAAATTTCATTTTAAAAGAGCATTAATGAATACATCTGCATGCTGTAAAGAAGAGGAACATATCAATCATCAACACATGAAAACATAAGCGTTGATAACGGAGTTTGTCCAGGAGGGACTACATCTCCGGGCCCCGGTGTCAAGATGGTGTAGGTCGTTGTATTAAGTGTTGTCAATAATGGTGATGTACACTAGAGATGATGTCGCAATCATACAAGGAAAAATGCCCTCACGTAGGAGTGGCTCTAAGCGATGTTCCACAACTAGAACACTTAATGAAAAGACTCCTATCAGTATGAAACAAAAACATGCATGAAGAACATCTTGCCAACATGGCATAAAAGGGATTTCAAAACATGACATGCATGATGACAACAAGAGTATCCCAACAACATACAACAAGGGATCTCAAAACATAACATGATGAGTTATGACATCAAGTACATCACATAGAAGATTCCACATCAAATCAAGCAAGGAATCATGACAACATGTAATAAACAAGATCTTTGGTGGGCTCCAGTATTGCAGCAATAATGCTGCAACTCCTGGGACTCCCTTCTTTACTTTTATCAACCCGGTAGTTCGTAACAAACTTGGAAGCGACGGTGCTATATGCACAAGTACTAGCTCTTGCCGCAGCTGTCACTTGGTCAGCTGGCACAAGTCTGCTAGGGGCTTAAGACAACTTCTATGACCTCTTAGAAAAAGATTTTTAACTGATGGCTGGAATCTAATTCAAAGGAAACTGATCTACTTGCAGAAAGAAACTGAAAGCCAAAAAGTAACATAAACCCTAGCAAACCCTAATTCTACCAGCTAGTCCTACTGATGCAGAGGAGAGAATGCAAACCATTAAGAGAGATGCCATTACTTCTATGAAGGTAAAATGCACATGTCTAGGCTACCTCTACCTGAAGGAAACATCTTTTTTGTATTTTCAAATAAGTTATCAGAATTATCATGCATGTGTTTTAACTGGCTTTTTACTTGTGCAGGGGTGGATCAAGGAAGAGAAATGCTTGGAAAAAGTTGGGAAGGTTCAGGGAGGGTCTAAGGAGTCCCTAACACCCTTCCAGAGAGTTCCACAAAGTTTGGCTATCCAGCAACCTCATTTGTGAGCTTCTACAGGAAGTCTGCAGGGGTTCTACAGGATGTTTCAGGGATTTCTACAGGATGTTCAGAAATTTCTACAGGATGTTCTAAAATTGGATTTTGGAGGATGGGTGAGTGAGAGAAGATGCATGAATGGATAGGGAGGTAGGGTAGGGGCCTGAAATGACCCAGTGACCGATGGATGAAGCGATGAGAGGGTGTGGAAAGCTAACTTGACTTAAAGAAGGCTAAGACAATGGAAGAGTAGGAAGGTAGGGTTACATGGGCAGAAGAATAGTTGTGAGATGAGGAACCTAACTAGGAGATGGGGCAGCTGGCCTAGACGAAGATTAGGTGGATGAGAGAGTGATGGAGATGCCCTGCACGGTGTACATGGGACCGAATCAACCAAGTCCTGCACACAATCAAAATCTTAGCTAATCTATCCTAACTGTCAATGAAACAAATGAACAACAGCTTTATTTATAAAGAGAACCATGTACAATACTTAAGCAAAGAAACATCTCAAAAGGTCTGAATGCATGACTAACTCCTACAAATGAATACATTACACCAAAGATTGCATGGTCAAGCAAACTAGTGTTTTTGTTGGGCAGCACTTTTTCTGCAATTCCAGCCCCTGATCCAATAAGTGAGAGGTGAAACTGAGAGGGTGGACAACCCCTTTTCCTGGAGCTTTATCGATTATTATCCCATCAATCTATTCTACACATCTGAAGCAATTCTATTCCTCAATAATGACCTATTTAACCAACACAACTAAATCTTGCTCAACGAAACTACGTTTCAAATGCATAAAAGGAAAATCACAATGCATAAAGAAAAGATAACAATAAAATAAGGAGGCCCTAGGCTCTCAGGTTGGGCCCAACCCTGAGAGCTATGGCTCCTATAGAAAACTCAGAGCTGATATCAAATCTGACTGCTTCTCATTATAAAAAAATAATCATAAGTCAAGAGTTATGCCAACAATGGCTACAAGAGAACAAAATAGAGCTAGCAACATTGTAGTGCAAAGTATGCAAGAGTTTTCCAAAAGTCCCTCATGAAGGCTGAGGCCTTAACATTTATACACCACGAGGCCCTAGCTGGCCTCCTAAATCCATGGGACTTGGCTGCCCAAACTGTGAGTGAACAACTCCTTCCAAAAAATCTGTTTGGCTGCCTTCTAGATCCGGTTTTGGTGGCCTTTGGAGCTCGGAGTTGGGGGTGAAGATCCCAAGGGAGGCTATTTAATGCCATAGACAACCCCCCTACGAATCCTCAACCCAAGCTTGGCTGTCTCCTAGCCCATGACTGCTCGGTTTTGCTCCAACATGTGTCAAAAAAATCCTGAAATGAGCACGTGTTAGCCACCTAGGAAGAGTGACTACCCTTATTCGTACAAATGACATAAACATACTAAAAAATAATGCATAAGTTATGAAAAATGAAGGATTGAACAAGGATAATTAGGCCAAATGAGCCCAAAATGTTACCAAATTTGGGGCTCATCATCACCCGCCTGCTAAAATGATTGCTCATCCCTGAGCAACTAGTCCATCTCTTCGTCTTTCATTGCTTTAATCGCCACTCTCACATCCCAGGCTTCTGAAGTAGTATCCTCCTCACTGTCATGGAACCCGGCCCTCTTTTCCACCTCTTCCCACTGCTTATGCTCTTCCTTTTCTGTGCTTCCTTCTACCAATCCCAAAATCAAAGGTGGGCTTAGCTTGAGGCCGATCCAGCTGGCCTGGAGGTTCTGCATGGACTTCTTGTAGAGAGGCACCCGTACTAGGGCCTCCCTCATTCTGGTTGAGTGTGATACTCCCTGATTTTGAGGCCGTGGGACAATGTGTTCCACCTTCGGGTGCAAGCATGAACACAATTGTCCCCTAATAATCGCTCCATATCCTCGAAGTGTGCTATATCCTGAGCCTACTGATCCATGTATTTTAATAAAGCCTGAGAGTTGGTTGCTAGGTGTTGGTGGGCTGATATCAATGCAGTGGGGTCCCCTGGCTCTGCTCTAATCAGCAGTGGTCCATGTAACTGTCGGTTCATAACATCTTTGACCTCTGTCGCTCTCTTTTCTTCATGGTTTAACCATGATGTAAATGCCATCAGCTGCATATCTCCCACGACTGTGTTGGGGTCCCATGAAGTTACATTTGGAAGGGCCAAATTATGGAGGTAGAACTCTGATAGCTTGGCCTTGTCCTCTGTTGAGCTGCAAATAGTTTGGAACTAATTTAACTGAACTTAACTTAGTAAAATGAGTGATCTAATTCCAGCTCAATTTAAACTCATACTGGACCCCTTAAACTTAGGGAGAACATATACATGAATTCAGAAAGACTTCCAACTCGAAATTCCTAAGCTAATTAGTTAATTAAACTTAATTGACTATTTACAAGTTGCTATGAGAATAGAATTCGATTTTAATTCTTAGTTTAATTCAGGGACAAATTAAACTAGAATTTCTTGTTTCCATTTCTCAACACTCCCTCTCAACAAGAAAGGGATTATTAGCTACCCCGATCCTGTCTCTATGAAACTTGAATTTTCATCTCCACAATGCCTTTTTCAAAATGTCAGCGTCTTGCTTGTTTGTGGGAATGTACTGTAACAACATAATCTGCCTCACTACACAATCTCTCAGATGATGATATCGGATATAGATATGGTTGGACTGATCATGAAAAATTGGATTTTCAGAGATTTTGATACAACTATGATGATCACGGTAAATCACAGTTGGATCCATCTACTGACCAAAAAAACCAACCAAGATCTTCCTCATCTAAATGGCCTCACATGCTGCCTGACTCGCAACCATGTAATCTACGTCTGCCAAACTGAGTGCAATCGATCTTTGTTTCCTAGTGTACCAAGAAACTACCGTTAACCCAACACTGAAGATCCCTCTTGATGTGTTCTTCCTGTCGAATGGACTCCCTACCCAATCTGCGTGGGTGAAGCCTTGAAGCTTCACTCCCTCTATCTGTCTATACCATAATCCATACTGAGATATCTTCCAACCCATTTGTGCTAATAGTGCCAATATCGATCTAATTGACGAGTACCTTGCAATAGGAGAGAACATTTCATCATAGTCAATCCCCTCTAACTTTGAAAAGCCACAGGCCACAAATCTAGCGTTATACTTCTACACACTACCATCTGCAACTTCCTTTACCTTGTAAAGCCAATTTGAGCTTACCATTGACATGTCCTCCTATTTGAGGACCACATCCCAAACACTATTACGAACTATGGAGTCATACTCCACCATGGAATCAATCCAAACTGGCTGATGCAATGCTTCCTTAAAGGAAGGTGGCTCTGTAAAAAAAATTCACCCATAAGAGCCATGTATCTAGTGTACCTCTCAGGTGACCTCCTCTACCTTCTCTGAGAAGTGGGTGATCCCACATTCTCCCGTGCATCATCCAACAATATTTCAGCCTCTAGGGTGCACTTTCTTACCTCTCTGGAAGACTATGCCTAAGTGGATGTCTCCACTTCCAGATCCTATGCATGTTGATGCTCCACACCAATCTGAGGTTCCTCAACCTTAGGAGCTAAAATCTCCTTGTCAACATGTAGCTCAAGCTCTTTCTTAAGGGAAACTCACATGGACTTCTCCTCATCAAATTTGACATCCCTACGAACCACTGTCATCCTTCTGGTTGATAAGTACGCCTGATAGTTGTGAGGTGTATCAGTGTACCCCACAAATATCCCCAACTATGCTTTTGGCTCAAGCTTCTTCCATTCATCTTTGGTCACATGGAAATATACCGATGACCCAAAATTCCTTAGGTGACCAATGTCTAGCCTCTTACCAGAATAAGCCTCCTCTATTGTCTTCATTTCAATTATCAGATGTGGGCTACGATTCTGAACATAAACCACTCTGTTTCATGCCTCAACCCATAAGTGTAGTGGTATGCCCTGATCATGCAACATCACCCTCTTTGCCCCTACTATGCTTCTATTCTTCCTCTCAACACCTCATTTTGCTGAGGTTTATGGGGTGTTGTCAACTCCCATTTTATCCCTTCCATTGTATAGAGTTCTTAAACTCATTTGAGACATACTCACCGCCATTATCGCCCTGTAGAGATTTAACATTCTTTCCTGACTCTTTGTCCACCAATGCTTTAAACTCACAAAACTTTGTGAATGTTTGATCCTTTTTCTACATGAAAAATATCTATCATTTTCAAGAAAAGTCATCAAATGATATAACATAATACATGTGTTTGGACGTGGATGCTGTCGAGAATGGTCCACACACATCTAAATGGACTCACTCTAGAATAGCCTCTGCTCGACTATCTCTGTCGTGAAAAGAAGACTTGATGTATTTACCTAAAGTAAACCCCTTGCGTGTATCAACTTGCTCTAGTGTACCTTTGTAAAGACCGGTAGAGATCTGCTGCAATATATTCAAAGCCCCATGATGCAAGTGGTCAAATTGCCTGTGCCACAACTCGCCAATGTCTCGGCTCTGCACCATCTCTTCTTTCATGCTCAAATAAGCACACTCCTCTACCTCTATCTTATATAGATTCTTCACCCAAATCCCTATCTTCTTTATTTGACCCATGGCTATGTGTTGAAGGAACGTCTTTCCTTTCGAGAAGATCACATCATAGCCTCTATCCTCAAGCATGGCAATGGATACCAAGTTCTCCTTCAGCCCAGGCACATACAAAACATTCTTCAAGGTAAGTGGAGCCCCATGATCCCTCTGAAAAAGTAATCGTGCCCAATCTAGAAACATTATACTTCCCGTTGTCACCCATCTCGATATGCATTTGGAGATCTTTCTCCTCTAGGTCACTGAATAACTCTTTGTTGCCAGTCATGTGGAATGAAGCTCCACTATTGAAGTACCATACACTTCACATCATTGATGACACCATGCATGCAGTGATGGAAAAGTCCAATTCGAATTGACAGGCTAAAGCCTCACCTGCCGCTCCTCCTGAGGACTTCTTCTTGGACTTCTTGAGTGGACAATTTGTAGCAAAATTGCCCAGGTCATGACAATGAAAGAAATTAACCTTCATCATGTATTTCTTCTTACCTCCATGATAAGAATCTGATTTGGAATGGGAATCTTTCCATTTCCCCTTCTTCACCTTAATCGCTAAGGCACAATTCTCTTGTTCATCAGTCTTTGATGAAGAGCCATCCCTAGTGTTCCTCCTGATCTCCTCTTGCATCAAATTCAACCACATTTGTTCCCAATATGGGAGCTTCTACTGACCATTGGCAGATTCCTAATAACTATAGCAAATATACGGGAGTCCTAGAAGAGAAAGACTCACCATATCATTGTCAACAACCATGATTCCAACATTTCCAAGTTCATCACGACGCCAAGTGAGCTTGGCCAATTATTTTGGAATCATCTTGCCTTTCTCCATTTTGATCTTTCAAAGTTTTTCCTTCGGTGCCAATTTCCTTTGGTCACTATTGTCCTGATACAAGTCTGTATTTTGTTTGGGTATAATTTTCATAACATTTGGTATCAGAGCTTTGGATTCTACGGTTTTGCTGCTCCAAACAGGTCATCATGGAATTTTCACTATAAGGTTTTTTCTGCGACATTTCAGAATATAAAAAAGTGATTTCAGATCTTGTCTCCCTATATTTTCGGAGATACGATATGAGGAACTTAGGGTTTTTGCAAGCTCCAAAATTCCATCTCAAACAGGTCATCGTGCAATTTTCGCTATAATTTGTTTTCTACGAAGCTTAAGACTCTAAAATTAAAACCCATTTGAGCCACAATCGTGGGGAAGCTCGGGCCCGAATTTCAGATCTTGTTTCACTATATTTTCGAAGATACAGTGCAAGACATTTAGGGTTTCTGCAAGCTACTGAATTACATTCCAAATAGGTGACCTGGGGAAAATCGTCATAACATTCTCTCTGAGCATCAAATTGAAATTTCGTCAGAAGCTACAGAAAGAGAACGAACTGGAATTTTCTATGTATTGTTTTCAGGTTTGAAGGTCGACACAGTAACACATAGAACTTCGTACAAGTTTTCTCTACTGAAAAAGTATATAAGTAGGTCATCTTAGGAGATTGGGCTTAACTCTTTCTTGGAGAATACAATTTTTATCACACTGGTGGACATGGAAAGAGGACGTAGAGGGCTACTATAGCTTGTAACTTTAGTCCTTGGAGATCCAAAATTACAGAGTTACAATCATTTCAATTGAGCTCCTAAAATCAAGAAAAGGAGATATGAGGAAGTTTGATGGCAAGGATCCGGTAAATTGGATACTACAAATGGGGAAATATTTTGATCTACTTGAGGTGCAATTGTTACAAAAGGTACGTATTGCATCTTCATATTTAGAACCGAATCAATTTTTATGGTATAAAGGGATTTTTTCTCATAAACCACTTGTCACGTGGTCAATTTTTACGGAGGAAATGATAGCACATTATGAGGATACAAAGAGAAACACCTCCTTTATCCAATTGATAAATCTCAAACAAAAGGGTTCAATGGCAGAGTACATTGAGGACTTTCAAAAATTGAATATAAGGGCAAATGATATTATAGAGAAGCAAAGGATTGATGTCTTCATAGGGACTTTAAAGGATAACATTCAACATGATGTTTGTCTTTGGGAACCTGATTCATTGGAGAATGCATTCAAGTTGGAAGAGAAATTATGGAAATAAGAAATCCCACCACTCATGACTATAATTATGGAAGTCTTTTTTCTCCTAGCCTTCCACACCTACAAGGTTTACACCACAACAATTGGAAGAAAAAGAGAAAAAGGGTTTTGTTACAATTGTGATAGCAAATACACTAAAGGTCATAAGTGTGCAAAGAAGAAATTATTTTACATAGATTATGAAGAGGATGAATAAAATGATTAAGAAACATCAAAAGAAGAGGATATACACCAGGAACCAACCCCAGAGAAAGAAGAAATGGATCCGACCATATCTTGTAAAGAATTCGCAAGAATTACCACTCCTCAAAATCTCAAGATAGAAGGACATATCAAGAAGAAAAAGGTTGAAGAAGTGAAAGATCACATCGAGAAAGAAGAAATGAATCTAACAATATCTTGTAATGCATTGGCTGGAATTACCACTCCTCAAACTATCAATATAGAAGGACATATCAAGAAGAAAAATGTTCAAGAAGTGAAAGATCACATTGAGCATCAAGAAATGAATCTGACCATATCTTGAGTGCATTGGAAGAAATTACCACTCCTCAAATTCTCAAGGTAGAAGGACATATAAAGAAGAAAAAGATTCAAAGAGTGAAAGATCACATCGAGCATCAACAACAAGTTCTCCAACTTCTAAAGGATAATGCCACTTTGGTGCAGAATCAGATGAAACAACAGGCAGATCAACATCACAATGAAAGAAGTTTTGATGCAGGTGATAGGTTAGTTTTAAGACGACATCTCAAGCAAGCTATTTATGAGAAGGAAATGTTGGCAATACTACATGCACTTAAGAAATGGTGACCTTACCTAATGGGAAGACACTTCAAGGTAAAAGTGGATCATGATAGTCTTAAATACTTTTTAGAACAAAGATTATCTTTAGAAGAACAGAAAAAATGGGTCACAAATATGTTGGGTTATGACTTTGAAATCATCTACAAAAAAGGGAAGCAAAATGTTGTTGTAGATGTGCTCTCAAGGAAGGATGAGGATGTGGAAGCATTGTTTTGTGTTATTTATATTATCCAACCAGATTGGATAAACGAAGCAGGGAATGAATCGAAGAAGGACGAAGAAGTGTGGCCAGTCATTCAAAAGTTGCAGAAGATCCCAGTTCAAAAAATATTGTCAGAACTTGATGTCACAGAAACAAGAACCTGACAACTATGAAATTAGTCAATTTTAGAGTATCTCATCAAGTGGAAGAACTTACCCGCTGAAGATTCCACATGGGAGGACAAGAATTCTATACAAAAGCATCAAGAACTACTCAAGCGTTGAGGAAAACTCTTTTTGAAGGAGAAGGGCATGTTAGGTCCCTATAATACTAGTGTAACCCATTATTGTTATTAGTACAACCCCCTTATTATATTGTTGTGCCCATGTAGTCCCCATATTGTTATTATTGTGCCCTTACATTATTATTTTTATGTCGATTCTGATAATATTATGACCCCTTAGACTCCTATATATAGAAAGGAGGTCTTGTCATTTGTATCATCCAAGATTTGTTCACTTGTGTAATGTAAAGGAGGTTTCTCCCTTGAAGAGGCTTATTTCTAAGGTGTTGATCTATCTTTTCTATCTTTTTGTGAGCTAGTTTCATAACATCCACGCAACATACAAAGTTTCCTTGTTATGGAGGCTCGAGCCAATGTGGTCTTGAACTCCCTTAGGGATTATCTACATCGCCTTCGCCACACACTTATTCCATTCAACCAAATTTTGTGCATCTAATGCTTCTGGCTTAGGAATTTCTTGATCAACAAATTCCTTCAAGCCATTATCCCCTCCATTTTTTCCCCAAAGGCTATAAAATTTGAGCTTCCTTCCAAGGCATACTTGAGCCGCAAACTGTAGAACACCATATACCGCTCCTGAAGTATATATTTCAAATTCGAATTTCACCTGTAACCCAAAACTCAAAACTTCAAAATCTCCTCTAGTATATTGTTCTCAGCTCTGATACCCTATAGAATTTCCTATCGATTGACAAGCTCATGCAATTTACTAATGTACAGGACAAGAATCCACTTCTACTTTCAACTAGCGAAAGCCAATAGATCAATGAAAACAATATGAACAAGAAGAAGATAAATCAGTGGCACATAGAACAAGATGTATCTAGGGAAATCCATTGCTCAAAACCCTACTACTTGTATTACATAGATCAGAAATATGAGTGAATATACAAATCTTGTTCTCACTAGAACAATTCTGCACAAGTATGCTCAACTCTTTTAGCTCACAAGCAAGCTCTTAGCCAATACTTAGCCAATTTTGCATCTCTCCAAGCCCCTAATCTCTTGCGTAATTCCTAGGATCAATAACCCATATTTAAAGGGAATTCATGCTTCCAAAACTTCACAATCCAAATATAGGATAAATCTATGATGCATGCATGATATTTAGACTCCAGTAAATAATACAGTTCATAGTAGATTGTCCCTACACTCTAGTCTCAATTTGACCTTTCTCTGAACCGACATGCATGATTTTTTGATGAGGGAATCCTCAGTTAACTAGAGTAGCACTAGTGGATGAACTAGTGAACCAACTAACTGTTATTCCTATATTAGTTCCTCAAATAGTTTGAAACTAATTTAACTTAACTTAACTTAGTAAACTGAGTGATTTAATTTCCAACTCAATTTAAACTCATGCTAACCCCCTAAAACTTAGGGATAACATATACATGACTTTAGAAAGACTTCCAACTGGAAATTCCTATGCTAATTAACTTAACTTAAATTAATTAACTATTTAGAAGTTGCTATGAGAATAGAATTCAATTTTAATTATTAGTTTAATTCAAGGACAAATTAAATTGAAATTTCTTGTTGCTATTTCTCAAAAACTAGCTCATTTATGAGTTCCACTTCACCACTCCTAAAGGCAACATTCTATTGTTAATTGAAGCTATTTATCAATCATTTCCATAATCATCAATAATATAATGATTAATATTATATTCCTAGGACTTAATGATTAGGGGCAATCAATGTCCAATGTTAAGTTGTAGCCTTATCTCTTTCATCCAGGTGTAACTTCAACATTAATTTCTAGATTCTTTTATTTTATGAATAGCATAATAATTAAAAATTTACATTTAACATTTATCAGTAATACAATAATGAAAAACTATTTCCAAATAGGTCTTAAAAGTTCAGCAACAATCACACTAATCATATACAAATTTACAATATTAACCCCAAGTTAGAGTATATCACATCCTCCCTTGCTTGAGCTTGACACCATCCCAGTGTCTGCTCTTAAGCTTTGGAATTCATTGCAACATTCAAAATAGGGATGGATATGCTTCCTTAAAAAAATATTCCAATTCCCCAGTTGCTTCTTCTAGGTTGAGATGCTTCCACTGAACTTTAGCTTGGGCTATATTTCTATTTTATAGCATGACTTCCCTCTAATCTAGAATATGTATAGGTTATGTGAGGAAATCTCCCTCCGGTTCTACCTGTACAACATTACAATAAATTATATGAGTTTAGTCATGTACATTTTTCTTTAATAAAGATACATTAAATACTTAGGTTTGGATAACCATATGATGCATAATTTGAAAAATGACCTTTTCTATGAGTTACTTCATAATATCCCCAAGATGATGGAAGTGGATATTTGGAAAATATATAATTCATCTATAATTCCTTTCCATTACGTATTGTAATTCTTCCTATCTATTGAAATAATCTAGACATTGTGAGGTCATCTCTTGGTAGATTCGAAAGTTTAGACATCCAAAATTTATTTAAATAATTTTTTTTTATGGAAACCCAGATTTGGATGCTGGTAGGGTAGGACATGTGGTGGCAATGTGGAGCCATGCAACATGGAGTATGTTGTGGATGAAAACATGTCACGGATGATGTGGTACTCTTTAGTTGTATGATGTTGACATATATGCTAATGTGGCATGATTATGTGGCATTATAGTATGACAAAGTTGTCATGGTGGATTATGTGGTGCTTGCATGGAAGATATGAAAGGGAGGTCATCAAGTGGGGTTCACATACAAAAAAGATTGAGATTTTTGAAAAATTATATTTATTATTTTTCCTAGATATAGACGTGATTGATAGAATCTAGATCAGAATGTGTTAGTTGCTATCACAATGGAGAGTTCTCATCATTTAGAAAAAAATAGATTTCGAGTTTGTTAATCTGTAAATTCATCTTTTTGGTGAATTAAACTATTATCATTTATGTAGATCCATTTCTATTAAATGTTTTTAAATTGGGATCTTCCTATCACCTCTCAAAATTCAAATCCAGAATTCATTAATCCATAGATATGACATTTTTAGAGAATAGTATTTTAATATTTCTTTCTAGTTCTAGATGTGGTTGGTAGTAGATGTGTCTACCCTATGGAGGTGGAATAATGTGATGGTGACACATGAGTTCAAAACCACCATGTGTTATCCATGTTTTGTATAACATGGCATAATATGGTGGTAACACATGTATGAGCTACCATGTGTTAATCATTTGTTAGCTACTGGTGTGGCATAATGGTCTTATGGCCATAACTTTGTATCTAGAATTCATATTTTTGATTAAAAATTATAATATGAAAACATATTAACAAGCAGAGGATGATGGTGATATCAGAAATTTGTTTTAGGTGATTTCATGAAGAGGAATTTTTACAACCCCATATCTTTAAGATAAATTAAAAGGTTGGTACTTAAACACAATAATGAGAGCATAAAAAGAAATTGCATATCAAGTTCTATATATTATCATTCCTTGTCATATATTTTGTTATATTTGTAAAATTTAATTTTTAATAATTGGGTGTGTTACATGCACACATAAGTTTCTTGGTAATATGGGTGATAAGGGAGGTTATAGGGGGGTAGGAGGTTAGGTTTCCATCACACCACATAAAAAATGGGAAGGGTGTGTGATTCTGTCCTTTCCCTTTATAAGTAGACAAGAATCTCCAAGTAGAAAAACTTAATTATGAGATCAATTAACCCAAATGATTTCCTTCTCATATGATGATGATGTAGTGATCATACTCTAGATTTTGATGTAATAAAACCATATACACTCTTGGTTTTTTCAATGATGGTAATAGACTTCTTCTATTTTGTCCTTTATGCAAAGAGGATACTCCATCTCATAATTTTTCCCTCCTAGGATCTCCATCTTTTAATGTTAGCTACTTCCTTCCTCACATTATTTGGAAAGTGACTAGTTCCATTATGTATCTTATGCACCTAGAATTCTCCTTGAATGGTTTAGCCTTGAACTTCTCAATTCTTATGGGTGGCTCCTAAGCCTTCCCTCTCTATCTTAATCTTCCTTTTTCTTTCTACGTGGCTCTTGTCACTCCTTCGTCTATATGAAATATCCCCTATATTGGTGCCTACTCATTGCTCATATAGTAAATTTATAGGAAGACCAATTCCATTGAGGAGCTAGAAACTATAGAATTCATGGGGGTTCACATGTTAGGTTTAGAATGGAATCTTCTGCTAGGTTGTCTCACACTAAAAAACCTATTGAAATATAATAGGATCTTTATGAGGTAGATATGGAATATAATTTATATTATATTATGATATTGCTTATTAGGTCAAAACATGGTTCCCTAATGGAGAAAATAACAAAGGACAACATAACCATTATATTCACATGATCAACCTCTACTGGAAAATCAAGGCATTACTAGGTATATTGTTGTTAGAACAAGAAAATGCCAAGGCCCATTATGTGGCACATGTACAACTAAAGAAGCTAATGAAGATCACATTGAGATGGAACCCCATACTACTTCCTATATTTATGGTAGTTTTGAAACTTATGGCTCTCTACATTGTTAGTTTTTATAGCTACTTTATAACTTGTAAAACTTAGTATGTTAGCATTCTAGAGAATTATGGTTTTGAGATCAAGAATATTATCATATTTTGTACAAATTCCAATTTTAATACTCTTTTTAGTAAAAAGCCTCCCATTATCGCTGCTTTGGTTTCCCTAGTTGCATGCCAAAAGTTTAACATTGTTGATATCTAATCTTATTGAAAAAAATTAGAATTATATTATTCAAAAAAAATAAAAAAGAGCACAGATAATCATTATGATAATGATCCATAAACTTCCATTGATACTCCACTAGGTAGTTCGTCACAAAAAATATGATAAAACTATATTTAAAAGTTTGAAACCTACACTATTAGGGATTATTTATTTTTAGATTTTTGGACCTATAGATTATAGTTGATTGCATATGCATGTAAACTAAGATTATGCAACAAATAGGTAAATGAGACAAAAACTCACAAACCATCATTCGACACGAGATATGACTTGGGAAGCCCTTTCGGGAGTGTTGGGTTGTGTTATATTCTTTCCACGACTAGCCCACATAGTTAATCGGGGGGTAGGAAGGAGGGAAGAGCCCCCCCTTCGTTGCGCCGTTTGCATAGTAGGGGGTGTCACAAGGGGTTTGAGGGGTACTGGTAACCCCACTCTATGGGGTCTGGGGCAGTGCCCCATAAAATTTTGGTTTTCGACCCTATGTTAGGTTGGGCGGACCTACTTATGGTTTTGTGCATGATTTTTGCACATGGCTTTGGACGCGAAGGTTTTCGGTCCATGGTTTTGGACGCGATGGTTTTTGGTCCATGGTATTGGATGCTTTGAAATGTATAAATATGTATTGTAACATTGAAAGGAACATAATGAAAAATCAAGTTGGTAGTCCTGGTTTTGGGATCCAGGGGAAAATCTCCGTGTATATGTGTTTTATGTGTTATGCTCTCGCATTGTTTATTTTATGTGTTTTAGAATCTGTATGTAGGTAATTTCTGTATGGGGTTAAAACCTACATTTGGTATCAAAGCTGTTTTGGCTTCAAGGGAATGCCTTTGTTGCTGAGGGGTTTCACTCGGGCTTGTGGTAGACCCTGTTCAGTGGGAGATCTGCGGGATCGATTCTGGTGGTGAAAGAAGATGGCGAGTACTAGAAAGGTAAAGATCGAGAAATTTAATGGTCAGAGTTTTGAGTTGTGGAAGCTCAAGATGGAGGATCTGTTGGTGGATAGAGATTAGTGGATCACAGTAGATCCAGGTACTAAACCAACAAGAGTGTCTGATGAAGAATGGAAGAAGTTGGAGCGGAAGGCAAAGAGCACAATACGATTGTATGTCTCAGATTCAGTAATGCTGAATGTATCAGGGGAAGCTATGACGAAGGCTTTGTGGGACAAGTTAGGGACTTTGTACCAATCTAAGTCTCTGCTGAATAAATTATTCCTACGGAAAAATTTGTATAACTTGAGGATGAAAGATGGAGACTCGGTGACAGAGCATCTGAACCATTTAAGACTATGGTAAGTCAGTTAGCATCTGTTGATATTAAAATTTCACATGAAGATAAGTGCATCAGTTTTTTTTGTTCTCTACCAGATTCATGGGATAGTCTGGTTATTGCAATAGGTAGCAATGAAACTTCCTTGCAGCTTGATGTAATAGTCTCATCCTTGCTGACGGAGGATATGAGACAGAAAAATATGGAGAGCCAGAATGGTGATGGCTTGTCTGTACGACGATGGTCCCAGAACAGAAACAAAAATAAGTCATTGAGTGGAAGATCTAAATCTAGAGGGAGATCTAAATCTCCAGGAAAACCTATAAGGGTGGTGTGCTGGAAATGTAGAAAGGAAGGGCACTACAAAAGGAACTGTAAATCTAAAGCTCCTAATAAAGGAAAGGGATCTGATGATGCTCCTTTTGCAGAGGCAAAGACCACCTCAGATGAAGGCGGGGATGTGTACTTGGCTTCTTCAAGTACACATGTAGATCATGAGGCATGGTTGATTGACTCAGGTGCATCCTTTCACTTCACTCCCCATAGAGAGTGGTTCTTCGAGTAACATAAATAAGATGGGGGTGATGTCTTCTTAGGGGATGATAGGAAGGCTATAATCGTTAGTCGTGGAAAAGTAAAGTTGAAGTTGCAAGGTGGAATGGTTAGAACAGTTCCGGGTGTTCTGTATATTCCTGCATTGGCCAGAAATCTAATTTTTGTAAGCAAGTTGGATGATGCAAGCGTAAAAATAGTGTTCAAGAAGGATACCTGCAAGATGGTTCAGGAAGCACTGGTATCAATGCGGGGAGTTCAGATTGGAACTTTGTACAAGCTGCAAGGTAGCACTATTGTTGATGGGTGCAATAGTTCTATGGTTCCTAAAAGTGAAGCAGAAAATCTAGTGGTCTCTGGAGAGAAGACCATGCTGTGGCATCAAAGGCTTGGACATATTGGAGAGAAGGGCCTTCAAATACTTTATGGTAAAGGTATTGTAGAAGGTATGAGTAATAGCTCTCTGGATTTTGATTTCTATGAAAATTGTGTATATGGGAAGCAGAATCGGGTGAGTTTCCCCTCTGGTGGTAAGATGGCGAAACATATATTAGAGCTTGTGCACAGTGATGTGTTTGGACTTGTGAAGATTCCATCACTGGGTAAGTTTGTGTACTATGTATCATTTATATATGACTTCTCATAGAATACATGGATATATTTCCTTAAGAAGAAATCTGAAGTCTTTGACGGGTTTAAATAATTTAAGGCTCTAGTGGAAAACAGACAGAGAAGAAGATAAAGGTGCTGAAGACAGATAACGATGGAGAGTTTTCCAGTAAGGAATTTGAAGAATTCTGTAAGAAGTGTGGTATAGCACGAAAGAAGAATACTCCATATACACCTCAGCAAAATGGAGTTGCAGAAAGAATGAATAAGACGTTGATGGAAAGGGCAAGGAGCATGCTTAGTGGTGCTTGGTTAGGACAGGAATTCTGCGTAGAGGTGGTGGAGACGACATGTTACCTGGTCAATAGATCACCTTCATCAGCGTTGGAGGAGAAGACTCCACAAGAGGTATGGACTAGTAAGAAATCCTCTCTTTCACATCTGAGGGTATTTGGATGTGATGCATATGTACATGTTCCAAAGGAGAAACAAACCAAGTTGGATAGTAAGTTAGACAAGTGCATCTTTATTGGGTATAAGGATGGTTTAAAGGGTTATAAGCTTTGGAACCCAGTAACAAGGAAGGCTGTGTATATCTGAGATGTGGTGTTCAAAGAGGTGAAAGATGTTATTAAACATGAAGTCCAACCAAAGGAGCTTGAGAAGATAGAGTTTGAGCTAAAGGAGGAAGAATCTGACTCTACAACAAAGGAGGAATTAGAAGATGAAGAGCCACAAACTCTGGGTGTGAGAAGATCAGTTCAAGAAAGAAGGCAACCAGAAAGGTATAATACATCTGCTTTTTGTTCAAATTGTGCTTTATCTATTACTGATGATGATCCCAGAACTATAAAGGAAGCAACAGATTCAGAGGATGGAAAACTCTGGAAAGAGGCCATGGTTGATGAAATGGCATCTTTGCACAAAATTGAGGCTTGGGATTTGGTGGAGTTGCCGGTTGGAAGGAAACCCATTGGCATCAAATGGGTTTTCAAGACGAAGACAAATGCAGAAGGAAAGGTGGAGAAATACAAAGCTCAGTTGGTAGCAAAAGGTTATTCCTAGGTGCGGGGAATTGATTTTGGTGATACTTTCTCTCATGTTGCCAAGGTAGATGAATCTATTAGATTACTTTTATCTGTTGCTGCTGCTTTTGAGTTTGAGGTAGAATAGATGGATTTGAAGACAACATTTCTTCATGGGGATCTGGAAGAGGAGATCTACATGAAGCAACTTGAAGGCTTTGCGGTGAAGGGTATGAAAGAAATGGTATGCAAGTTAAAGAAGTCTTTGTATGGGTTAAAACAATCACCAAGGATGTGGTATCAGATATTTGATACATTTATATAGGGACTTGGCTTCACCAGAAGCAAAGCAGATCACTGTGTGTATTTTAAATTAATTGGTGACCGTGTTATTTATTTGGTCTTGTATGTGGATGATATGTTGCTGGTTGGAAATGACAAAGAAATTATCCAGGATTTGAAGACCCAATTGTCCTCCAAATTCAACATGAAAGATATTGGTGCTGCAAACTATATTTTGGGCATGGAAACTAAAAGAGATTGGGCAAAGAGGAAGCTCCGGTTAAACCAGAGGAAGTATGTCGAGACAATATTGCAGAGGTTTAATATGCAGGATAGTAAAGCGGTTAAGGTTCCTATTCCTATAGGTGTAAAGTTATCTACTAAATAGTGTCCCAAGACACAAGAAGAGGAAGAGGATATGTCTTGTGTTCCTTATGCAAGTGCAGTCGGTAGCCTAATGTATGCGATGGTCTATACTAGACTAGACATTGCACATGCAATGGGAGTATTGAGCAGGTTTATGTCGAAACCAGGGAAGAAGCACTAGACAACAGTGAAGCAGGTTTTTAGGTATTTGCATGTCACTACTGATTATGGTTTGTGCTACCAAGGAAGACCAGGATTGGACAGAGTTTTGGATATCCGTGGATTTTTTTATGCAGACTGGGCTGGAGATCTGGATCAGAGAAGATCTACAAGTGGGTATGTGTTTAACCTATTTGGAGGTGCAGTCAGTTGGATGAGAAAGAAACAATCTGTAGTGGCACTATCAACTACAGAGGCAGAATACATGGCAGCCACTCATGCAAGCAAGGAAGTAGTTTGGTTGCAGAGATTGTGTTCAAGTATGGGGTTAGTACAGGGAGCTATAAGGATAGACTGTGATAGCCAAAGTGCAATTTTCTTGGCAAAGAACCCTGCTTACCATTCAAAGACAAAGCACATTGATTTTCAATATCATTTTGTGAGGGTTATGATAGAAGACAAAAATATGTTGCTGGTAAAGGTGGACACCTTGGAGAATACTATAGATGCATTGACAAAATCTATGAGCTTTGAGAACTTCTCTTGGTGTAGAGAAACAATGGGCATTGCAGGGCTGGATAAATGACTAAGCTCTCTCATGGCCCCCTGTGGAAAGAAAACAAAAAGTGGGAGAATGTTGGGTTGCGTTATATTCTTTCCATGACTAGCCCACGTAGTTAACTGGGGGGTTAAAAGGGGGGCAGAGCCCCCCCTTCGTTGCACCGATTGCATAGCAGGGGGTTTGAGGGGTGCAATTAACCCCACTCTATGGGGTCCGGGGCAGCGCCCCGGAAAATTTTGGTTTTGGACTCTATGTTAGATTGGTTGGACCTACCTATGGTTTTGTGCATGACTTTCACACATGGTTTTGGACACGATGGTTTTCGGTCCATGGTATTGGATGCTTTGGCATGTATAAATATGTATTGTAACATTGAAAGGAACATAATGAAAAATCAAGCTGGTAGTCCCAGTTTTGGGATCCAGGGGAAATATTTGTGTATATGTGTTTTATGTGTTATGCTCTCACATTGTTTATTTTATGTGTTTTAGAATTCATATGCAGGAAATTTTTGTATGGGGTTAAAACCTACAGGGAGAAAATCCAGTTGGAATGTGAGGCCACTCTACTCTCTTTCTCAAAATAGAAAATTGCTACGAGTGTAAAGAAGTATGTCCTGTGACTCATGTGCTAGTACATTGTACAAATAATCTCTATGTGTTATATCTCCTATTAATCTCAACTGTTTTTTCTCATATATGGAACAAATTCACTAAAAAAGAATGAAATCCTATTTCCTCCTGGTGGCTTGGTTATAACACAACTCGATAGCCTATTAGTGGTTAGTTTTGACTACACCAAATCTTAATTAGAGTTATAATATGGAATCTTCTAAATTTTTATTCATCATAATCACGTGGATAGCCCCTTTTCCATGAACAATAGGGGATGATGTAGCATCCTCTCAAATTATATGGTGAAATAAGGAAGTTCAACTTCTGAGTGGCATAAATTTTGCATACACTATGATTGAGGTGATTCTTGCACCATTAGGAACATATCTATGTGTAGAGTATGAAAATAATGTGTGTCACTAAAGCATAAAATATTTACCCCAAGAAAATATCGTTTGATGCGTCAAAATTCTCCCGAAAGGTTTCAACCCTTGATTTGCCAAACCAGGTCTCGTTGGTAAAAATGATCCTATGGGCTCATTCCTCCACTTTTTCCACTCTAAAAGCATTGATATGTATGGAAAAATCTAATGATCCAATACGAATCTTACAAATAAAACTTTAACTTTTATTATTAATTTGAACATTGGAGAAGATACAAATATAATTGTTTAAATTTGAGAATATCAAAATATAATTAAAAAATTATTTAGTTCTTATGATGTCAATTTTGTTTTTTTATTTTTAATTATTATTACTTTAAAAGGTATTTTTAAAAAGATATTAATAGAAAAAAACATTTCAATATTGACCATAATGAAAGTAGAAAAAAACTTATTTTATAAATCTGTGTTTTTCACCTTCAGGTATGAGAGTAATTTGGAATTTCATTCATACATGGAAGGGAGTTGACACATGACATTTAAAATAAATTAAATCTTAATAAGAGAAGTTAAGTATTATTATAAACAAAATATTTCCATATAAATCCTCCCCCATTCCCTATCTATATAAAAGTAATTAAGTATAAACTTATTAGGAAGAGAAAGACTTTTTGCAATACAGTTTGAGGAAAATGTGTAATTATTTCCCTACTCAATCATGAATAAAATATTTTAATATCTACCATAACAAAAACATTTTGATATCAACCACATGTTTGTATGTGTGTAAAAAAATGAGAAACTTCCTATTGTTGTAAAATTTCAATGGTGTGCAACTGACTATTAGGAGGATGTGTAATTCCTTCTATGCTCAACATGGTGTTGACACATGCAATTTAAAAGTATATTAAAAATAAATAGAGGAAGAGAGAGAGAGAGAGAGAGAGGAATTGAAGTTTAATAAAAATTATAGTTAAAACATTTCAATGGTGCGTTTATGAAGGTATTCCATTTGTGCGTAACATGGAGTTGACATGTGGCATATATCACTGTCTATAACAATTAATGTACCTCAATGTTGACGCTATAACTATCATGCATGGAGAAGGAATACCTTTTTGAGAGTATGAAACTTGAGAAAAGGATAGAAATAATTATTGACAAGAAACTATATTTTAAATTCTATTAAACATACCCATATAAATGCGTCAAACATTGATGTAATATAAACACACTATATTAACCACAAAATCAACTAGTTGAGAGAATATCTCGACCAAACACTAATATAAAAGTTATCTTAGTTGGATTAGATCTCTCAAATCAAATAACTAACAATCTCCTAAATACCACAAATAGTACAAATCATGTAGAGATTACATATGATAAGGAATATCAAATATTAAGCACCAGACATGTAGGAGTTAGCATATCCAACACCCTCTCTTAAGGAGTACTTGTCTTATTGTTTTTATTTTATTTTTGAGTCTCCACCAACTTCTATAATCATTTGGAAACCTTGTGGACTGAGCTCCATCATGCTATATGTTAGGCCTGGAGGTAACTCCTCAAATGAGATTATGTTATTCATTTAGGCTGTTCATTATTATATACATGAGGGAATGATTGTTGAATTTCATCTCCCGATGACTCTCCATTTTCTGTATTATTTATTTACACTATTTACAGTTGTTCACCCAATCACTATGATTAGGTTTCAACACTCCCCCCCTTAATATGAAGGGATGTTGGTGAGTCCAACCATCATTATGAATCTTTGAAGCTTTTCTCTTCTAAACGCTTTGGTGAAGATGTCTACAATCTTCTCATTAGTAGAACAATGGCGAAGATGGATTATTTTGGCCTCAACATGATGTTGAATCAGATGATATTTTGTATTACGTTCGATCATGGAACTTTGGGTTCTTGGCAAATTTTATTGCCGAGGTATTGCCAATCATGAGTGGAGTCGAATGTACTTGTTTTACCTAGAAATTTTCCTGAGCCGCATAATTTTTTTTGTTGCCTCAGTTGCTGCCACATATTCTGCCTCTGTTGTGGAATCTTGTGGAACTAATTTCCTTCATGACCTTAAGGAGACACCTCCTGATCCAAGACTCATAGCATAGCCAGAGGTAGATACCTCAATTCCTTTGTCTCCATCGAAGTCTGAATCAGAGTGTCCAATCAAATTGAAGTTGCCCACCTGTGTATACTTGAGTTCAAAGTCTTGAGTTCCCTTTAAGTACTTTAGAACTCTTTTTGTAGCAGACCAATGTCCCTCACAAGGCTTTTACATAAACCTGGAGAGGATTCCAACAAAAAACGAAATGTCTAGTCTGGTCATAGTCAGGTAGTTGAAACTTCCTACAATATGTCCATACTTTGTTGCATCCTCAAATTCTTTTCCTTCAATGGATGTGAGCTTTAAAATTTGTTCCATTGGAGTAGTTAGAGGATTGCATTCAGCCATGCTAAACCTATTCAACAGATCTCCAATGTACTTCTTTTGAAAAATGAATATGGACTTTAGATGTTGAGTTACTTCAATACCAAGATAGTAATGAACATAGCCCAAACCAGTCATTTCAAAACCTTTCCTCAATTCCTTCTTTATGGATGCAATGTAGCTCTCATTGTTCCCTGTCATCAAAAGATCATATACATATACCAAAGATATACAACTGGTTTTCCAACTTTATTGACAAACAAAGTTGCATCATCAAGATCATAATGTTTGAAATTGAGTTTCAGAAGATGCTCAGTTAGTTTTTCATACTAGGCTCGCGATGCTTGTTTGAGGCCATACAACGATTTCACAAGTTTTCATACCTTATGTTCATGTCCTTTCACAACAAATCCTTTAGCCTGGGACATAAAAACATTCTCTTTTCGATCTCCATTCAAGAAAGTAGTTTTTGCATCCATTTTATGGACTTTCCGACCATTCTGAGATGCGAGGGAAAAGAGTGTCTGGATGGTAGCCCATTTTTCTGTGGGGGAAAAATTCTCCTCATAATCGACCCCTTCCTTCTGTGCAGAAATTTTTGCCACAAACCTGGCTTTATGCTTTTGAAGTGAGCCATGAGCTTTATACTTGTTCTTGTAGACCCATTTGCAGCCAATTGGTTTGGTTCCAAGTGGAGGATCAACTAGCTTCCAAGTGCCATTCTTTATCAAGGTATCATACTCCTTTTGCATTGCTTCTTTCGATTCATCATGAGAAGAATATTTGTTGAAGGAAGTTGGTTCAAAATCTATAGACAAATTCAATTCAAAATCATAAGAAACATCCATATCAACAAGAGAATTAGAGTCATCTACATCACCTCCATTTTGTCGGGTTGAATTTCTAGTTCCTGTCTTCCCAACCTCATCAGGATGAACACTTTCAAGTTTCTTTGTCAGCCACTTTGGGGGACCTTCCTGAGATGGTCCAGGTTGCTCAGTTGATTGAGTTGGGACTGAATCAATATTGAGTCTCCCAATTTTGTCAATCACATCACTCAAAGTATCATCCGTTGTTGGAGTTTCATGTAGGGGAGAGAGTGCTTCAGAAGAATATTCCACAGGTTGATCTAGTATAGGAATCCCCCCTTCACGATGTGGAATCTAATTATCAAATTCTTGAAATGATTTTCATTTGTGAATCTATCTAAGCGATCAAGTTTTCGCTCAACAACATTACCAGTTTTGAATGATTCAAGAAAGATTACATCTCTAGATATAACAAACTTTTTATTGAATTCATCATAGAAACGATATGCTTTGGAGGTGTTTGAATACCCCGGGAAGATACACTTACGACTTCTTGCACCAATTTTGTTTCTATGTACCTTTGGTATCAGTAACATGTGGAACCAAAGACCCTGAGATTCTTTATCGAAGAAATGTGTCCATACCACATTTCATAAGGAGTTTGGTTTATAATAGCATTAGATGGACATCTATTCTTTACATATACAACAAATAGAACTACATCAACCCAAAACATCATTTTTTTTTTTTGAAAAACATCATGGAGTGCACCATATTTAAGATTGTCCTATTCATTCTTTCAATTACTCTATTTTATTGGGGATTATAAGGCACACTTGTTTGATGTTTTATCCCATGTTGGCGAAGATAGTTTTCAAATTCATTTTAAGTGTATTCTTTTCCATTATCATTGAGAATAGAGCCAATATGAGATTGTGCATCATTTTCAATCCATGTATGAAAGTTCTTGAATGTTTGAAAAGCATCAGATTTGTTCTTCAATAAATAAACCCAACACATTCTTGTGTAGTCATCAATAAATGTCATGATATATTTATTTCCATTTGCAGAAGTAAAAACCATTGGACCACATTAATCTAAATGAATGAGTTCAAGTTTTCTATGTGCTCTAGAATGTGAATCTTGAAAATATTGTTTGTTATGCTTTCCTAGAATGCAAGCATCACATTGCTTAAGTTTCCTAGGAATTGTAGGCAAACCAGTAACACCATTTTTCTTCAATAAGTGGAGGTTGTCATAGTTCAAGTGTCCAAATCTAGCATGCCATAATAAACTTGATGTAAATGTACCTTCATCATGATGAGAATTGTATGATAAATTTTGTGCATGAGCAGAGGTACCCTACAACTTGAGAATCCTTTCTTCTTCTATCCCTATCATGACAAGTGAGCGGTCTAATGCATTTCTTACCTAAACCTTGCCATCAAACATGTGAATGGAATGTCCTTGCTAGCAGATGTGGACCAAGGAAAATAAGTTTCTCCTCAACTGTGGGAGATATAAAACATGATGTAGAAGAAAGTCTGGAAGAATAGGTAATTTAAGCTTGATTGTGCCAAGCCCTGATGGCTTGAGTTTTTATTTGTCTACAAAGTATACTTCTCCAACAACATTGTTAGTAAGTCTTCAAAAACATCTCTTCTAAAATTCATGTGGCAAGTTGCTCCTGAATCAAGAAAGCAATTGTTTTTCCAAGGAGCAAGTGAAGCATTAAATAAGTCTTCATTTACTCCAATATTACAGTGTGCCACAACATAGTGAGTGGATTTAGGTGTTTTAATCTTCCCTTTGTCATTAGTTTTACCTCTGGGTTGGTTTCTTTCCTACTCAGTTTTGTTCCAAGGAAACTTGCATGTGGATGCATCATGTGATCCATCTCTTTTGCAACATATGCAATGTAAATCTAGCTTTTCTCCTTGAGAGTGTATGCCCCCCCTGCCTCTGAAATTTCTTCTTCCTCTTCCTCTTCGACTACCTCTTCCTGTGGAAGAATCTTGAGAAAGACTCTTCTCTCTATGTACAAGACACACAACCTCTTCAGAAGACCGAGGCGTTGTCTTCTTCCCAAAAGATTTCTCTCTTTCAACAAATTTTTTCACAAGGGAGTCAAAGGTAATATCTTTGAGGTTTCCATTTGCTTGCATTGACTCAATATAATTTGAGTAAGTGGGATAAAGTGCCTTGAAAAAAGCTATCAGAGGAATGTCCAGTTCAACATTAGTGACTTTGATATCAAACATAATATATAACAATGTAAACTTTGAAACGGGAACTGATACTGTTACCCATTTTGTAGAGGTGGCAAAAAAATGACCCGATTTTCAAAAGTGTTGATGCAGAATACACATGTTTTTTTAAGAACATGCTTTTTGGAACTTTAATTTTTTTCATGTGCATTAAGTGGGTGAGGCTCGGTGAATGGTAGTGATTTTCATCCTGATTTTAAAAAGTGTGTATTCTGCATCACACCCTTTTTTTAAAAGACCTATTTTTTGACTTTAAATTTTCTAGTGTGTGAAATGTAAAAAATTATTTTCTAAATTTGATAGTTTTTGAAGTCGTCATTGTATTCATATTTTCTTGTTCTCTATCTTAATTTTTTTTTTTTTTAGTGGGCTTTTTATTGTTTTGCGTTTTTAAATTATAAAGTCGATAGTTTGAATTTTAGATAATCTACATATTTAGACATCTTTTCAACCCCCTTAATTAATTTTTCAATCCACATGAAATAATTGTTTCTAAAAAACAACATTTTTTAACAATGGACATAAAAAATAACCATTTTTAACATAAATATAACAAAAAAACTAAACGTTTTGATAATTTTTTGCTAGAATTAACATGTCAAAATCACAATTTTTATACAAAAATATTAACTAAAAATGGTCAAATAATAGTTTTTTTTTATGAATTTCATGTCAAAAAGATAATAATAACTACTTTTTTTTCAAAAAAAAATGATTAACTTAAAAATCAATGCAAAAATCACATATTACCAATATTGAATGTATAACAACCCTAATTGAATGTTTATTCTTCTCATAAAATGTCAAAGTCAAATCATTGCAAAGCTTGAGTTACAAGCATAACTTAAATTTAATCAAGAATGTCACGTAATCCAAACTCTTCGTCCTCTAGAGTTTCATCATTGTCCTCTTCCACAATATTTTCTGTTTCATTTTGCTCATTTTCCTCTTCTAATGGGTCTTTCATGTCTGCAAATCCCCCAATATGTGTCTTTCCATACATTCCATGTAATGGTGGTTGGGGTTCCTTTGCCTTTTTTGCCACACGTGATTCACTAAAGTACCCTTTCTTCCACCCAATTTCTTGCATTGCATCTGGAAGAAATTGAAGAGCATTAATTCTTTGCTGAATGAAATTGCATTGTAATGGATCTTTCTCAATTGCAATGCAATTTCTTCCTTTTTGAAGGCAGCATGCTAGTGTTGTACCTAATTATCAAGCACAAAAAAATAATGAAGTAAATTAGTACAATGACATATTAATTAAAAAAAAGAACATATTGAAATTCAATTCCATGTGGCAAAACGTACCTGAGCCAGAAAATAAATCCAGAACCCAATCTCCTTCATTTGAACATATGTCTATAAGATAGTTAATCAATAATTGTGGTTTCTGATAAATGTTAACTATCTCTCCTTTCATTTCTTTGTCTTCATATGTTAGTTTTCTCACAACAGCATCATAAGTCAGTATTTGGCTATGACTCTTTTTGTCCACCCGATTAAAAATCATAGACATATGGCTATCATCTTTTGCCCAACTATCAATATGAATGAACTCACAGTCATTTATAAATTGTTGATCTTCATTGTCAAGAAGATTTGACTTTTGCCTGTAACATAAAATAGTAAAAGTTCAATTAACTTGTACATAAATTATTTTTTCAACATTAATCAAATATAGCTTTAAACATCTTACCATGTAAGCTGCATCCTTGAATTTGTTTTCCCCTTGAAGCTTGACAATAACATTGCCAACTGTGTGTCTGAATGAAATGTCACAAATCTCCATAATGGTGATGACGTCACTTCCTTAAATCCCGCCACCACTTTATTAAAAGCTTGATAAGTATAAGGGTCATTATCATAGCAAATGTTTGGAATATTGAAACCATGGGGAATATCTGCAATAACGAGGGCATAATCCCTTTTTGGTATGAGTTTCGCAATGTCTTCACAGTCGCCTTGTATTACTTGATATTGAATAGTGTCTAGCCCATTCCAAATGAAATGATTAAGAGTTGGATCAAGTTCAACATTCTTAATACGTTGCTTTCTCAGTCTTTCAATCTTTATTTTTTCAATAAAAGTCTTGAAACTGTCTGGTGCTCCATTATCTTCTTTCTTCATCTTTTACCAAACAAACAAATGTATGTGTAAGTTTTAATTTAAATTAAAAATAGTACACAGATGATTAAAACTGAATGTATAAATCAAGTTACCTTTTTAAATGCAAGATAAAAAGCTTTCAATGTTGATGTAGAACTTGAATCTGGATAGTTGCGTACAACATCATCCCAACTATCTTCATTCAACAATTTAACCATTTGTTCCTGAATTTTCATGTAAACTTTGTGACTGCATAGATAAAGTAAGAAAAAGTTAATATACTGATATGTATAACAAATACTACCAATAACAACATGTTTTAGTTAAAAGATAACTATAATCCTGGAAATAAGTAAAAATAATTCAGCAAACTTACTTTTGAAATTCTTCAGACATTTCTTCCAATGATAATTCCCCCGACTTCACACGAGATAATATTGTTTTGACAATTTTTTCATCTTTCACTCCTTGCATCGCCCTCCAAGGCGTGATGGTCATATCGTCTGGAAGTTGCTTCAGTTCAGGCGCTGATTTATTGTTGCTACATATCAATGGCTTAGACTTTCTGACCTTCTGGTTTTTAATGCCAATGTCTTCCCACATGCTAAAAATGTCATCAATCAAATTCCAAATATCTCCAGTTCTAAATGCCAATTGGAAAATGTTATCAACACCTCTGAATAAATCGCTAGATCTGTTGTCTTTTCCATTTTTTGAATTGCCTTTAGCTTCAATTTGATAGCCTATTTCCATACAACATTCCTTTCAGAAATCTGTAGTAATATTGATCTTATCCCCACCACATTTTTCTAGGAATTCACTATGAATAAATCTAACCTTTTGGACCAAAGTCATAGACATCCTATATTCATTATCTGAATTATGATCCCATGCCACTAGCTTTGCTTCTGTTTCATTTAAACCAGCATAAATGATACATTTCATCGTTTCAAAACGTGGGTTATTAGGATATTCCTCCATCAATTGTCTTTGAGCTTCAACAGAATGGTTCCCCCCAAGCACATAATAATTGTATTCAAAACATTTTGACTTATCAAATGCTTCTTTGTTGGGAACTTGAAGTGGATCAACAAGAAGCACATAACTAACCACATGAGCATATGGATTGTACCTCATCAATGTCTTCAAGTTGTGAACATGCAGATGATCCGACTTTCTGACTTGATATTAGCATTGTCCTTCACTTGCCTTATAGGTTTGTGTCACATTTAACTGAAATGTATGACCACCATCAACTAAGTTTCTCTTTGTCAAATTCTGTCGAATGGCATTTTGTTTTGTTTTGATAATGCCATCACCTAAATCAACTCCTGGTGTAATGATTTCTCTGCTTTCTTTTGAAGTTTCACTAGGTTCTTGACTGCTGGTAATGACTACTTCAAGATCTTCAACTCTACTTTTTTTCGTCTTAACATTCTGAAGAGATCTATTCTTGGCCATTGTTACTTTTGGTCTTTTACAACCTTCCACAATTTCAATGTCATCTTCAGTAATGGCAACATATGCTTCATTGTCAACTTCATCGTCCTCAAAAGTAACTTGTTTACCCTTGCTAGATTTATCCACCAGAGGCCTTTTTTCTGATTCTTTGGATGTAGTTTTGTAGCATCATCAATTACTACATTTTCCATGTTTTGCATATCTTCCTCTGACACTGAGTAAAAATGGCTGACAACATTCATGATATCATTCTCTATGTAATGAATGCCTCCCACCATAATTGAACAGCTTTCAACAAAATTCTGCCAAACAAAATATCATATGTTAATATAATCAAAGTTAAAAAATATAGCGAGACATTTTCAAAACGCAAAATAAAAATACAAATAACAAGACTTACCGTGTTTTGTGTCATATCATTTACGATTTGTTTACACAACTTTGTAGATACCTCTCTCCTATCATATAATGAATATGATAGTCGGTATTTAATCCTTTCATGTGACTTGGCAGTTTTTGTAAGTATGTAAACAACTTTAGTGTTTGGTACCGAACACATATCTATGAATTTTCCCATCACCTCCAAATTTTCATTATTATTGCGTGTATCAATGTATAGATATATATTCACAGTTGTGCTCTCTCTTTCTTTCACATACCAGGCTCTTGATGGAAATTTCACCTCTTTTGAACTTTTCCAATCTGAGATTAGCTTCTTATCACTTAAAGCAGTTGACATATTTGTAGGTATGAGCTCAGGTGGAGTTCGTTCACCAACGTTTTTTGAAGATACACCTTTAAGACTCCTTGCTCCAGAAAGATTCACAAAAATTTTTCTTGATGCCATTTTCCTAAAAAAAAAACACATAAATTAGTAAATAAAAAAATTGCTGGGCAGGGCTGGGCGGGGTGGGCTTGGCTGGGCTGGGCGGGGCGAGCGGGGTGGGCTGGGCGGGTGGGCTGGGCGGGGCAGGCCGGGTGGGCTGGGCGGGGTGGGCGGGGCGGGCCGGGTGGGCTGGGCGGGGTGGGCTGGGCGGGTGGGCGGGGTGGGCTGGGCGGGGTGGGCTGGGCGGGGCGGGGTGGGCGGGTGGGCTGGGCAGGGTGGGCTGGGCGGGGCGGGCCGGGTGGGCTGGGCGGGGTGGGCGAGTGGGCTGGGCTGGGCGGGGCGGGCGGGTGGGCTAGGCGGGGTGGGCGGGCCGGGCCGGGCGGGCGGGGTGGGCGGGTGGGGTGGGCTGGGCGGGGCGGGCCGGGCGGGGTGGGCGGGTGGGCTGGGCGGGGTGGGCTGGGCGGGCGAGCGGGGTGGGCTGGGCAGGGCGGGCGGGGTGGGCTGGGCGGGTGGGTTGGGCGGGGTGGGCTGGGCGGGCGAGCGGGGGTGGGCTGGGAGGTGCGGGCGGGGTGGGCTGGGCGGGGTGGGCTGGGCGGGTGGGCTGGGCGGGGCGGGCCGGGTGGGCTGGGCAGGGTGGGCGGGGTGGGCTGGGCGGGGCGGGCCGGGTGGGCTGGGCGGGTGGGCGGGGTGGGGTGGGCTGGGCGGGGCGGGTGGGCTGGGCGGGTGGGCGGGGGGGGCTGGGTGGGGTGGGCGGGGGGGGGCTGGGCGGGGTGGGCGGGTGGGCTGGGAGGGGCGGGTGGGCGGGGTGGGCTGGGCGGGGCGGGGCGGGTGGGCTGGGCGGGGTGGGCGGGGAGGGCGGGGTGGGCTGGCCCACCCCACCCGCCCCGCCCAGCCCACCCGCCCACCCCGCCCGCCCCGCCCAGCCCACCCGCCCACCCCGCCCAGCCCACCCGGCCCGCCCGCCCCACCCAGCCCACCCCGCCCAGCCCACCCGCCCACCCCGCCCAGCCTACCCCGCCCGCCCCGCCCAGTCCACCCGCCCACCCTGCCCAGCCCACCCGCCCACCCCGCCCCTCCCAGCCCACCCGCCCCCCCCCGCCTAGCCCACCCGCCCGCCCCGCCCAGCCTACCCCGCCCGCCCCGCCCAGCCCACCCACCCAGCCCGCCCCGCCCAGCCCACCCGCCCACCCCGCAGCCCACCCGCCCACCCCGCCCCGCCCACCCCACCCGCCCACCCCACCCAGCCCACCCCGCCCACCCGCCCAGCCCACCCCGCCCGCACAGGGCCACCCCGGGCCGCCCTGCCCCGCCCGAGGGCGGAGCGGGGCGGCCCGGGGGTGGCCCTGTTCGGGCGGGGTGGGCTGGGCGGGGCAGGGTGGTCGGGTGGGCTGGGCGGGCCGGGCGGGTGGGCTGGCGGGTGGGCTGGGCGGGTGGGCGGGGTGGGCTGGGCGGGGCGGGCCGGGTGGGTTGGGCGGGGTGGGCGGGTGGGCTGGGCGGGGCGGGCGGGTGGGCGGGGTGGGGCGGGCGGGTGGGCGGGGCGGGATGGGCTGGGCGGGGCGGGCGGGGTGGGCTGGGCGGGTGGGCCGGGTGGGCTGGGCGGGTGGGCTGGGCGGGTGGGCCTGGCGGGGTGGGCGGGCGGGGGGGTGGGCTGGGCGGGGTGGGCGGGGCGGGCGTGGTGGGCGGGTGGGCTGGGCGGGGTGGGCGGGTGGGCGGGTGGGCTGGGCGGGCGGGCGGGGTGGGCGGGTGGGCGGGGTGGGCTGGGCGGGGTGGGTGAGGGGGAGGGCGATGGGGAGGGGGGAGGGGCGGGAGAGCGGGAGAGGGGGATGGGGAGGGGGAAGGGGAGGGGGGATGGCCGGGCGGGGGAGGGAGGGGGATGGGGAGGGGGGAGGGGGCAGGGGTGCGGCGACCCGGGCGGGGGGTGGATGGGGCGGCCCGGGCGGGGGAGAGGGTGGGGCGGCCCGGTGGGAGGGAGAGGGTGGGGCGGCCCGGGGGTCGGAGGGGCAGGGGTGGGGGGAGTGCGGGCGGGGGGAGGGGGGTCGGGGCGGCCCGTGGGGCCGGAGGGGGAGGGGGGCGTGGCGGCCCGGGCGGGGGACCTAGGGGTTGGCCCGGTGCCGGGTGGGCCCGGGGTGGGGTGTGGTTGGAATTTTTTTTTGGCCGGGGTGGGGGTGGGTGCCAGGTGGGGTTGGAAATTTTTTTTTTTTTAAATTAAAAAATGGGTGGGGGGAGGGAGTTAGGGGGGCAGGGGTTGGAGAAGGGGGGAGGTGTGGCGGGCTGGGTGGGGTAAATAGCAAGATTAGGCTAGAAAGTTACCGATTCACCATGTGGTATAAAAAAAAAAAATTGGCTTGGAAAATTTTTTAATTTAAAAAAAAATATATTTTTCATTAACGTAATTTAATATGAAAATTTCGAAAAAATAATTGTACTTGCCTTTCAATTGCGACAATTCTTCGTTGTATATATTGTTGATAGCAATATCACTGCTCCACAAATTCATGAGTCTTTCAAGGAATTTCAGAAAACCTAGATGTGAGGCGAGTAATAGTGATAGCGAAATTTATTATATAAGTGAAATTACGAAGATGTTTTTCCATACGATTAATGTGGGATAATTTGTTTTACATTATTATAGAGAGAATATTGTAGAGTTGTTTTACAACGGATTGAATGTGGGATTAATATGTTTGAGAATATATTATAAAAATTAGAAAAAAAAGAAATTGTTAAGTAAATATGATATACTTTAACTATTAGAATAATTAATGTACAAGTTGTGATTTACAATTTGAATTTTAGTGATTTATTTCATAAAAATAAATTAGTTTATGTTTTTCAATCAATTGTAGAATAAAATAATAAAGGTAAATAAATCTAACAAACTTTTGGAGGGAAATATTTCCGCGAAAATTTTTGGAGGGAAATATTTTCGCGAAAATTTTTGGAGGGAATAACTTTCGAGGGAATATTTCATTCTTTAAGCTATATAATACTCTCAGGAGACTCCATTTGTGTCATTCAACATTTTCTATTTGAAAGTGATGGATTGCTCTGATGGTGAAGTTTCGGTTTATACACCATCAACATCTTCATCGCGTAACAACTCTATTCATATTGATGAATATAGTGGGAATCCTTCCACTATGAATAGAAAGTCAATTCTTCCACTTAGTCCCGATTCTAAGGACTACGAGAGCAACACTGATGAAAGAGGGGATGGAGAATTTAAAGAGTCACAGATTCCACTTAGTCCA
The DNA here is from genome assembly GCA_031772625.1 of Pinus tabuliformis. Classification (NCBI taxonomy): domain Eukaryota; kingdom Viridiplantae; phylum Streptophyta; class Pinopsida; order Pinales; family Pinaceae; genus Pinus; species Pinus tabuliformis. Next base: position 879,919,891 of record CM062806.1, on the reverse strand, counting down.
AATTCTAAGGACTATGAAAGCAGCGGTGATGAGGAGCATGATGGTGAAGTTCAAAAGAATGGGGTGTCACAATGTCCACTTAGTCCTAATTCTGAGGACTATGAGAGTATCAGTTTTGAAGAATGTGATGGTGAAGTTCAAAAGAATGGAGGGTCACGATGTCCACTTAGTCCTAATTCTGAAGACTATGAGAGCAGCAGTTTTGACGTGCATGATGGAAAATTTCAAAATAATGGAGTGTCAAAGTGTCCACTTAGTCCTAATTCTAAGGACTATGAGAGCAGCAGTGATGATGAGCATGATGATGAATTTCAAAAGTATGGATTGTCACAGTGTCCAGTTAGTCCTGATTCTAAGGACTATGAGAGCAGCGGTGATGAAGTGCGGGATGATAATTTTCAAAAGATTGGAGTATCACAATGTCCTCTTAGTCCTAATTCTATGGACTATGAGAGCAGCGGTGATGAAGCGCGGGATGATGATTTTCAAAAGATTGGAGTATCACAATGTCCTCTTACTCCTAATTCTAAGGACTATGAGAGCAGCGGTGATGAAGCGCGGGATGATGATTTTCAAAAGATTGGATTATCACAATGTCCTCTTAGTCCTAATTCTAAGGACTATGAGAGCAGGGGTGATGAAGCACGGGATGATGATTTTCAAAAGATTGGAGTATCACAATGTCCTCTTAGTCCTGATTCTAAGGACTATGAGAGCAGCGGTGATGAAGCGCAGGATGATGATTCTCAAAACATTGGAGTATCACAATGTCCTCTTAGTCCTGATTCTAAGGACTATGAGAGCAACAGTGATGAAGAACATGATGATGCAGTTTGTCCTAATTCTAATCAGTATAAAGGTAGCAGTGACAAAGGACAGGATGTAGCATCTTCAATAAGTAAACAGCCACATTTTCAACATAGTCCTAATTCTATGGACTATGAGAGCAGCACTGACAATGTACATGAGGAAGAATATCCATTAAACATCGAGTCAGATTTTCCATTTAGTCTGAATTCTAAGGACTATGATAGTAGCACTGAAGAAGGGGAAGATGAAGGGTATCCTCTCAGTCAAAATTTGAAAATCAGAGCAGATCATAGTGTGGATAACGTTCCTCTTAATGATGAAAGTCCTTATAAAAATGAAGATCCAATGATGGAGATGTTGCCAAGAAATATTGTATCAAGGAGTAGGAGTAGACCTTTTCGTATCAATGCAAGCTATTCTAGTTATACAAGGGGTAGAGCAGAATATCTGAAGAGAAGAAGTTCTATCAGCGCTCTCATTTCAAGTGAATGTTGCCAAAAAAATTGCTTGAAACGTATGGATTTCACATTTGCATTAGAAAGCAGGAAGAGATATTTGTCAATGAATAAAAGCATGCAAAACTCATATTTAGTTGGCTGCATGCAATCTACATTGTCAGGTTATGATTATCATATTAGGAATTTTTTATTGTGTAGAAAAGCTTTCAAAATGTTTCATTCACTTGGGAATTTTCGTCTCTCGAGAATTCAAGAAAATTTGGAAAAGGATCCCACATTTTATTCAGAAGTACGTTATAAAAGACAGTTTGGGCCATTATCAAATACTGCAATGTCATGGATGAAAGATTTCTTTTCAAAGCATGGAGAGTGTATGCCAAATAGAGAGACAATACATATTCTAGATAATTTTTCAAGACGAGAAATCTACAACTTATACAAAGAATATGCAGAAAGTGCTGAGGGACAGGGCCACTTTATTACATATCAATATTTTGTGAAGCTATGGAAGAAAGAATTCAATAATGTTCGTATTCCTAAGAAGACAAGGATGGGGATTTGCAGTACATGTGCTTCTCTTAAATCAAAAAGGGACAAATGTGAAGGCTCAGAAAGAGGTAAGTGTTCATAACTTTTACTTTTAAAATTGTATAGTCATCAACTATGAAAACATATTTCTTAATGAATTTCTTTTATGTTGTGTAGATTTAATTCTCAAAGAACTTCAGGAGCATCGCGAACAACAAACAAATGAAAGGAAGAAGTTGTACAAGCATCGAAAGAAGTGTTATGATAATCCAAATAAATATTTGGGTTTGATAATTGATGGTATGGACCAGAAGAAAACACTTTTACCACATTTTGTTCGCACACCCAAAAATCTACAAGAGGAAAATTTTATTCAGTTTCACTTGGTCGGTTGTATGGTCTTCAATGGGAAAATGTTGCCAAGGGTGTACTTCACAGCTCCAAATATTCATAATGATGCAAATCTGACCATAACCATAATTCATGATGTCATTTCTCATTGGTCTGGTAATCTTCCTGAAGTTTTGTATCTACAATTGGACAACACTTGCCGTGAAAACAAAAATCAGATTGTTTTTGGGTATCTGAACATGCTTGTTGAATTGAGAATTTTTCAAAAGGTAAAGGTTGGTTTCCTTCTTGTTGGGCACACTCATGACCATATTGATCAGATGTTCAGTCGTTTTTCAGTCACATTGAGGAGGAAGGAAGTTGGGAGCTTGCCATCACTAATTGAATGTATTAAGAAATCATACATGCCAGAGCCTGCTTTTGAAGTGTTGGAAGAAACTGTTGACATGCGAAGGTTTATTCTGGGATCATATTATGGTGAGGGGAAATGCATTGAACAACTTAATGACATTAGCTTCCAACATCAATTTCGTATCAAAAAAATTGATGGGAAAACACTAATATGGGGCAAGAAGTATTCAACTACTACAGAGTGGGCACCGTCATCAGGATTGCAATTTTTTAAGTTCATTCCAGATCATCCAATATTTGCATCAAAAATATTGTCATTACAATCAGTTGGTGAAGTTCAGAATGCACGTAGACAGAACAGGGCTATAAATTATTCTGATTGCCTGGAAGAAATTAAAAAATGTATTAGATATACATATGAGTACTTTGACATTGCTGATTCAGTTTGGTGGGAGTCGTTTTTCAATAATCAAAGTGATCTCATTTCGACAACAATAAATGAAGATATACCTTTGAAAAATCCATTTATTTGGCCACAAAATGTGTCGAATGAACATGAGGAAGTAAACATTGTTGAACAACAACAATCTCAGGGTATTATTAATTCTTCACAAGCAGAGGAAAGAGAGATGTATATAGGTTCCAGAAGATCTCGTGCACAACGTGAAGCCATGGAAGACCTTTATAGGGGTTCAGTACAGGATATTAAGGAGGGTTGCATGATTGCAGTGCTAGCAGATGGAGATCCCAATGGCTATCCATTTTGGGTTGCTAAAGTTTTAAAGGTCTTTACAGAAAATGAGGATGTTACAGGTGTTGAAGTACATTGGTATGCCACAAATACACACCCATTCAATGGTGTGTATAAGCCAGAGATGGTAGTTGACAAAAAAAATGGTGGAAAAAGAAAAAGAAAGGGTACAAATATAAATTGCCACCGCACAGACATATTACAATTGAAGGATGTTGACATACTTGTTTATGACTTCAATTTAACAAAGAGAGGAACTCTTCGCTTCAAGACGATAGAGATTCTGAAAAGGTTGTTGCCAGAAGGAACAGTGTTGACATGGGACTCTGCTGAAACCAGTCGTAGATCTAGAAGACTTTTGAAACCTGGAATCTTGGGCATGCATGTGGACTCAGATGGGGCACTAGTTGATGACAGAGAAGAATATGGAACATCTTCGTCAGCATCCAGTCACTCATCTGAAGATGTGAATTCTGATGGTGTGCAAGAAAATATGAGTGATTTTGAATAATTGTTTAAGACAGTTTATATAACTGATGTATGCATCGTATCTTCAAATAAAATGGATGTTTTCCATATTTTGTTAAATGAGAAGTTATGAAGCATTTTTATGTTGTTGGATTATGTCGTAAGTATGATAAATCTTATTGTTTAAATATCTACAATGCAATATCAAATTAGAGATATAATGTCTCTTTTATTCAGTGTACAAATAAAGACTTTTGAATTCATTCAGTGAAATAATTTGTTCATAATGTCATGTTTTTTTAGTTTTGTGGTTGAAAACATGTTAAATTTATACTTAAGAAAGAAAAATGATATTCTACCAGAAACATTAATGTGTTTTTCCTTAAAAGTTAACTTTGTTTGAGACATAAAAAATTGGTTTTATTAGCATTGTTTAAAAAGTATGAAAATTGACCCTAAAAAAAAAAAATCATTATTCCAGTATCAACACTTTTTTTCTGAAGCTATATTTTGCAGGAAAATTTCGTAGAAAATTTCGTAGTCGCTGCCATTTTTAAAACAACCGCAAAATTGACACCTAAAAAAAAAAAACATCGTTCCAGTATACACACTTTTCGTTTTTAGCACTGTTTTTGTGGTTTTTTTGGGGTTTTTGGGCCAGAGTTCTCGTTTTGAGTTTATAGTTCCCGTTTCAAAGTTTACATTGTTATATTTTACTTCTGATGCAAGAGCAAGAGGATCATCATTTTGTAATTCAAGGCTCGACAATTCAATCATCAGTTGAACAACTTCAAGTGCAGAGTGTGAGTCATATAGTTCCTTCAACTTTTGTAAGCCTTCGAAAGCATTTGAAAATGGAAAAATATGGTGACTCACCTCTTCATTTATTGATGTTGCTATCAATGCATAAGGCTTGTTGTCTTTATTTTCCCAATGGCGAATTCCTTATCTGAGGTAGGTTGTTTTGGTTCTTTGTCTCTGTCTCCAACACACACTCCTTTCCACAAATCATTAAAAACGAGAGTGTGTTTAATTTTCCTTGACCATTCTGGATAGTTCTCTTTCCCAAAGAGAACTACTCCAACAATAGATATTAGTGAATGCATTCCCAAAAAAAATATCTACTTTTGATTTCAAAAACAAAACACAACCTTTATAGATATCTTTTATTTAGGGGGAAAGAATTCACTATATTAAGACTTTTAATGTAGCATATATTCCTCCACTCACAAATATATTATATGATGTTTTCAACATATAAACCATATAATATATATCTAAGAAAAATACCATCCAAAATTCTCATTCTATTATCACCATTCAAAAATCTCAACGAACTTTAATACTAGCACCATTTTCAATACCTTGAACTTTTTTCTGCAGAATTGTAGCAGGGAATTTGCAACCAATTTGAAAAATACCCCAACAGTCTTCCTCGTTGTGATAATTAGAGCTGAGGAACAGGCGCAGATGCGATAGAATTTGGCAAGGATGATAGTTCCTTTCGCAGAAATGGTTCAGTTCAATGGGAAATGGGAATGACCATTCAAAAATCCACTATGATAGCATAACTGTGTGATTGTATGGCCCGGTGTCAGGAGCATGTATATGGAAATGGTATCACAGTAAAAAAAAATGCATTTATATATAGCAGGGATTTATATGCGCTTTCAAAATATTCATATTGAAATATCAATATATACATCATTTTGATATCGCACCAGCGTATGCAGTGTTTTGATATCATACCAGCAACACAATCATTCAATGCATATAACTAATTCGTACCAACGGTATGCAACGTTTTGATATCAGACCAACAACACAATCATTCAATGCATATAAATAATTCGTACCAGCAGTATGCAACATTTTCCAACAGTCTCCAAATATTGATATAATGGAGGGTCATTTGGTCTTCTACCAAACTCAGAGCATACTTAGTCCAACACCACGCTTTAGGTAATAATAGACTCAAATGTCGTTGCAGTCACAGTGTGCCATAACACCATGCTTCCAGCCGTGTCACCCTTCCAACAGATAGTCGTAGCACTTCCTGGCATCACATGACCATTCCATGCAACAACTGGCTCCAGTATCCACAGTAGGCAAAGAAATGTAACAAATCGATGCTTTAACACTCCCACTACATTTAGACTAGTAAATTCAATAATGCACAAAATCCTGCAAGGATAAGATAGAGAAATCACCACCGCAGGTGTACAGGATGCAAAGAAGGTGAGAGTTTTGCAAAAATAGGCAGAACATGACAGAGTTACAGAGGGAGGAAAGCTAAAATTAGAACTCACTCTCATACCATGTCAGGCCAGGAGGTACCTCCTCAAATGAGATTATGTTATTCATTTAGGTCATTCATTATTATATACATGAGGGATTGAACCGTTGAGCTTCATCTCCCGATGACTCTCCATTTTCTCTATTATTTATTTACACTATTTACAGTTGTTCATCCAAACCCTGTGATTAGGTGTCAACACTATATCCTAATCTTCATAAAGGTGTATTTCCCAAGTTGAATTCTTTAGTTTTTCTCCTAGACTCCTGATTGAAGGATCTCCCTAAGTCAATTACTTGAACACGCTATATCATATAACCTCACTAGTAAACCACTACCACCCCTTTAATAACTAATGATGGATAATTACTGATACAAGAAAATCCACTTTTCCTGCATCTTCAACTTCTCCATTAAAGTTCTTGTAACACTTACACGAATAGTTACCAGCCATGTCGTCATTCACTAACATCTCCTATAATGATTTGACCAATGATTCTTGGTCTCCACCATTTAACACATGCAATAAATTTAATTTCACTAAATCTTCAATAAGATTTTTCTTCCCAATCCACACACATAGACACATAATTCTACCAATTCCATATTTTAAGAATTCTTCAATTATCATGCACATAAAAACTTGATACATAGAAGATATGAAACCTCATTTCATTACCAAAACCTGTACATACAAAAAAACAAAAAAACATTTATTTATCTCTATGATCCCGATTTCACATTCATTTGGATATTAGTTTTCCCCTTAGGCTTACACTGTTTTAAATAACATATATAAAAAAATAAACTTTCCTAGATCCATAAATCAATCAACAAATCACTAATGTTTTTCAAGGCATACTTTCTTTTTCCTTATTGAAAAAATATTTCATATACTTTTAGATTTTCTAAATCATAAAAGCACTCTAATAGTTTCTAATATTTATAAACTTTTTCCTATCCTAACAACTTGTTAATTACTCCCAAGATTTTTTCTCCTACAACCTTTCACATGCATATTTTCTTCTTAAAACTCTTATTTAATCAATATTATCTCTATCCATAGTTGTTTTAGAAATAAAGAAATTAAAATTATTTACAATAAGGAAAAAAAATTTCCATGTTGAAACCCCGTTTGGAGCTTTGTCTCCAAAAATATTGATGACTTGGAAGCTCTAATGCTTCTACATAGGACTCCCAAGGTAGAAAAATTCCATGACCTCCTAGTAATGTGTCATTAATTTTCAAATCCTCTAGGATCTGAAATTTTTTTTTGTAGTTAATCATCCATCTCATCATGTTGTTGTCTATATTATTTTGCTTCTTTCACCTTCAATATTCTCAGTTTCCAAACCTTTTGTTGTTTTTGTCCACTTTCCTTTCTAATTCAAAGTCCTACAGTTAGATTTTCCTTGTTTTTGGTTGTCCTTTTTGTCTCAATGTACATTCTCCTAGTCATCCTGTTCATCAAAATCCACAACATGTCTATTTCCTCTTCTAACTTTGTCTTTGATTTTTATAACTTGATTTCATCTCTCACTTGTTGTTGCATTTCCATTTTTATAAGAATCACAAAATTCTTATTCACCTTTGGTTCATTCTTCTTTTGCTTACCATACCTTATAGTATCATTCAACTTAGTATCATTGAAGGGAACTTCACTTTCCAGTTCCAGTTGTGCATTTTGGGTATGCACCTTTGGATCTAATAATTTATCTTCCAAATAAGCTCATTGGTGATCCAAATCAGTAAACCAAACTTGATATGGTTTTATAAACTCTTTGCAACATTCACTACCTTTGCCTTTCACGAACCACTCTTCCAAGACCTTTTCTTCTTATTCAAATTCCACATCTTCTTCCTTTAAAAGAATACTTTATTCTCAATTCCATTTCTTGGAATCTCCTTGAGTATGCCTTCATAAGGCAATTCCCCATCTTCAGTACCCACATTCATAGAAAATTCATTAGTTTTAAAATTATGAATTCCTTGGATCTCATCAATTCCTTCATCCTCTTCTTCACCAAGAATTTTTCCTTGTTCTATTTCACAATAGTGCACTTTTTCTACCTCATAATCAACTGCTTTGAGTTCCCCTTCTTTCAACCAGCTCTTATCATGTGCCTTGTCCTCTTCTACAACTTTCTTGCAAACAATTCCTTAACCGGCCATTTAACTTTCTTCTTAAAAATCCATCTGCATTTCTAGTCTTCAACTTCTTATTGTCATAGTTCCATACGCACATCCAACTATACCTTCATCTCAGTCATATTTTTCTCAAAATTTTCATCCTTCATCTTCCTCTTTATGTCATTTTCCTTGACATCTTATTTCCTTCTTTTGTGACTTTCAGCTAAACCTATGTAACGACCCTCTGTCATCATCCTTCTCTATATCTTTGTGATCTTCTTTGTGTTCAACAGTGAATTTCAACCAAGTGTCTCCTCTATAGCAAGTCTCCTCTTCTTGCTACTCAATAACTCATCAAATTTTCTTCACTAGATTAACATTTTGTTAGTTTGTCTCATTATCTATTTAGAACCTTCTCAAGCACTCCTCTAATCCCTTGGTTATTGCACTTATTTGGATTACTTCTTTTGATAACTTCTTGTTCCAGGCTTCCTCTATTAGAAGGTTCTTTTGCCACAATTCTTTATTCACTTGTTCTCTTGATCACACAACTTCCAAGCTATGGCCCACTATCACTCTCCTTGAGCTACTACTTGAAAACATCAATTCCTCTGCGCAAATCAATTTTGAAATATAAAGGCCAGTTTACCTATTGCACTGCTACAATTATCCAATCTCCTTATGCAGTGCAACTCTAATGTTTGTATAATCAACTATCCTTTCTTCTGATCTCAAAGAGAATAATCATCTCTAACTCTCTTCTATGAAGAGCTAACCATCTATGATACCACTTGATACATGAAAATACACTTTTCCCGCATCTTCAACTTCTCCATTAATGTTCTTGTAGCACTTGCATGAATAGTTACCAAATATGCCTTCATTCACTAACAACTCGTGTTAAAAATTGACTAATGATTCTTGGTCTCCACCAGTTAACACATGCAGTAAACTTAATTTCACTGAATTTTCAATAAGATTTATCTGCCCAATTCACACATGTAGGCACTTAATTCTACCAATTATAGATTTTAAGAATTCTTTAATGGTCGTGCACATAGACTCTTCATACACATAAGATATGAAACCTCATTTCATTACTAAAACATGTACATACAAAAAATACTCAAAATCATTTCTTTCTCAATATGATCATGATTTCACATTCATTTGGCCATTATGTTTCCAGTTAGGCTTACAAAGTTTTGAAAAATATATACAAACAAAATAACTTTTCCTAGATCTACAAATCACTCTTGATTTTCAAGGTAGTCTCTATTTTTCCTTATTTACAAATTCTTTCTTATCCATAGCTTTTCTAAAGCCTAAAATCACTCCAATAATTTCTAAAATTTCTAAATTTTTTCTTATCCTAACAAATTGCTAATTGCTATCAAGAAATTTTCTCCTACAACCTCTCACACCTGAAAAGGAAAATTTTCTTCTTAAAAATCTTATGTCTATCCATAGCTCTTTTAGAACTAAAGAAATTAAAATTATTTACAACAAGGAAACAAAAATCCTTTTCCATGTTGAAACATAGTTTAGAGCTTTGTCTCTGAAATATTGATGACTTGGAAGCTCTATTTCTCCCGCATCACTTCCCCACATCCAAAACTATAAAACTAACTAGAAAACCATCCATATTAAGCTTTACTTCCACTTGATATTTTAAAGATACAATTGCTTCATAGTATCAATTCACTATTTGTAATGACTAAACTACTGGTCATTATATACTTTCATCTAGTGGGATACATGGATACCATCTATGCTACTCACCAATTATCTAGGAAAGTAATCTAGATATTGAATGACACTGACTCAATATTACACTATGACTTATTTATCTCATTTTTTGAAATTCTTCATCATCTACTTTTAAATAAGACATAAATACAATATTTTCTCCAACTAAAACTAAATTAAATATACCACCAAAAATAATTTCTTAGTCATGATTCAAACATCTCAGATAAATGATCCTAATTGGCACATTTGATATTCTTTTTATTTACTGTCCACAACAAACCAAAAAATTATGTAGGAACATCCTTAAATACTGTGCACCCCTTAGAAGGGAGAAAGTTCATGACTGTAACTTACATCATTTCACCATTACTCATTTAACAATATGTTTAGTTGAGAGAAAATGACTTTGTGGAAATTTCTCTGATGTTTTCAACTTATCCTCCTCTTATAAGTTGCAAGTGCCACATGGGTAAATAAATGCATCAAATTTCTGAAATGTGATAGCAAAAACTACTAACTTGGTTCCGATAATAAAGCAAGGGATGAAGGCCTGACAATAAAATCCCCACAACATAGTAATCATATTGATGAATAAATAACAAGACGTTGCAACAAATTTAGAGTGAACCCACAAATAATTTTGTTTAGTAGTTAAATATAATGCCTCTCCCCTCATAGGCCCCCCTTGCTTCCTCTACTGATTCAGCACATTGGCAACTAGTAGATTTATTCTAATGGAACACATGCAATGTACAATATAAGACTAAATGCGATAATAGAAGATGAGATGGGATTCCATATGATCATTTCATCCCTTCCCTCTTCTCCATCTAATAGTTATTTACATGCATAGATCTTTCAACATACCCATGCACATAGCCACACTGAGCTATTCACACAGCTATACTAATCTAACCACCTCTTCATCTAATAGTTCTTTACATCCATAGATCTTTCAACACAGCCATTCACATAGCCACATTTAACTATTCACACACATATACTAATCTAATATATACGTAAAATAGATTAATCTTACATCTCTCACTTATTCATGGGCCCTCCCATGAGGGACTTACACCCAGTTTGGCTAGTTTTGAAGTGAAGAAAGAATTGTTCGTTAAAAAATATATTTTATATTTTACTAAAGATAAGTAATTATGCCCATTGAAATATATCAAGTATTGATGTAATATAGACACACTATCTGATATATTGTTCTTAGCTCTAATACCCTGTAGAATTTCCTGTCAATTCACAAGCTCATGCAATTTACTAAAGCACAGGACAAGAATCGACTTCTACTTTCAACCAATGAAAGCCAATAGAGTGATGAAAACAATGTCAACAAGAAGAAGATAAATCAGTGGCACATAGAACAAGATGTATCTAGGGAAATCCATTGCTGAAAACCCCACTACCTGTATTGCATAGATCAGAAATATGAGTGAATATACAAATCTTGTTCTCACTAGAACAATTCCACACAAGTATGCTCAACTCTTTTAGCTCACAAGTAAGCTCTTGGCCAATAGTTAGCTAATTTTTCATCTCTCCAATCTCCTAATCTCTTGCGTAATTCCTAGGATCAATAACCCATATTTAAAGGGAATTCATGCTTCCAAAACTGCACAATCCAAATATAGGATAAATCTATGATGCATGCATTATATTTACACTCCAGTAAATAATACAATTGATAGTACATTGTCCCTACACTCTAGTCTTAACTAGACCTTTCTCTGAATCGACATGCATGATTTTTTGATGAGGGAATCTTCAGTTAACTAGAGTAGCACTAGTGGATGAACTAGTGAACCAACTAACTGTTATTCCTCTATTAGTTCCACAAACAGTTTGGAACTAATTTAACTGAACTTAACTCAGTAAACTGAGTGATCTAATTTCCAACTCAATTTAAACTCATACTAGACCCCTAAAACTTAGGGAGAACATATACATGACTTTAGACAGACTTCCAACTCGAAATTCCTAAGCTAATTAAGTTAATTTAAATTAATTAACTATTTAAAAATTGCTATGAGAATAGAATTTGATTTTAATTATTAGTTTAATTCAAGGACAAATTAAAATGGAATTGCTTATTGCTATTTCTCAAAAACTATCTCATTTATGAGTTCCACTTCCCCACTCCCAAAGACAACATGCTATTGTTAAGTGAAGCTATTTATCAATCATTTCCATAATCATTAATAATATAATCATTAATATTATATTCCTAGGACTTAATGATTAGGGGAAATCAATGTCCAACGTTAACTTGTAGCCTTATCTCTTTCATCCAGGTGTAACTTCAACATTAATTTCTAGATTCTTTTATTTTATGAATAGCATAATAATTAAAATTTTACATTTAACATTTATCAGTAATACAATAATGAAAAACTATTTCCAAATAGGTCTTAAAAGTTAAAGCAACAATCACACTAATCATATACAAATTTACAATATTAACCCCAAGTTAGAGTATATCATATCCTCCCCTGCTTGAGCTTGACACCATCCCAATGTCTGCTCTTAAGCTCTGGAATTCATTGCAACATTTAAAATAGGGATGGATATGCTTCCTTAAAAGAATATTCCAATTGCCCAGTTACCTCTTCTAGGTTGAAATACTTCCACTGAACTTTAGGTTGGGCTATATTTCTATTTCGGAGCATGACTTCCCTCTAATCTAGAATATGTATAGGTTATGCGAGGAAATATCCCTCCGGTTCTACCTGTACAACATTACAATAAATTATATGAGTTTAGTCATGTACATTTTTCTTTAATAAAGATACATTAAATACTTAGGTTTGGATAACCATATGATGCATAATTTGAAAAATGACCTTTTCTATGAGTTATTTCATAATATCCCCAAGATGATGTAAGTGGATATTTGGAAAATACAGAATTCATCTAATAATTCCTTTCCATTACATATTGTAATTCTTCCTATCTATTGAAATAATCTAGACATTTAGAGGTCATATTTTGGTAGATTCGAAAGTTTAGACATCCAAAATTTATTTAAATAATTTTTTTTTATGGAAACCTAGATTTGGATGCTAGTAGGCTAGGACATGTGGTGGCAATGTGGAGCCATGCAACATGGAGTATGATGTGGATGAAAACATGTCACGGATGATGAAGTACTCTTTAGTTGTATGATGTTGACATATATGCTAATGCGGCATGATTATGTGGCATTATAGTATGACAAAGTTGTCATGGTGGATTATGTGGTGCTTGCATGGAAGATATGCAATGGAGGTCGTAAAGTGGGGTTCAAAATACAAAAAATCTTGATATTTTTGAAAAATTATATTTATTATTTTTCCTAGATATAGATGTGATTGATAGAATCTAGATCAAAATGTGTTAGTTGTTATCACAATGGAGAGTTCTCATCATTTAGAAAGAAATAGATTTCAAGTTTGTTAATCTATAAATTCATCTTTTTGGTGAATTAAACTATTATGATTTATGTGGATCCATTTCTATTAAGTGTTTTTTAATTGGGATCTTCCTATCACCTCTCAAAATTCAAATCAAGAATTCATTAATCCGTAGATATGACATTTTTAGAGAATAGTATTTTAAGATTTTTTCCAGTTCTAGATGTGGTTGGGTAGTAGATATGTCTACCCTATGGAGGTGGAATAATGTGATGGTGACACATGGGTTTAGAACCACCATGTGTTATCCATGTTTTGTATAACATGGCATAATATGGTGGTAACACATGTATGAGCTACCATGTTTTAATCATTTGTTAGCTACTGGTGTGGCATAATAGTATTATGGCCATAACTTTGTACCTAGAATTCATATTTTTGATGAAAAATTATAATATTGCAAACATATTAACAAGCAGAGGATGATGAAAAAATCTATAGGATGCAACTAGAGTTGAGGTTGACGCGCGAGGAACAGCTAGGGTTGAAAGTTTGTAGCAGGCATTTAACTCCATGGAAGGGCGGGGAGGAGGGAGCTCCACTCCCTCCTACAAGCAGGCTGTTGCCAGCCGAGGTAAGAAGCCAATGGAAGAGGTTAGAGATCTTGCTGAAGAAGGAACAAAAAGTAGGGAGGAAGAGCAAGAGGGAGTCAAATATCAGGAGAATGAATGCACGAAAGAAAAGGGGGAAAAAGACAAGGAAAAGGGAGCAAAAACCAAGGCACAGAAAGGACCTTGTAAACCCAAAAATGAGGTCACTCCCAGAGTAGTTCTGAATGATCCTGCTCTGCAGGCACACAGGGACCACATGCGGACTTATGCTATCATTTGTAAATTCATGGGAGTATGGCCCACTGAAAAGGCTTTATAGACTTGGATTAAATACCATTGGAAACCAAAAGGGAGCATCAAATTACATCTTGGGACAAAAGGATTCTTTATTGTGGTCTTCACAAATATTGAGGATAAAGATACAGTGTTTGAAGGAGAGCCCTACTTCTACGTAGCTGTTGGCCTCTATATGAGGCCGTGGATGATGAATTTTGTCACAGAGTAGGAGACTTTCACATCAGTTCTAGTTTGGGTAAGACTTTACTCCCTTCCTCTTGATTACTGGCAAGCAGAATAGTTAACAGCCATAGGTAATAAATTAGGATGTTTTTCCAAAGCTTCTAAAGCCACTAGAAAAGGAAAATACACTTCCTTTGCACGAATTTGTGTAGAAATGGATCTCTTCGGAGCTCTACCAGATGAGGTGATATTATAAGTTTTTGATGAAGAATGGGTGCAAACAGTAGATTATGAACGTATTCCCTTTAGATGTCACAGATGCCATGAGCATGGACACCTTTATAAGGATTTCCCTCTTAGTAAAATAGAGAATAAGAGCAAAGCTTCCATAATGAAAGATACGAAAAGCTTTCAAAAATTGAGCCATAGAGGAAAAGGAGACAAAAGGGGACTTAAGCAACATCAATTAGAAGGGCCTCAAGTTAAGCCGAACAGATTCCAAGTTCTCGAGGAGGAAGAGGAGATGACAAAAGGAGATCAGGGAATGGAGGGAGGTCTAGAGGAGAAGGAGTTAGAGGAAGACAAAGACCAAACAAAGAATAATAATACATAGAAAGAGGCTACGATAAGTGAGGTAGAACTGGATATGGACCAGTAAATGACCCAAAGCGAGATGGAAATGGAGGACCATGAACTGTAGGAGATTCTGGATAGAGAGCATCTAGATTTGGAAGGGTTCTTAAAACAGGGAACCATGGGAGGGTTAGACTCGTTACCTCAAGAAGAGTTCTCTAGAGTACAGTAGTTGTACCTATGGAAAACCCAGGCTAAAGGGGTGGACAGGCAAGGTAACATGGCAAAACAGGGTAATGAAGGTGTGAAATCTTTAAAAAACACCCCAGGGTTAGCACCTAGAGGTCCAGGAAAGAAAAGAGGTAGAAAGAAATAGAATGAACTGCTGATGGAATGTGGAAAGCTAATGATAGATTCAGGTAAGATGAAAGACCTGACAAGTTACTCTTCCACAAATCTTTAATGATGAAGTTCACTTCTTGGAACATCAGGGGTCTAGGTAGTAAAAGGAAGCAAATATTACTTAGTAACAAAATGAAACAAGAAGCTCCAAATATTATTTTTTTCCAGGAAACTAAATGCTCCATTTAGAGAATAAAATAACTTTATAGCAAATGGCTCAATCGATTTGAGTTTTTAGAAGTCAAGGGATAAAACACAACAGGTGGAATTCTTACTCTTTGGAATCCCCTAAAGATTGGTATCATAGATGTTGAAGCTTCTAGAAATTACTTATCAGTGGTTATTCAACCGGTGGGGGATCAAGAGACCTATCTGGTCACAAATGTTTATGGCCCTCAGAGAATGGATGACAAACTTAGGTTTCTGGATTCTCTTATGGAGCTCAGAGAAAGATATGCAGAGATACCATGGATTATGGGTGGGGAGTTCAACATGATCAGATCAATATCGGAAAAAAAATGGGGCACCAGATCTCTAAACAAATATTCCTTAGCTTTTCATTCTTTTATGGATACTATGAAGCTAGTTGACATTGTTTCAAGTAATGGTCTCTTTACTTGGAACAATAGAAGAGGTGGAGAGTCCCTTGTTGCCTCAAAGTTAGATAGATTTATCATGTCTTAGGACCTTATACTCAATGATAAAGGAATGGAAGGAAGGATTCTCCCCTATGGAGGATCCGATCACTGGCCAATTCAACTGGAGATAAGAGGCGTGGGTACTCCGAGGAATAGACCTTTTAGATTTGAGAATATCTGGCTCACCCATCCAGATTTCATCAGTAATATTTCAAGTTGGTGGTCTGAAGATTTACATATTCAGGGTACAAGTATGTTTCTTCTTCACAAAATACTAAAACATATCAAGCTCAAGCTAAACGATTGGAATTCTTCTTCACAAAATACTAAAACATATCAAG